>CAJNDS010002745.1:1642202-2014702 GCA_905221605.1 Symbiodinium natans | reverse complement strand
CCTTGGCGATTTCGTGGTCATCCGCACGGCGTCAACTGTAAGGATTGACGTTGGGATCCCGCATGGCATGAGCTGGGATGTGGAGCTGGATTTCCAGCACATGCTGGCTGTGGGTGGTGCGCGACGACCTCAGACATTTCGTGTGCTGCGCCGCGGTTTGTAGCCAGGCGCCTTATGCGTTTAACATATTGCAGAAATTCATTTACGCAGCTCAATGCGCCAGCCAGCTGCGCCAGGTGCCGCGTCAACGATGTGCCGGTCCATTCCGACAATTTTGGTCTCCGTGGAGGCTTCGGCAAGTTGATGGAAGAACGCGTCGCAAGGCACAGGGAGTCGACGCCGCATCTCGGGAAAACGCGGGACCCAGTGTAGACGTGTCGCGCTGGTGGTGATGCGAGTGCTGGTGGTGGTTTTGGTAGTGCTTCTGCTGCTGGTGCGGGTAGCGGTGATGGTTGCGGTAGCAAAAAACTTGCCCGGAAGGCCGCGCACCACAGATGCAGGCGACTGCTTTACTAGTCCGTCTGCTGAAGGTGCCCTTGTCCAGAATCCATGTCACTTGCTTTGCACTATAGTGTTACAGCTGTAAGAAGAGTAATTAATACCGTTGGGTAATGCTATCCAAAAAACACTACGATTATATTGGTAGCAGGCAGGCTCATGCCGTGATTGTTCTTGTAGATTTCTAAGCGCTGTCTGATGAAGGCCGGGTCGAACCAGTCGATGCGGCCTGCTTAAACACCAGCCTGGGTGCTCGCAGAAGGGTGCTTGCAGAATGCGCCTACTGTTGGTCTATCTGATGTGATTCCTGTTATTCTCGTCATGGGCACGACATGGTTATCAGCAAGCTATGATTACTTTGGTACTGCTGACGCTGTTAGTTTTATCTTCTCACTCTGGCATTTGTAGACAGCGGTCCATCCAAACCCTCCGCAGAGCTTCGCAGTTAAGCTTGATGCCAGAGAATAAGGTGGGCCCTTGCACGAGGCCACATTTTGTTAAGATGATTGAGAAGCATGAGCCAGCGTGGCCAAATGATTTTAGAGATATTTTCCCATTCGCAAGGTGAGGTACGCTTGCGTGTCGTGTAGGTTTAGCTGTATTAGCGCCAACGCACTTAGGCGAACCATCTAATACACCGTTGGAATTTTACCTGTTGTGTTTCACCCTACTGTTAGTTTATTGTGTGTATGACCTGATAAAATATTTTAGGTGTGTTAGCAATGGCTGCGCTTCCATTTGGATTAATGTCACAGCACAAGTACTACGCCAAGGACAGGAAGACAGCGACGTCCGAGAAGGACGCTTCCTCAATGTCCTTCTTCTTCAAGGTCAAGGGCGCAGAGAAGCGTGCTGAAATCCACGGGTATGACATCAAGACTAGGGTCGCATTCGTCCGCGACGCTGGGGCATTCGCTCTTGGTTTCAAGAAGTACGGGGAGATTTCACATTTCACCATTGTGCGTGGTGGTCGTGCAGTGAGTACTCAATCCTCGTGGAGCGGCAAGCGTTTCGCCGGCAAGACCGTCAAAAATGGGGACGCCTGCAAGGTCAGGTAAAGTGCTTGAGGGGGTTTCCGACATTAGGGGTACCTTATTGGGGTCGTTGTTAGAAGGGGATGCTACTATTTGGGGGCCAAAATTGGGGCCCTATTTTTCGTAGAGGTTGGAGGCCTTCGGTGACCTGCCAAGGTCACCATGGGCTCCGACCCACTTGGGCCCTCTCCCATCAACCCTCAATCCCGTACTAAGCCCCGAAATGCCCTTGAAACCCCAAACCCGTAAACCCGTAAACCCGTAAACCCGTAAACCCTAAACCCTAAACCCTAAACCCTAAACCCTAAACCCTAAACCCTAAACCCTAAACCCTACACCCTACACCCTAAACCCTAAACCCTCACCCTACACCCTAAACCCTGATCCCTACACCCTACACCCTAAACCCTAACCCTACACCCTAAACCCTAAACCCTAAACCCGAAGCACCCAAGACCCTGAACGCCAGGAGATTGTGCCGCCTCAGTCCGCAAGCGCCGCGCAGCAGTCGGCTCTTCGGGCGCAGCGCGACCAATTCGTGCAGAGGACCCGAAGCTGCACTTTGGGTTTAAAGTTGAGGCTGACAGGTTTAGCCTTGGGACTCGCGGTTACGGGTGCGGTTTAGAACCCTGAAAAAGTCTGTAGAACCTTAAGCCTTAAGCCCGGAATCCAAAAACTCTTGAATGTAGGGTTCATGGTTTACCTAGGCCCCACTAGTACAACTGAGGTCACGGGGCATCTTGGGTGAAGAGCCTTACAAACCCAGCCTTAGACCCTATACTTGGAGGTTCATGGGTAATAAGTACCCTGAGTAGGGTTATACCCATAGTTACCCTACTTATAAGCACCCCTAAGCCTTAAACCCTCAACCCTAAACCTTAAACCCTAAACCCTAGACCCTAAACCCGAATCCCTAAACCAGGATGGAGCAGCAGCGGATGGAGCAGGCATCGGGGCTTCACGGCCAGGGCATCAGGGTGAATCTGTGTGCTGATGTGGGGCCCCTGAACCCTAAACCCTAAACCCTAAACCCTCAACCCTCAACCCTCAACCCTCAACCCTCAACCCTCAACCCTCAACCCTAAACCCTAGACCCTAGACCCTAAACCCGAAACACTAACCCCTAAACCCCAAGCCCTAAACCCTAAACCCTGAGCCCCAATCCCGAAGTCCTGTAGGGTTTCGGGTTCATACAAATTTAGACCTCGCAAGTCTAGAGCGGCTGGATCGAGGGCTCTAAAGCCATGGAATTGTTCGGGGTGCAGAAGGTGCAGGATTATGTATTGTTTAGGGCGTAGGGTTTATGGTTCCTTAAACCCTAAACCCTAAACCCTAAACTAGGGTTTGCAAGGTTTAGGATTCGGGGTTTATTGGGCCCAGTTCAGGCGCGAAGCGTGCGGGATTTGACTACTGAAGAGCGCAGCCCGTCCTCGAGAATCTGAGTCCGCTCTGGAGGCAGCAGAGCACGTCGCTTCAAAGGAACCCTAAACCCTAAACCCTAAACCCTGAACCCTGAACCCTAAACCCTAAACCCTAAACCCTAAACCCTAAACCCTAAACCCTAAACCCTAAACCCTAAACCCTAGGGACCCTCCCCTGCCCAAGTATTGGGACCCCACCAGCTAGTCACAGTTTTTGGGACCCTAAAGTCACAGCTCCTTTCCCTAAACCCTAAACCCTAAACCCTAAACCCTAAACCCTAAACTCTAAACCCTAAACCCGCGCTCCTTTGTCACTTCTCTAAATGAGGGTCCAGAGAACTGACCTAATCCTAAACCCTAAGCTGGAGATCCTTGTGCTTGCCGGAGCGGAGCTCCACCGCGTGGGATCGTTGAAGGGGCCAAAATCCCCCGGGACATTCCCGAGAGGGTATTGCCTTCCTTAAGGGGCGTAGAGGGTGGGGGAGCCCGAGCCTCGGTTTAGGGTTTAGGGTTTAGGGTTTAGGGTTTAGGGTTTAGGGTTTAGGGTTTAGGGTTTAGGGTTTAGGGTTTAGGGTTCAGGGTTAAGCCCGAAAGCTCCAAAGGAATGGACTAAGTAGGCGAGGTTTTGGAGCAGGAGTTTTACTCCCAAAACCCTAAACCGATTCCGTAATCAGGGACCGTTCTTCACATACGCTAACCCCTAAACCTTCAACCTCTGAAGCCTGAACCCCTTGACCTTTTTCCCCTAGACCCTGAACCCCGAAACCCCTAAACTCCAAGCCCGAGCTCTTCCCCCGAAGGGTCCGTGGTCGCGTGGCCCCTCTTGCGCCGGGCCCACCCGGAGACCCCAACATCCCCTGAATAGAGAGTAGGGGTCCTCATATGAGTCAAGGAGTGTTCCTTAAACCCAAAACCCTAAACCCTAAACTCTAAACCTTAAACCAAAATCCTAAACCCTAAGTAAGAATTTGTTCGTTAGTTTTGGTGACGTTGGGGTCCCTGGGCATAGAGCAGTCCCCTTGCCACTCCCGTGCTTGGCGGGAGGTGCAGCTCACACGACGAAAAAAGATCCTTCAGGGGTTCGGCTCGAAACCCGAAACACTATACCCCTAAGCCCTCAGCCCTAAACCCTAAGCCCCAAGCCCTAAGCCCTAAACCCTAAACCCTAAGCCCTAAACCCTAAACCCTAAACCCTAAACCCCAAACCCCAAACCCTAAACCCTAAACCCTAAACCCTAAACCCTAAACCCTACACCCTAAACCCGAAACCCTAAACCTTAAGCCCTAAACCCTACCGGAGGTAAAGCTGCAGGAGATGTCTCTGTCCGCTGGGTAAGTCGAAGAATCACTCGTCCAGACGCATGCTGACGTGGGGGGTTGATCTACTTCTGGGAAATTACTTATGGTTCCGATAGAAAAAAGCAACATGCGGGGCTATTTTGGGGACAGGTCTGTTGATAAACTTACCTGGTGCTAGGCCTGCGTGTTCGTAGCGGCTCCCTTGAACCCTAAACCTAAACCCTAAACCCTAAACCCTAAACCCTAAACCCTAAACCCTAAACCCTAAACCCTAAACCCTAAACCCTAAACCCTAAACCCTAAACCCTAAACCCTAAACCCTAAACCTAAACCCTAACCCTAAACCCTAAACCCTAAACCCTAAACCCTAAACCCTAAACCCTAAACCCTAAACCCTAAACCCTAAACCCTAAACCCTAAACCCTAAACTAACCCTAAACCCTAAACCCTAAACCCTAAACCCTAAACCCTAAACCCTAAACCCTAAACCCTAAACCCTAAACCCTAAACCCTAAACCCTAAACCCTAAACCCTAAACCTCATCTCCTAGGCCCTAAATCTCCCCAAACCCTATGAACCTACGGACCTCAAAACCCAGGACATGTCCACACAGGCGCCCGTCTAATTGGTTTGGTGCAAGTGTTCAGATTTTTGGGTTTACTATAGCCCCCTAGGAAGTAGTTTTTTTTTGTATACCTACAACCCAAGGGAATATTAAAAAGACAAAAAAACCCAATATGCTTATTGAGGTTCTAAGGGGAGTAAGTATAGTTGCGGGTTCCGGGAAGCAAGGTGAAGATCGATCCCAGTGCGGTCAAGCACAAGCTCCAGCTGCCTTGACAGCAATTGATAGGGGCCCAAAAACCCACATAAACATAAGGATCCTACAAACAGGGTTTTTCGGAATCCGCCTTATAGGGGCCCTTATACCCCAATAGTAGGATCCTGATGTTTATTTGGTTTTTTGGGCCCCTAATTGAGGGCCAAGGTTCTAAGCGTAGTTTCATGGGCCCTTCAGATCGTCCCTTACCTCCCTTAAATTAAAGAGTTCTGAAGTATGGGCCCTTAATTTGTCTTGGGTATACACATATATATATATATATATATTTTTTTTTTGTTTTTTAAAGGGGTATATAAGGGGGACCCTCAAGGTTACAAAGGTTCGTCAGGGAGGACCTAGGGAACCTTAAGGGAGGCTTCGGGAGCCTTGAGGAGAAGTGGGGGTGTTAGGGAACCTTGGGATACACCCACTTTGAACCCCCTCCCCCCCCCCCCCCCCCCCCATAAGAACCCTACGAGCAAGGTGTAACACCAACATTGCGGGGATCCGCTGTGGGCCTTCATCCCTTTTTTAGGTGCTCAGAGGCTCAGAGCTCCCGTATGCGCCCCTTTACAGCGACAAGGGTACCCTCTTTACCCCAAGGTTACTTTGGGGATTTCAGATTCACAGCTTGAGAACGGTGCATCTGCTGATTGCCCACTGTTCATTCGCTTGCAGGCTCATGTGATTTCGTTCTCAAGATAGCCGTCGTTTCATATTGGTTTGTGGATTCAGTCACGAAGGTTCGTAGGAGCTGAACAAGATCGACTGCAACAGCCCTCGAACCCTGAACCGGTGTTGCAAGTTGGAGGAAGCGAAGGGTAGGACTCATTTCTGCACATCGGAGTCTGAAGCCGCGACCTTTTAACACCCAGGCTTTAGGGTTTCAATGGGGGTTTCCGAAATGAGGGGTACCTTGTTGGGGTAGGGGATCCTACTGTTTGGGGGTCTGTTGTATTCGGGGCTCTCCTACTTCGTAAACCCCCCCAAATTCGTGTGCACCCCCAAGCTCAAAAAGCTGGACTTTAGACCCTCAACCCTAAGCTTGAAACCCTAAACCCTAGAACCCTAAACCCTAGGCCCTAGGCCCGAACTTTAAACCATAGACCCTGGAACCCTAAACCCTCAGCCCTAAACCCTAAACCCTAAACCCTAAACCACCTCTTGGTGCAGAGGACTTGCACGGAGACCATGCGCTTTCTCGAGGAGGTGGGCCTGGGTTGGGGTTCCGGTGTGTCAACCCCAGGCCCCAGGTTCATGGGTATTTGTTAGAATTAGGGTTTAGGGTTTAGGGTTTGGGGTTTAGGTTTAGGGTTTGGGGTTTGAGGTTTGGGGTTTGGGGTTTAGGGTTTTGAGGTACTTGTAAGTAGGGTTGTAAGTACCCACAGCGAGGTTATCACCATAGTAACCCTGCTTGTATCCCTACTTGTAAGTACCCACGAACCTCCAAGTAGACCCCTACATCAGAAGTTCGAAACCCCAAAGCCCAAAGCTTAATCCCTTGGACCCTGAACCGTAATCCCGAGCCCTAAGCCCGAAACCCGAACTCCCCGGACCCTGACTGCAACCCCAAACCTTACAAACCCTAAACCCTAAACCCTAAACCCTAAACCCTAAACCCTAAACCCTAAACCCTAAACCCTAAACCCTAAACCCTAAACCCTAAACCCTAAACCCCAAGCATCTTAAACATTAAGCCGTAAAGCCCTAGCTGCCCCAAGCCCCCGAAGCCCTAGACCCGAAGCCCTTAAACCCAAATACTACAAACCCAAAACCCTAAACCCTCAACCCTAAACCCTAAACCCTAAGCCCTAAGCCCTAAGCCCTAAGCCCTAAACCCTAAACCCCAAACCCCAAACCCTAAACCCTAAACCCTAAACCCTAAACCCTAAACCCTAAACCCTAAACCCTAAACCCTAAACCCTAAACCTTTTGAACCGCAAATCCTACAAAACTCCTGACCCGAGCCGAGGTCTTCGCTACACAGCCGAGGCCGCGGCAGGCGCAGCACGCAGAGTGCTTTCGGTTGAGGGGTTTTAGGGTTTAGGGGTTTTAGGGTTTAGGGGTTTAGGGGTTTAGGGGTTTAGGGGTTTAGGGGTTTAGGGGTTTAGGGGTTTAGGGGTTTAGGGGTTTAGGGGTTTAGGGGTTTAGGGGTTTAGGGGTTTAGGGGTTTAGGGGGTTAGGGGGTTAGGGGTTTAGGGGTTTAGGGGTTTAGGGGTTTAGGGGTTTAGGGGTTTAGGGGTTTAGGGGTTTAGGGGTTTAGGGGTTTAGGGGTTAGGGTTTAGTTTAGGGGGGCGGCTTAGAGGGGTTTCTGGGGTTTAGTGGTTTCAGGGGGTTGAGGGGGGTCGGGGGGGGGGGGGGGGTTGGACGGGGGGGTTGAGGGGGGTGAGGGGGGGGTTCCCTCTAAAAAAACCCGTGGCCAGGCGCGTCTGACAAGCCAGTTGTCAGGGCAAAAAACTTACGCCGGGAGATGTGGAAGTACGATCATTAGCTAGGTCCCTTTTCTTAGGGTTTAGGTTCCCTTATAAGCCCCTTAAACCCAAAAAGGTACCCGTTCATTCCTGGGGTACTCTTGGCTCCAGTTAGTAGTGCAAGGTACGACTTCCGGAACTCTGCTTACTCACACGCAAGGGTGCCAGTACCCCTAAACCCTAAACCCTGACCCTAAACCCTAAACCCTAAACCCTAAACCCTAAACCCTAAACCCTAAACCCTAAGCCCTAAGCCCTAAACCCTAAACCCTAAACCCAAGCCCTAAACCCTAAACCCTAAACGAGACCAGCGCGACCAGGTGTTGCACTCTCTTTCTCTGGACTTAGCGGAGCTGCGCGTCCTGCTGCCGGCCTGGCGTCTCAGTGACGGGTTCATGGGTTTAGGGTTTAGGGTTTAGGGTTTTGGGTTGTAGATTCGGGCAGTTATTCCTAGGCAGGTATATCAGGGAGTGGATTGCTGAACCGGATTGCTGAAGCACACTTAGGGGCTCGTCTCATCTTCCCAGTACAAACCCTAAACCCTAAACCCTGAACCCTGAACCCTGAACCCTGAACCCTGAACCCTGAGCCCTGAACCCTGAGCCCTGAACCCTGAACCCTGAACCCTGCCCAGGTCATCGTGTCCCTTCGCAACCCCGGGCTACGTGATCGACACTGGCGCGGCCCTCAGATTCGTTGCTTCAGGCTTCAGTCTCTCAGGGTTTAGGGTTTAGGGTTTGAGTTCGTTGTTTTGCAGGAATTTTGCTTTACGTATTTTGCAGTTCATACAGAGCCCCAACGTGTCCGTGGTGTGAGGAAACCTCCCTAGTTGCGGTGCCCACAACGGGAGCCGCAGTCCAATTGTGGAAGGTCCACAACCTGAACCAAACTAAGCCAAAAACCCGAAACCCTAAGCCCAAAACCTAAACCTCAAACCCTAATCCCTAAAGCCCAAAACCCTAAACCAGTGAACCCTAAGCCTAAAACACCTGAGCCAGAAAAAGAAAAGAAGCAAGCCCGAATCCCCGTCAACCTAGCCCTCCCCCCATCAGATTCACACTTAAGTTCCCTTTAAGCCTGCCCTTAAAGGCCCCCTTAAGGCACACCCTAAACCCTAACACCCGAATACCCTAACACCCTAACACCCGAACGCCCTAACACCCTAACACCCCAACAACACCCTAGCACCCTAACACCCTAACACCCCAACACCCTAACACCCTAACGCCCTAACACCCTAACACCCTAACACCCCAATACCCTAATACCCTAACACCCTAAACCCGAAACCCTTAACCTAAACCCTGCAACCAGAAACCCTAAACCCCAAACCTCAAAGCCCCAAAGCCCCTGCGCAATGACACGCCCCAGTTTCCTTGCCACCCTAAAGTGCACCCTCAACCTCGCTGCCGGCTCCCCTCTGCCCCAGTTTCACCCTAGACCCTGAACCCCAGGCCCGGCCCTATAATTAAACCTAAGCCCTTAAACCCCAAACACATCCGAAACCCCAAGCCCTAAACCCTAAACCCCAAAGCCGAAACCCTAAACCCTGAAGCCCAAACCCTAAACCTGAAACCCTAAACCCCAAACCCTAAACCCTAAACCCCAAATGCCCCTCAAGTAGGGCGATTGCGTGCAAGGCAGCGCATCGGCGAAGCGATGAACCAGACGATCCAAGCCAGCCAGATGAAGGCCAGGTTTGGGGTTTAGGGTTTATATAGGGTTTAGGGTTTAGGTTTAGGGTTTAGGCGGGTTTTAGGTTTTGAGCTGGGTTTTGGGTTTCGGGTGGAGCGTTAATGAATGGCGATATCGTGCTTTCGCCTCTTTCAGGGTTCAGGGTTGGAGCTCAGGGCTTCGGTTTAGGAGATGCTTGGATCCCCAGTGTCTTCCTTGCAAGCAATCGGCTTAGGTTTCCGTTAGAATCCTCTGGCCGAAGAACGAGATGCACCAACTGAACTCCGAGATCACTTGCTGGAAAGAACTGAGTGATTGCCTGCAGCAGCAACTTCAGGTTGAAACAGAGCCGCAAGGATCCGCATGTTGCTACCTCAACATCAAAGTTCACGGCAGTGATGTTGGGTGTGCACCCAAAGGCGAACGTGCGCATCTATGATGTTCAGACCGGCCAAGGGGTTTGCAAGTTTGGAGTGAGCATGAGTGAGCTTTTGACGGCCGGCAGTGGTACTTTACTCTGCCCACCTAAATCGTTCAGACCTGTCGGGATTTTGGCAAGTTCCTTGGAGACGATGGAGTGTTCAGCGCAAGAAAAAATCTGGTTTCTGTTGGTGGTCGGCTTGAGTAGGGGGATGTTGGGGAAGAGAGTAGTGCTGAAAGAGCGTTCCCAACAATAACCATCCAAGCAACATCCCATGCCTTCGCGTTGTAAATATTACGTAGTACTACAAGGCAGTACAGCCCTCCCTCAAAGCCAAACCGTGGCAGGAAATCAGCCTGTCGACCATGAACGAGCGATATCCCTTCGTCTCGCTCTCAAACTCGCTTCGTGTTGAGGGTTCCACGGGTTGGGGGCCCGTGTGGAGATGGCCTACCCAAAACCCTAAACCCTAAACCCTAAACCCTAAACCCTAAACCCTAAACCCTAAACCCTAAACCCTAAACCCTAAACCCTAAACCCTAAACCCTAAACCCTAAACCCTAAACCCTAAACCCTAAACCCTACACAGTCAGACTCTTGATCCCCTGCACCCTCAACCTTGATCCTCAGGCAGGCGTAGGTCTGTACGGGGCAGGCACTCAAAGGTGGACTTGGGGGTCTTGAGTCTGGGAGGTTTAGGGTTTAGGGTTTAGGGTTTAGGGTTTAGGATTTAGGGTTTAGGGTTTAGGGTTTAGGGTTAGGGCTTTTGCGTGTTGGGTCTGCTTTCAACCCTAAACCGCATGCCCGTCGGTTTCCACGTCGTCAGCAAATGAAGCCCGGCAAGATTCGCTCAGGAAGTTCGGCTCGATTTCCCAGACTCCAAGCCTCAAGTTCTAAGCTCCCTGAACCCTGAACCCTAAACAAACCCTAAACCCTAAACCCTAAACCCTAAACCCTAAGCCCTAAAACCCTTTTTGACTCAGGGTTTATAGGTTTCCGGGTTGGAACGTGCCTTTTCCACGGCAACCTGGCAAAACCGAGCGCAGTACCACACGCGCTGCCAGGGCGAGAAAAACGAACAACTCCCAGTCCCAGACCCTAAACAATGTACTCTCGGGGACTTAATACTCGATAGCCCAGTGGTACCCTTTACCCTTTTTGGTTCTGGTTCCCTTATATAGTAACCAAGCAAAAAGGGGTGCCCTTATTATGATATGGTTGCTGGGCTGCTAGGAAACATTAGAATAGGGTTTTGGGGGTTATTCTAGTATGTTGAAAAGGGACCATAAGGCAATACTAGTACTTCCAACCCCTATATATTCTACCCCAAGCACCCCAGGAGTTTCCCGAATTACCTTCTAGCTCTCGCGGACCCAGATGATAAGACTTGGAGGCTTGGGGCTTACTTGGACTTGGAGGTTCAGGGTACTTATAACCCCAACTTATCACTGTACTTATGAGCCCCCTAAGTCCCCTAGGTCCTCTAAGCAGGTTATAAGTAGACGTATCATTGGGGTTAGAAGAAACCCATGAGCCTCCAAGTAGGGCTTGAAAGCCGCCTTTAGACGCCGAGCCCTGAACTCTGCGTCCACTCCCGCATCTTGCTGCATCTCTCAATTAAGGACTGTTCCCTAAGGGCTTTCCGATTTCCGACTTTTCGGGAGGTTAGCGAGACCATGCGAATAAGCCCTACTGAAGTTTCGGGAGAGCCCGAAGGAGTTTTCCCAAACCCCTAAACCCCAAACCCTAAACCCTGAACCCTAAACCCCAAACCCGAAACCCTGGACCCTAAACCCTAAACCCTAAACCCTAAACACTAAACCCCAAACCCCAACCCCGAAACCCTAGACCCTAAACACTAAACCCCAAACCCTCAACCCTAAACCCTAAAACCTAAAACCTAAACCCTAAACCTAAGCGAAATAGTCCTTAAGGGACATTGGGCTGGATCCCACACGTTCCAAGGTCGCGCACCTCTCGAAGATCCAGGCCCAGCTTCGTTCCATTGGGGGGTTTAGCGTTCAAAGGGGTTTAGGGTTTAGGGTTTGGGGTTTAGGGTTTAGGGTTTGGGGTTTGGGGTTTGGGGTCTAGGGGTCAGGGAGGGGCTGAGGGTTCAGGAAGAGGGGTTAGTCAGGGTTTAATTCGGATATATTTCGGGTTTCGGGTGAGGGTTTAGGGGCTTAAATAGGGTTTGCGTTTAGGTTTGGGGTTTAGGGTTCAGGGTTTAGGCTGCAGGCAATCTCCGAGACGGCGTCGAAGGAGATGGTCATCGAGGACGAGCTGAAGAGGACGCGTTCTGGCCCCCCTAAAACCCAAAAAAAGCCCTAAACTTTCAAACCCAAAACCCTCAACCCTAGACCCTAAAACCCTAAAACCTAAGCCCTCAACCCTAAAATCCTAAACCGCTGGTGATGGAGCACTGCAGGGCTTAAGGTCCACTAGGCTTATGGGGTTTAAGTAAACGACTCTCCGCCCCCCCCCCCCCCCCGGAAAAACAGAAAAAGCAACACATATATGTGTATATATATATATATATGTATATATCTTTTTTAAATGCACCACCCAATTGCAGCCCAGACCAAAGCCCATCCGAACTCCCTGAACCCAAAACCCTAAACCCAAAGCCCCAAACCCTCAACCCCAAACCTCCAAGTCCTCAACCCTAATCATCCTAATCCCTCGGTTTTCTGCTCTGGGAAGATGGCATATGCTCCTGAATACAGAGGCTCATGTGTGGGCATCTTTTTTGGGGTTTTTTTTAAGGCCAACCTCGTACTCTTCCTAAGCTCCCAATACCCTACACCCCAATTCCCTAAACCCTGAGCCTAAGCACGACACCCGAAGCCCCAATTTCCTGACAGGATGCAGGACCAGTGGGTGAAGCTGAAGTTCCAGATCAAGCCGGTCAGACGGGGCCCCATACAGTGAACAGGGGTTAAAATCCTTTCGGCCTGTGAAAGGACTCATAAAACCCAGAAACTCCCATATTCCCTGCTTAAGGCATGGGGTAGTTCTCGAAATTAGGGTCCCTGTGTTGGCTCAGCTATGTAGTACGGCACCCCTTAATACACGCATTCCTCAAGTGAACCTACTTTTGATAACTACCCGCATCTGCGTTCAAGCATCGTAGGACTCGGGACCTCTAGGAAAAAGCCCGAAGCTTTAGGGATTAGGGTTTGGGGTTAGGGTTTAGGGCTAGGCTTATCAGAGTTTAGGGTTTATTGGGGTTTAGTTCGGGATTGAGGTTCAGTTTGGGTTTAGGTGTTAGAGTTTGGGGTTTACATAGCGTCTCAAGTAACCTAGGACCCAGAATAGGCCCTTATTCCCTTTATCATTTGTTTTTCTTTTGGGGTGGAGGGAGTAGGTTCCCAAAAGGGCCCCCGGCTTGTTCCTAGCTCACGCTTGGGTCTACTTGCTATTATACTGTGTTTTTTGTTGGGGGGGGGGGGGGGGATGATTCCCTGCAATGATGGAGTCGTCGCCCACCAATCGCCGGGTTCAGGGTCTAGGGTTGGGGGTTTGGGGTTTAGGGGTTTAAGGTCTCGGGCTTGTTGTAGTGGGGGAGGATTAGGAACCCTGGGTTACGTACCCCCTTCAATCCCTAAACCCTAAACCCTAAACCCTAAACCCTAAACCCTAAACCCTAAACCCTAAACCCTAAACCCTAAACCCTAAACACTAAACCTTAAGAACCCTATAAGTTTAGGGGCGTTGGGGTTTAGGTTTTCGACTCCAGGCCTCAGGGTAAGGGTGTAGCGTTTGCATGTTTGAAGATCGACGGCCCTTGCTCCCCCCCCCCCTAAACCCCTAAACCCCTAAACCCCTAAACCCCTAAATCCCTAAAACCCTAAAACCCTAAATCCCTAAATCCCTAAATCCCTAAATCCCAAACTAAACCCCCCTCCTATGTCGCCTGAGACTCAAGAGTCGTAGCTTTCAGCCAGAAGAAAGCCCTCCAACTTTAATGGCCCACAACCCGAAAGCCCAAAGTCCCTAGGCTCAGCAACGCTGAAACCCAATTTCCCAGAACCCAAGCTAAAGCCCTGTAAACCCTAAACCCTAAACCCTAAACCCTAAACCCTAAACCCTAAACCCCAAACCTCTAAACCCTGAGCCCCAGGCCGCACGGGCGACGACGGCGAGCTGATTGAGGTTGCGCTGCCTTCTGCCGGTTTGAAGGGTTTAGGCACGGTTTAGGGTTTAGGGCACAGGGTTAGGGTTTAGGTTTTAGGGTCTAGGGTTTAGGGTTTAGGGTTTAGGGTTTAGGGTTTAGGGCTTAGGCGGATCTCCTTTCGTTCTTATCGTTATCAAGGTTTCTTGGGAATGTAATTCATTCAAGATTGCGTTTTCCCAAATCCTAAGTTCAAAACTAGGCCTTAGAACCTGAAACCCCTGAAGCCTACTCAAGAACCCGAATCCTAACCCAAAACCTTAGCCTAGAACCCTATCGCCTCTTCCTAAACCCTCGAACCCAAAGCCCTATACCAAAGCAGGAAACAAGAATGCAAACCCTAACCTGCAAACCCTCTACCCTAAACCCCAAACACTCAACCCCCAAACCGTGAACCGGACGCGTCGAGCCAGGACGAAGCACCCACAGTCATGGCCGAATTCTACCACGAGCAGGTCTGGCAGTTTGGGGTTAGGGTTTGGGTTTGGGGCTTCGGGTTTAGGGTTAGGGTTTTGGGTTTGCCCGGGGGTGTGGCTTCCGGATTTAGGGAGCTGAGGGGTGCTTGGGCTCAGAGCCGTCTGACTTTTCAACCCCGCCCCTTAAACCTTACCCCAATCCCGCGGTCTCGAGATCTTTACTTGAGCCAGGTTCCAGGTTGAAAAGCGAGCTCGCCATCCTTTAGGGTTTAGGGTTTAGGGTTTAGGGTTTAGGGTTTAGGGTTTAGGGTTTAGGGTTTAGGGTTTAGGGTTTAGGATGGATTAGGTTTCGACCCTCTCCGACATTGACTACCCTGGAGTGGCTGCAAAGCGGCCGAAATGCATCTCGCATTACCATGGCAGATGACAAGCGTGCCGGCCGCTTGCTTCAGTACATCCGCAATAAGGCCTGCGATTCCGCGAGGCAAGGTTTGTTGGACAACATTCTGCCCGGCTTCCCAGACTTCCAGACCTTGACCGAAGCGCTGACAGCAACTAGGGTTTAGGGTTTAGGGTTTAGGGTTTAGGACGACTACACTACAAGATCACGTGGCCCTGGGCGGATGCCTCCCTGGCCTTGGATAGCCCTTAACGCTAAACTCCTCTAAATCCTGAAACACTAAACTCCCTAAGTCCTCAACCCCTAAACTCCTTAACCCTAAACTCCCTAAGTCCTATCCTTAAACCCTAAACTCCCCAAGGCCTAAACCCTAAACTCCTTCAACCCTAAACTCCCTAAGCCCTAAACCCTAAACTCCTTAAACCTGAAACTCCCTAAGCCCTAAAGCCTGAGGGCTTTTGGGGCTTTGAATGAACTCCTCTAAACTCCTGAAACCCTAAACTCCTTAAGTCCTAAACCCTGAGGGCTTTGAAGGGGTCTTACTGGTGGCGACTGTCGCAGCTCCTTCGCTCTGAGCATTGGCAGCCTTGGGACCTTGCAAGGTTGAGTTCTTATAGGGTTTAGGGTTTAGGGTTTAGGGTTTCGGGTTTAGGGTTTAGGGTTTAGGGTTTAAGGTTTAGGGTTTAGGGTTTAGGGTTTAGTGTTCGGAGTATCCTGTGTTTTCCCGTATCGGGTCTAAAAGAACCTTATGTAGGAGTTCTCTTCAGATGGTTTGAAAGGCCATTTAGGGTCCGGAGTATTCTGGTTTTTCCAGTGTCGGATCTGAGAGAACCTTATGTAGGAGTTCTCTTCAGACGGTTTGAAGGGCCATGGTGGTTGAAACTTAGGAACTCGAGTTTGTTGTTTTGGGCGTTGGGCTCAGGGTTTAGGACTTAGGGACCCTAAACCCTAAACCCTAAACCCTAAACCCTAAACCCTAAACCCTAAACCCTAAACCCTAAACCCTAAACCCTAAACCCTAAACCCCCCTAAACCCTAAACCCTAAACCCTAAACCGTGGTTCAGGGTTCCGCAAGCCCTTGCTTCCCCCCTAGGCCATAAGTTAAGTTTTACTCAGAATCCCCTCGCCCAGCAGTGCCCCCACTTAAGCCGCAAACCCCTACAACCCGAAACCCGAAACCCGAAACCCTAAACCCTAAACCCTAAACCCTAAACCCTAAACCCTAAACCCTAAACCCTAAACCCTGAACCCTAAACCCTAAACCCTAAATTCCAAACCCCAAGCTCCGCACCCTACTCTCAAGGTAGGCCCTTGGGGCATTTTACATCTTCCTTTTTTGTGTTTAAGCGGATCATGTTCAGGAATGATTTTCAGAGGGTTTCAAAAGCCCCAAGCCCCAAACCCCAAACCTCCAACTCCCGGCGAGGTCTGGGAGCTGATTGCGGAACAGGCAGCCAAGGCGCGGCACCCTAGTACAGGAAGGCCTAGTTTAGGGTTTAGGGTTTAGGGTCTAGGAATCAGGGTTCAGGGTTCAGGGTTTGGGGGGTTACCGAAATTAGCCTTGTTGAAGTCCTTATTGTAAGGGGGATCCTACTATTCGGGGGGCTATGTTAGGGGTCCTTTTTTTCGTAAGCACCCGTATAGGGGTCGGCATCATTGACTAATAAACGGGATGATGACTAATAAAATTCCCTTCGGGTCCCTAGATCAATCTGCTATAGTAACTCCCAAGAACCCTATTCTAATCATGAAGGGCCCCTATATTGGTGAGGGTGAACTCTGTAGCAATGCTGTCCCCTTTTCTTGCGGTGGCCTTAAACCCTGAGCAGCACATGAAGACAGCATACTGATTCAGGCTGATTTCATGGAGTTCAGGCAGGCAAGAAAGCCCTCTACTTCATAGGAGATTATATGAGAGTTACCTCATGGTTTCCATTAACCTCAGGCCCTTAAAAAAATCCCTAAGCCCTGAACCGCTCCACCCTAACGAGGTGCGCTCCCTTGGCCACCGCCCGAATGCGGCCGTCCACGCCCAGGCGGGAGGGTGAATTGCACACCCCCCCACCTCCCCCACCCCCCCGGCCCTAAACCCTAAACCCTAAACCCTAAACCCTAAGCCCTAAGCCCTAAACCCTAAACCCTAAACCCTAAACCCTAAACCCTAAACCCTAAACCCTAAACCCTAAACCCTAAACCCTAAACTGCGAGCAAGGCCCCTGATTAGCTGCCGGCAAGGCAGCGGGCCGCAGCGAGCCCGCCGAGCCGCTAGCGACGGCAGCCGACAACTGAGTAGCGACAGTCTAGCAGTTGGAGGCAGATGCTCTCTTTAGTGCCAGAAGAGTTAGCTTCTGGCACCGTAACGCACTCCTCACAGCTTTGAAAGAGGGAACAGGGCGTACAGCCCTAAAGCATATTTTATTACCCTAAAGCCTAGACCCCCATCCTTCCCCTTTAAAAATTAGGATTTAGGATTTAGGATTTAGGATTTAGGATTTAGGATTTAGGAATTAGGAATTAGGAATTAGGATTTAGGATTTAGGATTTAGGATTTAGGATTAGGATTAAGGATTAAGGATTAAGCATTAAGGATTTAGGATTTAGGATTTAGGATTTAGGATTTAGGATTTAGGATTTAGGATTTAGGATTTAGCATTTAGCATTTAGCATTTAGCATTTAGGATTTAGGATTTAGGATTTAGGATTTAGGATTTAGGATTTAGGATTTAGGATTTAGGATTTAGAATTTAGGATTTAGGATTTAGGATTAGGATTAAGGATTAAGGATTAAGCATTAAGGATTTAGGATTTAGGATTTAGGATTTAGGATTTAGGATTTAGGATTTAGGCTTTAGGATTTAGGATTTAGGATTTAGGATTTAGGATTTAGGATTTAGGAATTTAGGATTTAGGATTCAGGATTTAGGGCAAAATGGAGGGGTGCCCAAAACCATCGGTTTCAGTACTAAAAAATCGCACTTTTCATTGCGGCCAGGGCAGATGCTGGGGTCCCCCCTCCTTTAGAGAGCGTTTTGAAGACTTTTAGGATTTAGGATTTCGGATTTCGGATTTAGGATCAGGATTTAGGATTTAGGATTTAGGATTTAGGATTTAGGATTTAGGATTTAGGATTTAGGATTTAGGATTTAGGATTTAGGATTTAGGATTTAGGATTTAGGGCAAAATGGAGGGGTGCCCAAAACCATCGATTTCAGTACTAAAAATCGCACTTTTCATTGCGGCCAGGGCAGATGCTGGGGTCACCCCTCCTTTAGAGAGCGTTTTGAAGACTTTTAGGATTTAGGACTTAGGATTTAGGATTTCGGATTAGGATTTAGGCTTTAGGATTTAGGATTTAGGATTTTAGGATTTAGGATTTAGGATTTAGGATTAGGATTTAGGATCCCCGGCTCCTCCCGGACCATTTCTGCGCCTTTTTGGGCTCCTCCCGGACAGTTTCTGCGCTTTTTTGGGATCTCGGACAGCAGTTTCCGAGCCTTTTGGGCTCCTCCCGGACGGTTTCTGAGCCTTTTTGGGCTCCTCCCGGAGTTTCTGGGCCTTTTTGGGCTCCTCCCGAGCCTTTTTAGGCTCCTCCTGGACAGTTTCTGAGTTTTTTGGGCTCCTCCCGGACAGTTTCTAAGCCTTTTTGGGCTCCTCCCGGACAGTTAAAACCATCGATTTCAATACTAAAAAATTGCACTTTTCATTGCGGGCCAGGGCAGATCCTGGGTCCCTTTCTTTAGAAGGCTTTTTGAATCTTTTTGAAGCTTTTCAGGCCTTTTCGAGCCTTTTGGTGGCTCCTGGTGGCCTTTTGAAGCCTTTGGTGCCTCTTGGGCCTTTTGGAGGCTTTCTGGGGCGGCCCTTCGAAGCTTTTTGCAGCCTTTTGAAGCCTTTTGGTGGCTCTGCGGGCCTCTTGGGGAGCGCAGTTGACAATGAGCGATTGCGCCGCGGCCCCGAGCGCGGAATCGGTGCCCTCCATCCGGGCCTGCTCGGGCATAAGACTTTCTTGAGATTTTCCTGGGGCTTTCCTGGCTCTTTTAGGGCCCACATGGAGGGGTGCCCAAAACAATCGATTTCTGTGCTAAAAAATAGCATTTTTCATTGCGGGCCGGAGCAAATCCTGGAGGTCCCCTTCTTCTAGGGGGTTTTTGAAGCCTTTTGGTGGCTTTTGGGGCCTCGTGGGTGCTTTCTGGTACTCTTGTAGCCCTTTTGGGGTAAAACGTTTATGATTTTTATTAAGATATCCACTACAGCAGAGAATACAAAAGCAACGAGAGAACAAGAAGCGTTCTTGTACACAGCGGCGCCGCGGAGCGCAGTGACAACGAGCGATGGCGCCGCGGCCCCGAGCGCGGAATCGGTGCTCGCTGCCGGGCCTACTCGGGCGTAAAACACAACGTATAAGCAGACTGTTGCCCTCTGCTTTACTTTTCGTTGTGCCCAACACCATCGATTTCTGTATTCAAAAATAGCATTTTTCATTGCGGGGCCGAGCAAATCCTGGAGGTCCCCTTCTTCTAGGGGGCCTGTTGAAGCCTTGTCGTGGCTCTTGGGGCCTCGTGGTGGGTGCTTTCTGGCACTCTTGTGGCTCCTTCGGGGTAAAACGTTTCTGATTTTTATTCAGATATCCACTACAGCGGAGAATACAAAAGCAACGAGAGAACAAGAAGCGTTCTTGTACACAGCGGCGCCACGGAGCGCAGTGACAACGAGCGATGGCGCCACGGCCCCGAGCGCGGAATCGGTGCTCCCAGCCGGGCCTACTCGGGCGTAAAAACACAACGTATAAGCAGACTGTTGCCCTCTGCTTTACTTTTCGTGCCCAACACCATCGATTTCTGGATTAGAAAATAGCATTTTTCATTGCGGGCCCGGGCAAATCCTGGAGGTCCCCTTCTTCTAGGGGGGCCTTTTGAAGCCTTTTGGTGGCTCTTGGGGCCTCGTGGGTGCTTTCTGGTACTCTTGTGGCCCTTTTGGGGTAAAGCGTTTATGATTTTTTTAAGATATCCACTACAGCAGAGAATACAAAAGCAACGAGAGAACAAGAAGCGTTCTTGTACACAGCGGCGCCGCGGAGCGCAGTGACAACGAGCGATGGCGCCGCGGCCCCGAGCGCGGAATCGGTGCTCGCTGCCGGGCCTACTCGGGCGTAAAACACAACGTATAAGCAGACTGTTGCCCTCTGCTTTACTTTTCGTTGTGCCCAACACCATCGATTTCTGTATTCAAAAATAGCATTTTTCATTGCGGGGCCGAGCAAATCCTGGAGGTCCCCTTCTTCTAGGGGGCCTGTTGAAGCCTTGTCGTGGCTCTTGGGGCCTCGTGGTGGGTGCTTTCTGGCACTCTTGTGGCTCCTTCGGGGTAAAACGTTTCTGATTTTTATTCAGATATCCACTACAGCGGAGAATACAAAAGCAACGAGAGAACAAGAAGCGTTCTTGTACACAGCGGCGCCACGGAGCGCAGTGACAACGAGCGATGGCGCCGCGGCCCCGAGCGCGGAATCGGTTGCCCCTGCCGGGCCTACTCGCGCGTAAAAACACAACGTATAAGCAGACTGTTGCCCTCTGCTTTACTTTTCGTGCCCAACACCATCGATTTCTGGATTAGAAAATAGCATTTTTCATTGCGGGCCCGGGCAAATCCTGGAGGTCCCCTTCTTCTAGGGGGGCCTTTTGAAGCCTTTTGGTGGCTCTTGGGGCCTCGTGGGTGCTTTCTGGTACTCTTGTGGCCCTTTTGGGGTAAAGCGTTTCTGATTTTTATTCTGATATCCACTACAGCAGAGAATACAAAGGCAACGAGAGAACAAGAAGCGTTCTTGTACACAGCGGCGCCACGGAGCGCAGTGACAACGAGCGATGGCGCCGCGGCCCCGAGCGCGGAATCGGTGCTCCCAGCCGGGCCTACTCGGGCGTAAAACACAACGTATAAGCAGACTGTTGCCCTCTGCTTTACTTTTCGTTGTGCCCAACACCATCGATTTCTGTATTAAAAACAAAAGCATTTTTCATTGCGGGGCCGAGCAAATCCTGGAGGTCCCCTTCTTCTAGGGGGCCTGTTGAAGCCTTGTCGTGGCTCTTGGGGCCTCGTGGGTGCTTTCTGGCACTCTTGTGGCTCCTTCGGGGTAAAACGTTTCTGATTCTTATTCAGATATCCACTACAGCGGAGAATACAAAAGCAACGAGAGAACAAGAAGCGTTCTTGTACACAGCGGCGCCACAGAGCGCAGTGACAACGAGCGATGGCGCCACGGCCCCGAGCGCGGAATCGGTGCTCCCAGCCGGGCCTACTCGGGCGTAAAAACACAACGTATAAGCAGACTGTTGCCCTCTGCTTTACTTTTCGTGCCCAACACCATCGATTTCTGCATTAAAAAATAGCATTTTTCATTGCGGGCCCGGGCAAATCCTGGAGGTCCCCTTCTTCTAGGGGGGGCTTTTGAAGCCTTTTGGTGGCTCTTGGGGCCTCGTGGGTGCTTTCTGGTACTCTTGTGGCCCTTTTGGGGTAAAGCGTTTATGATTTTTATTAAGATATCCACTACAGCAGAGAATACAAAGGCAACGAGAGAGCAAGAAGCGTTCTTGTACACAGCGGCGCCACGGAGCGCAGTGACAACGAGCGATGGCGCCGCGGCCCCGAGCGCGGAATCGGTGCTCCCAGCCGGGCCTACTCGGGCGTAAAAACACAACGTATAAGCAGACTGTTGCCCCCTGCTTTACTTTTCCTTTTGATTTATATTAAAACAACCCACAACTACAGCAGAGAATACAAAGCAACGAGAGAACCTTTAAAAAAATAACCCTAAACCCTAATAGAGTAAGGTTTGGGTGGTCTTGGGGTGGGGTTTTAGCTTTCGCGCGACGCGCCGCCCACGACCCCTTGGGTCGAGGCGCGTCGCTTCAGTGGGCAAACCCTAAACCCTAAACCCTAAACCCTAAACCCTAAACCCTAAACCCTAAACCCTAAACCCTAAACCCTAAACCCTAAACCCTAAACCCTAAACCCTAAACCCTAATCCCTAATCCCTAATCCCTAATCCCTAATCCCTAAACCCTAAACCCTAAGCGAGAGTGCTCTTCTGTAGTCTCCTGAGGAACTATTTCTTGTCGTTTTTTACATCAGACCAGTTTTCAAGATAGTACTTTCACTTCTTTTGTTTACGTATATGTTCCCAGCGGACTACCGAAGACGGTTTCTGTTATCAGGGTTGGAATGGCAGTGCAGCTCTTCATTGGGTTGGGCTCTGGGAACAACGCCGTTTAGGCTGGTGAACTAAGGCTACGAGCGGGCCGTTGGGGTTTAGGTTCAAGGTTGGGTCTGCGTTCCTCAAGAAAACTGACCAAGCGACGAAGACGGGCTTACCCTTACCACCACCCTTATAATGATACGGCTGCTGGGCGTCCTAAGTTTAATGGCGGTGGTTTAGGATTTGTGGGTTTTGGAGGAACCGAGGTTTCGGGGTTAAATGTGCGAGTCCGGATTCAGTTCGTGCCTCCCATGAGTAGCACGCCAGCGAATCTGCCAAAGACTGTGAACTCTCCAGTCTCTTATCCTTCGTACTAGTTCGAGAACCCCCAAGCCGTCGAATAAAGAGCACGCATGCAGTCCCAAAGCCTGCATGTAGTAGGGCACTCGCTTGCTGAATGAAGGGCATAGCATCCCCTCAAAACTCCGGACTCTACTTCTCGGGGCGGGGGCTGTTGGTACACCCGAACCCTGAGCCTGTTAAAACATAAACCCTGAACCCTAAACCCTAAATCTGGACCCTAAACACTAAACCCTAAACCCTAAACCAACTTCCCTGTGCCCTCTGAAAGGACTTGGTCGCCCACGACGCCAAGCTGAAGGCTCCCAGAACGGTCCGAATGAGGTTTAGGGTTTAGGGTTTAGGGTGTAGGGTTTAGGTTTAGGCGTTTGGGGGTGTAGGGTGTAGGGTGTTTAGGGTTCAGGGTTTAGGAGCTTCACCGTTCCGTGTCTACTGGGCTTCGGGACTGGGGTGCAGGGTTGCAGAGGTTACGGGCTTAGGGTTTCGGACGTTCAAGGTTTAGGGACCCTAAACCTTAAACCCTAAACCCTAAAGCCTAAAGCCTAAAGCCTAAACCCTAAACCCTAAACCCTAAAGCCTAAAGCCTAAACCCTAAACCCTGAACCCTGAACCCTAAACCCTAAACCCTGAACAGGGACTCAGGGTTCACGGTTCGGAGGTTTTGGGGGTTAGGGTTGAAGGTCAGGCTGGCAGAGCAACAGCAATGGGCCAAGGGGTCGGAGAACTTGCAATCCAAAACAGGGCCTAGGGTCCTAAACCCTAAACCCTAAACCCTAAACCCTAAACCCTAAACCCTAAACCCTAAACCCTAAACCCTAAACCCTAAACCCTAAACCCTAAACCCTAAACCCTAAACCTTAAACCCTAAACCCTAAACCCTAAACCCTGTACAGCCGCAAGCGTCCCCTTATGGGTATGATTTTGTTTGGGACTGTCAAGTGGGGGGGGGGGGGGGGGGGCGGGTAAGTGTCAGGAGCTCAGCCACAAGCGTCTAGGGTATAGGTTTACCCTCAGCCTTGAACCGTCCTAAGCCCTAAATCCCCTAAAGCCCTAAAACCCAAAAACCCTAAAGCCCTATAACCCTAAAACCCTAAACCCTAAAGCCCTAAAACCCTAAAACCCTAAAACCCCTAAGCCCTAAAGCCCTAAACCCTTAAAACCCTAAAACCCTTAAAACCCTAAAACCCTTAAAACCCTAAAACCCTAAAGCCCTAAAACCCTAAAGCCCTAAAGCCCTAAATCCCTAAAACCCTAAAACCCCTAAACCCCTTAAAACCCTAAAACCCTAAAACCCTAACGCCCTAAAGCCCTAAAGACCTAAACCCTAAACCCTAAACCCTAAACCCTAAACCCTAAACCCTAAACCCTAAACCCTAAACCCTAAACCCTAACACCCTAACACCCTAACACCCAAGCACCCTAACACCCTAGCACCCAAACACCCTAACACCCTAGCACCCTAACACCCTAACACCCTAGCACCCTAACACCCTAACACCCTAACACCCTAACACCCTAACACCCTAACACCCTAACACCCTAACACCCTAACACCCTAACACCCTAACACCCTAACACCCTAACACCCTAACACCCTAAACCCTAAACCCTAAATAAAGTAATTGGCAGGCCATCGGAGAGCTCGTCGACTTGCTGGAGGAGTCACAGTTCGGCCGGGGCCGCCTGGAAACGCCTTCACGCGGGTCGAGGGATTAGGGTTTAGGGTTTGGGGTTTAGGGTTTGGGGTTTAGGGTTTGGGGTTTAGGGTTTGGGGTTTGGGGTTTAGGGTTTCGGGAATTGTGAGTACGATTTTTCATTGCCACTTCTATTGTTTTTGTTTAAGATTAGGTTTTTGACTACTATTCGTCTTGCTAAGTCGCGCCTTGACGATCTCCGTGGCTTCCACATGGGGGTCTACAAAAATAGGGGGTACCTAGTTGGGGTCCTTATTAGGAGGGGGTTTGGGGTTTAGGGTTTAGGGTTTAGGGTTTAGGACTATTTGGGGGTCTATAGTAGGGGTTCCCTACTTGGAGGTTCATGGTACTTATTAGTCAATTTTCACCGTACTTACAAACTGTACTTATTACCATATTCGGGCACTCAAGGGGCTTATAAGTGGGCCATAAGTACAGTCATAATTGGTTAATAAGTACCATGAACCTCCAAGTAGGGGCCCCAAACCCTAAACCCTAAACCCTAAACCCTAAACCCTAAACCCTAAACCCTAAACCCTAGACCCAAAACGCTAAAATGGGGGTAAACCCTCACATCTTTACGCGGATGTCTGGCTTTACGTCGGGGTCTCCTGGTCGGCTTCTTGCACACTATCCGAAAGGGAACGACTCTGGAGCCTTTAAGGCCTTAGTATCCTAGGTCTCCGAAAGCTCTCGTTTAGGGTTTCGGGTTTCGGGTTCAGGGTTAGGGGTAAAGGGTTAAGGGTTAAGGAATTTCGTGGAGCTACTCGTGGCTGAATTGTAAACGCTTGCGCGCGCCGCCTGGCAGCCGGGCCGGCCCCAGGACAGGAAAGGAGGAAAGAGGGTTTCGCAATAAAAGGGAGGAAGGGCAGAGCAGGTGGGGGGGGGGGGTGAGGGGGGGGGGGGGGGGGGGGGTGGGGGGGGGGTGGGGGGGGGGTGGGGGGGGGGGGGTGGCGGGGGGGGGGGGGGGGTTTTTTGAGGCACTCCCCCTGTAGGAGCCACCAACAAGCAAACCCTCCACGGCATCGGTTTTGCAGCTCCTCCAAGGGATTGGGGGGGGTCCCACAGGGCGGGGGGGGGGGGGGGGGGGGGTGGCGTCAGAAAACGGGGCAAGGAGCCCTATCCGGGTCTGCTTGTTCCAGACGCTTCTCGGCAGGAAGCCGAGGCGAATTAGGACTCAGGGCAGAGTATGCTGGGTCCTTTTTTTTGTGTCCCCTCCTTAATGCGGCACCTCCATAATACGGACCCCCCCAAAAGGACCCTATTCTAGACCCGAAGCCCTAAACCTAAACCCTGAACCCTAAACCCTGAACCGTAAACCCTAAACCCTAAGCCCTAAACCCTAAACCCTAAACCCCAAACCCTGCATGCCTAGGATACCTCTGTGCCCGCGAGCACATGATGAATGAAGGCTTGGTCAAGGACCTCCGGGTGCTGAACCAAGTCGAAGGTCTTGAAGTTTCAGGTTTGCTCAAACTCTAAACCCTAAACCCTAAACCCTAAACCCGAAACCCGAAACCCGAAACCCGAAACCCGAAACCCTAAACCCTAAACCCTAAACCCTAAACCCTAAACCCTAAACCCTAAACCCTAAACCCTAAACCCTAAACCCTAAACTAAGTGAGGGGTCGCTTCCGTCGAGCGACAGACCCCGAACGCTCGGCCGAGGGCCTTACAGCCCGAGCGCCCAAGCGAAAAGAGAAACGGAAAGGTGAGGGTTAAGCCTCACCGTCTGTCCTGGACAGGCCAACGGACATCGGTCTTTTTTACGACAACGTCAGTACTCGGCTAAGGGATGGCCGGCACCCAGACCACCTTTAGCGTAGCTAAAGAAAAAACCCCAAAATCGAAACCAGTGGTTCAGGGTTTTGGATTCAGGGTTTGCCGGGCACCCCGGGGCCCCCTGGCCCCTTGTGGCTGGATTCCTGGACCAGGAGGCTGGCGAGGGGGTGCAGGCAGGCTGGTTGCTCACGCCCTCAAAGGCTCGAACCAACCCAAAAAGTGCAGAGGGGGACCCCAGGATTTGCCCGTACCCGCAATGAAAAATGCTATTTTTTGGTACTGAAATCGATTACCCCACAAGGCCCCCCAAGAGGCACCAAGAGCCACCAAAAGGCTTCAAAAGGCCCTCTAAAAAAGGGGCCCCCAGGATTTGCCCGTGCCCGCAATGAAAAATGCGATTCTTTAGACTAAGAACGAGGGCTTTGGGCACCCCTGCATTTTGCTCCAAAAGGGCCAGGAAAGCTCCAGCAAGCCCCCCAGCAAGCCCCCAGAGACCCCAAGAGCCACCAAAAGGCTTCAAAAGTTTCCCTGACCTTCAAATAAATAAGGGCCTCTACGGGCCCTGACACGCCGAAGGCCCGAAAAGGGCCGAGGCTACCCCCAACCCCAGCTTAAACCCTAACATCGCAACTTTAAAAACATAAAAGCAAGCATCGGGGCACAAGAAAATACATTCCATAAACCCTAAACCCTAATAGAGTATAGTGTGGGTGGCCGGGGTGGGTTGACGGGCAACGCGAGCGCGCGGCCCGGGGTGCTTCACATAAACCCTAAACCCTAAACCCTAAACCCTAAACCCTAAACCCTCAGCCCTAAACCCCAAACCCCAAACCCTAAACCCAAAGAAGCCAGCACTGCCAGGACCTTATGCAGCGAGATACCGAGCGAAACAAGGAATGGAAACGCAGGGGGGCCTTGGACGCGGGTCGGGTTCCAGGGCAGGTTTAGGGTTTAGGTTTTAGGGTTTAGGGTTTAGGGTCTAGGGTCTAGGGTTTAGGGTTCAAGGTTCCGGGTCTAGGATTTATCTAGGCGCCCCTGGCGAGAAAAGGGCCGCTCTTTCATGCCTAGGTTGACTCGAGGACCTTCTGTTGTGTAGGGTTTAGGCTTTAAAAAGGGTTCAGGGTTCAGTAATTAGAGTTCAAGGTTGCTGGAGGCCAGGGTCGTGTTCGGAGATCGTCCCCTCTGCGTCGCCGATCCTTCCACCTTCCTTGTGTGGAGTTTAGGGTTTAGGGTTTAGGGTTTAGGGTTTAGGGGAGTCGGTGGGTGTGGTGGCGGTGACGAGAAAAAGTTGACTTACGCCGAACTCTTGACCCTAGCCCAAATCCGAAGTGCTGAGACAGCGTTATAAGGGGACCTGGGGACAGTTCATGTCTTCCCTATCTGTGAGAAAACCGTGTTGAGGGCTTTGGGATTTGGAGTTAGAGTCTAGACTTGAGGGTTTAGGGTTTAGGGCTTGAGGTTTAGGGAGGGCAAAGAGCCACCAGAGCAGCAAGGCTTCTTTGACGTGGAGAAGCAGTGGCAGGGAATCCTCAACCACCTGAGGCATTGCATCGGCTGTGTCCTACAGTCCCCCAACCCAAGGCCCTAAACCCGAAACCCGAAACCCTAAACGAAAAACCCTAGCCCTAAACCCTAAATCCTGGCCATAAACCCCAAAACCCGGACTGTACATACTGAAGATGTGAGTTGAGCCTGCCACCCATGGCTCCACAATAGCTCCACAGCTCGCACCTGTGAACATCAGCAGTGGCAGTGCGAGGTTTAGGATTGGCGCCCTCTTGGGGGGAGGGGGGGGGGGGCCCTGTTTGCCAGAGGGTCCCTCAACCCTGAACCACTTTTTACCATTCCTCCTAAACCCGGTGAGGTCCTTTAAGTTTCTTCGCTTGAAGTGTCTGAGAGCCCTGGTGAGGCCCGACCCTAAGCCACTAGGTTCGGGTAAAGAGTGTAGGGGTACGTAGACCCTTGTGATATGTTTTCTCACATTCTAGGACCGGGAGTAGGCACTTTTTTCCTTTTTTTAAGGTTGTGGTTCCCTTATAATCCCCTTAAAACCAAACAGGGTACTCTTTTATTCCTAAGTTACTCCGCGGTCTAGCATGTTTGGTCTTCAGAGGAACTTATTCAGCAAAGACATGTTCGAAGCTGTGTCCATGCTCAACCAGTGTGGACGCAGGGGGGTTTATAAGGGTTAGGGTTTAGGGTTTAGGGTTTAGGGTTTAGGGTTTAGGGTTTAGGGTTTAGGGTTTAGGGTTTAGGGTTTAGGGTTTAGGGTTTAGGGTTTAGGGCTTAGCGTTGCAGCCTCAACCTGACACTCTGGGCCTCATGCCCAGCGAGGAGCACCCTCTGCAGGAGCCCAAATACTGTCACCTGAGACTCCCTAAAAACGTGTGGTTATAAGACCCAAACCCTAAACCCTAAACCGTAAACCCTAGACCCTAGACCCTAGACCCTAAACCCTAACCCTAAACCCTAAACCCTAAACCCTGAATCCTGAACCCTGAACCCTGAACCCTAAAGCCTAAACCCTAAACCCTAAACCCTAAACCCTAAACCCTAAACCCAACACCCTAAACCCCAGTTCCATAGGGCCCTAAGCCCTGAACCCTGCTAAGCCCAAAGTGCCGAAAGCCCGGGAGGTCTGCACACAGCTACCTCGAGCTCCTGGACCAGAAGATCACCAGCAACTGTCGGGAGGCTGTTCATGTCAGGACTTAGCCCCAAACCCGAAACCCGAAACCGTAAACACTAAGCCCGGAGCCTAAACCCCAAACCCTAAACCCTAAACCGTAAACCCTAAACCCTAAACCCTAAACCCTAAACCCTAAACCCTAAACCCTAAACCCTAAACCCTAAACCCTAAACCCTAAACCCTAAACCCTAAACCCTAAACCCCATACCCTAAGCCCTTAACTCGAACGGGCATGCAGGGGAGGTTTGTATTCGTTTCTTGGGGCTCTAGGCTTAGGCTTAGGGTGTAGGGTTCTAGGGTGCAGGGGGGGGGGGGTTTGAGATTGACTTGATGGTTAGGGGCTTAGAATGTCGGGGCCCAGGATTTATGGCTTCTGGGAGGTGTTTGCGGTTTAAGGATCGCAGCCTGGGATTGTAAGTAATGTAAGGGTTTAGGCTTTAGACATTTAAGGGTCTAGGCGTTCAAGGCTTAAGGGGTTCGATGTTTCGCGCTTAAGTGTGCCGCGCGTTTAAGGGATGAGTTGTTCTCGGCTTCGGGGTTTGAGGCTGTAGGGGTTTAGGGTTTAGGGTCTCATTCGTCGAGGGCCCTAAGCCCTAGGCCCTAGACCCTAAACCGGGAGTCGTGCCTGAACTTCAGACCCTAGAACTGCAGTCCTTAAGCCCCTCGATCCCACAGACCCCGCAGAAACCCCGAACCCCGAGCTCTTAAGCCCGAAACCCTAAACCCTAAACCCTATACCCTAAACCCTAAACCCTAAGCCCGTCAGATTGCCCTCGATCTTAAGCTGCTTTTCCGCATTTTCGTCAAATCACACTAGGTAGGGCCCTGGGGAGGTTTTATGTTTCCCTTTATCGGGTTTCTAAGAGGAATTAGTTTTTCTGGAATATAGAGGGTTTTAAGTTTCCCTTATTGGGTTTCTAAGAGGAATCAGTAGTCTGGAATATTGTTGGTTCAGAGGGCTTTAAGGGCCAGCCTAGAATAGAAACACATGATGCAAAAGTTAGGCTGTTTTGCACCCCTAGGAAACAGTGTCGGAAACAGCTGGCCACGTTACACCGCCCTAACCCCAAACCCATACTCAACCCTAAACCTCAACCCTAAGCCCTATACCTTGAAACGCCAAGCCGCTTGACTTGTCGACCTTGCCGCCGAACGCCGCGCCTGTGAGCTCGAAGCTGTTTACGTGCCATCGTCCGCCCTTTCGTCTGTGGAGTGAGGCGAGGGTTTAGGGTTTAGGGTTTGGGGTTTAGGGTTTAGGGTTTAGGGTTTAGGGTTTAGGGGTAGGGTTTAGGGAAGGTATTTTGGGGGGTGTAATTTAAGGGGTTTAAAGGGGTTCAAGGTAACTGGGGTTGAAGGTTGAAGGGGTTTGACGGGTTTAAGGACTTAGGAAGGGGTTTCAGGGTTTAAGGGGTTTAAGGGGACTCAGGCGTTTCAGGGGTTCAAGGGCTTGGGGATTGGGGCCGCGGATTCAGTGATGAGGGTTTAGGGTTCAGGGCGCGAGGCTCAGGATTCAGGGTTCAGGGTTCAGGGTTTAGGGTTTAGGGTTTAGGGTTTAGAGTTTAACCTTGAATGGATTCTTTCAGCCTGCCCGACATGGGGCCGTCGAAAGCCTGGGCTTGTGATTCAGGGATCGCTTTCGAGTTTATGGTAAAGCCCTAAGCCCTAAGCCCTAAGCCCTAAGCCCTAAGCCCTAAGCCCTAAGCCCCAAGCCCCAAGCCCCAAGCCCCAAGCCCCAAGCCCCAAGCCCCAAGCCCCAAGCCCCAAGCCCTAAGCCCAACCCAAATCCCCGAACACTTTACCCTACATAGTTCCCAATATCAGACCCGAAACCCTTAATCGCATTGGGGTTTGGTGTTTGGGGTTGCTAAAGACAAGCTAGGGTCTGAGGTCTAGGGTTTAGGGTTTAGGGTTTAGGGGGATTGGGGTTTAGGGTTTGGGGTTCGGGTTTAGGCTTGGGTTGGTGGTGGTTTGGCATTTTCGAGGTCTAGGCTGCCAGTCTTGCTGTGATGGCCGGGGGTGGTACAAGCCCCAAACCTAACCGACCCCTAAACCCCAACTCTCCAGAAGCGTTGAAACCTAAAACCTAAAGGCCAAACCCCTAAACCCTAAACCCTAAACCCTAAACCCTAAACCCTAAGCCCCAAATCCCAAACCCCAAACCCCAAACCCCAAACCCCAAACCCTAAACCCCAAACCCCAAACCCTAAACCCCAAACCCTAAACCCTAAACCCTAAACCCCAAACCCCAAACCCCAAACCCTAAACCCTAAACCCTAAACCCCAAACCCCAAACCCCCCTAAACCCCCTAAACCCTAAACCCTAAACCCCCTAAACCCTAAGACCCGGCAGGTAAGCTCATTTCATCCATCGCCATGGCCTCCAGCCTCTTGGTGTTGAGTCGGGGTTTAGGGTTTAGGGTTTAGGGTTAGAGTTTAGGGTTTAGGGTTTAGGGTTTAGGGTTGAGGGTTTAGGGTTTAGGGTTTAGGGGGATAAATAGGCTGAAGGTTTGGGGGGTTTTGACTCCAACTTACTCTACCCCCCCCCCCCCCCCCCCTAAAATTTAGGGTCTACGGTTTAGGGCGGTCCGTGGCTTGGAGTTTTCGGCTAGGCAAGGGTCCTCTTATGGACGTCTTTGAACGACCCTCTTACTAAGGCCTTTGAAGCTCTGAAACTTAATTAAACCCCAAAATTTGAAGACCGTTAGTCTGAACCCTAAACCCAGGATGGTACTTCCCTTCTGCTGCCCTTGTCGTGCTGGGGTTTTCCCATGTGGCTTCCCCCCGTTGCCCATGCAGAAGGTAGGGCTGCTACACATTGTTCTGCTTGGGAACCTCGCTGAGTGCCCCTTCATACCGATACCCCAAACCCTAAGGGTCCATGTACCGAAATAGGGAATACTTGGGCCTTAAAGTACCTCCTATATAGGGACTTTAGGGCCCAAGTATGTACTAATGAGGTACATGGACCCTTAGGGAAAACCCGAAACTCTAGCGGCTGCATTGGGCTCTCGGCGCCAAAACGGCAGCGGACGTGGTCAGCACCTAGCTTGGAGATGACTGGGCGGCATCCGCTTTCTCTTTCTGACTGATGGCCACACCCACACCATGGCATTGATAGACGGCCGCATCTGATCATCTATGAAGGCCCTTTTTACTAGGATGCCCAGTAGTGTCCTTATTCCCTTTTTTTGGGGGTTTAGGTTTAGGTTCCCTTACAAACCCCTTTAAGCAAAAAAGGGTACCCTTTTAATCCTCGGTTACTGAGCATCCTAGTTTAAGGCACAGTAGCCCATCCTGATCATCAACCCTAGAAAGGGCCCATTCTACGGGGTTGTGCAGACGCCGTTGGCTTTGAAAGCCTACGACTTCTCGGACCACAGAGTAGGAAGTTATTCCATTCTTTTAGGTCTTGTAGGTTCTCTTCTAAGCTCTTTCAGACCAAAAGGCACCCTTGTGATTCGTGGCGTCATGGCCGCTCTTGCACCGGACTTCTTCTGGGGCACAGTGTCTGTGCATCTCAGAGCGGGGTTTAGGGTTTAGGGTTTAGGGTTTAGGGTATGGGTTTAGGGTTTAGGGTTTAGGAGTTTAGGGTTTAGGGTTTAGGGTTTAGGGCTTAGGGTTTAGGGTTTAGGGTTTAGCCCAACCCCACTCTACATCTCCCGATCCGCCCGGATCATCAGCTCGTAGACCCGAAGCCCCAAGACCCTGCCCCTCAAAACCCCAAACCCCTACAACCCTTAAAGCCCCAAACTTCCGAAACCCCCTAAACCCCCCTAAGCCACCTGAAAAACCCCGAACTCTGATCGCCTAGATCATCAGCACATGAAGCTTCAAAATCCCTAAACCCCCTAAACCCCCTAAACCCCCTAAACCCCCTAAACCCCCCAAACCCCCCCAAACCCCCCAAAGCCAAAAAGGGTATAGAACCCCCGACGCGCCCAGATCATCAGCACATGAAGCTTCCCCTTCCCGGACGCGGCGGAAATCGGACCCCGAGGCTGATGGGGGGCGGAGCTTTGTGGGTCTCTTGGGGGCCGGCTTCGGGGTGGAGCGGCTTAGGGTTTATAGGGTTTAGGGCTTAGGGTTTAGGGTTCAGGGTTCAGGGTTCAGGGTTTAGGGTTTAGGGTTTAGGGTTTAGGGCTACCGGGTTTAGGGTTTAGGGTTTAGGGCTACCGGGTTTAGGGTTTAGGGGCTTCAGGTTTCGGGGTTTAGGGACTTCGGGACTTAGGGCCTGAATCCTGAAGCCCTGGCACCAAGCCCTTTCAACCCCTAAGGCCCCTTAGGAGGCTTCGCCAAGGCCCCCGGGTTTAGGGTTTAGGGTTTAGGGTTTAGGGTTTAGGGTTTAGGGTTTAGGGTTTAGGGTTTAGGGTTTAGGGTTTAGGGTTTAGGGTTTAGGGCTACCGGGTTCAGGGTTTAGGGCTATCGGGTTTAGGGTTCAGGATTTCGGGTTTAGAGCTTAAGCCCAGGGACCTGCATGCAGGTGCGACTCGAACACGCCCCGGAGCATCGGCGGACAATCCCCATCCGAGGCGCCCTCCGCATGACGAGGTTGAGGGTTTTAGGGTTTAGAGGTTAGGGTTCAGGGTTCAGGGTTTAGGGTTTAGGGTTTAGGGTTTAGGGTTTAGGGCTACAGGGTTTAGGGTTTAGGGTTGACCAGTTTGAGCTTAGGGGCTTAGTTAACTTTTCATCCTTTTCGTTATTTAATCCTATTCCAAATAACAGGTCGTCCGAGGCCCTCTTTTGCTGGATTAGGTTTAGGGCTATAGGGGGTTTTAGTTTTTGTTATTATAGGGTTTTAGTTATATATATATAGGGTTTTAGCTATACATATATATATATAGGGTTTTCGTTATATATATATATATATATATAGGGTTTTTGTGGGTTTAGGGGTTTGAGGGCTAAAGGGTTTAGGGGTTTGGAGGTTTCGGGGTTTCGGGGGTTTTAGGGGTTTTAGGGGTTTCAGGGTTTAGGGCTTAGAGGCATCGGCTTTCTTTAGGGTTTCAGGGTTTCAGGGCTTCAGGGATTCAGGGATTCAGGGTTGAGGGTTTAGGGTTTAGGGTTTAGGGTTTTAGGGCTTCAGGGGTTTCAGGGATTCAGGGTTGAGGGTCCAGGGCGTCTTGCTCGAATTCTTGCACGCTCAGGTCCAGATGCGTATCCAAAGCCCGTAACAAATGAAACTATGATCTGCTGTTTTGGGTCTTATGAGCGGCTGAGGGCTGACAGGTTAAGGGCCTCGGGTTCAGGCTCTAGGGTGTAGGATTTAGGGTTGCAGTAAGGGCTTAGGATGTAGGATTCAGGGTTCGGGGTTTAGCAACTTAGGGTTATAAGGGTTTATATACGCATTCAGGGCCTCGAGCTCTCCAACTTCTGCCGTATTCTCTCGCACATCTCCGGTGGCATTCCAGTGTAGTTCCGGAGCCTACAGCCACCAAGATCGCCCCCTTAATCACGACCCATACATGGACAAGCTGCACATCATGCACAGTCTAGTAAATCCTAAACTTAGGCCCTACACCCTACACCCTGAACCCTACTCAAGCTCGAAGCGAAGCCCTAAACCTCCTGGAAATCCTAGTTAACGAATGGGCTCTTTGCCCCACCAGGCCTACTTCAACACGAACAGCGTCGGCTCCTGAGCCAGTGCTCAATGCAGGGAAGAGTGGGGGTGGAGGCTTTGGAAGGGTTTAGGGTTCAGGGACTCGTTTAACCCCCCAAACCCTGAACTCTAGTCATGTCGCAATGAACCCACCTCTGAGCCCAACACCTCAAGCTGTAGAGACTAACCCTGAAACCCAAACCCTAAAGCCTAAACCCTTCGCTTGACTGGTGCAGCTTGGTTATTGGGCCTGCTCCGCATGGGTTGCCTCAACTCGTCAATAGCCCAGATGTTCCAGTACCCCTTACTTCAGGGTTTAGGGTTTGGGGTTGTTCCAATGCAGGAATATTGCCAATATCATCCGTGGCGACGCTGCTGGCGCGCGCGTCGAGAACACACGCCCTTATCCCGGAAGTCCCCTCTGACCTTCTATCCAAGTTAGTTTCCCTGATCCCCCCCCCCCCCCCAAAACAAAAAGCAACAGCAACCTAAACCCTCTAACCTGTAAACCCTAAACCCTAAACCCTAAACCCTAAACCCTAAACCCTAAACCCCAAACCCTAAACCCTAAACCCTAAACCCTAAACCAAACCCCAAACCCTATGTCAACCCCAAGAACACAAGCTCCCCAGGGCCTCGTCTCCCCGAGCACGGCCTACTTTGAGGGAACCATGAGCTTCTTCGGCCAGTCGGGAGGCGCCGCTAGGTTTAGGGTTTAGGGTTTAGGGTTTAGGGTTTAGGGTTTAGGGTTTAGGGTTTAGGGTTTAGGGTTTAGGGTTTAGGGTTTAGGGTTTAGGGTTTAGGGTTTAGGGTTTAGGGTTTAGGGTTTAGGGTTTAGGGTTTAGGGTTTTGGGTTTAGGGTTTAGGGTTTTAGGTTTAGGGGTTTAGGGTTTAGGGTTTAGGGTTTAGGGTTTAGGGTTTAGGGTTTAGGGTTTAGGGTTTAGGGTTTAGGGTTTAGGGTTTAGGGTTTAGGGTTTAGGGTTTAGGGTTAACGGTTTAGGCGGTTTAGGGTGTAGGGTTTGGGGTTTATAAATTTAAATTAGGCTTTAGGATTTAGGGTTTGGGGTTTAGGGCATCTCACATCCACAAGCCCTACACTCCCTACACCCCCTACACTCCCTAAACCCTAAACCCTAAAGCCCCTAAAGTCCCTAAAGTCCCTAAAGTCCCTAAAGTCCCTAAAGTCCCTAAAGTCCCTAAAGTCCCTGAGCAACCCTAGACTCCAAACCACCGAAACGCCTTAAAGCCCTAACCCCTAGACCCCCCTACACTCCCCAAATTCCTAAACTTCCTAAACCCTAAACCCTAAACCCTAAACCCTAAACCCCAAACCCTAAACCCTAAACCCTAAAACCCTAAAACCTAAACCCTAAACCCTCAACGGGCCAAGATATAGAACCCCAAGCCTTGGAAACCGGAATCTCCAGGCGTTGCCCGGCTTCCGAGGGTTTAGGGTCTTGGGGTTTAGGGATGTTTAGGGTTTAGGGTTTAGGGTTTAGGGTTTAGGGTTTAGGGTTTAGGGATGTTGAGATGTTTAGGGTTTAGGGATGTTTGGGGTTCGGGTTTGGGGTCCAGGGTCTTGGTTTTGCATGCCGAATCATGGAACTAGTTCATCTCGATCAGCCCCCCATTTCCCCGCGCCCCACATCCCAAGCTTTCCAATGTCCAGTTCACCTGTTCTGGTGTGAAGTCTGAGGTCCTAATTCCTTCAACTATCAACAACTTCAGCCTTGAAACTAGCACCCACGCCGAAACTCCGCCCTAGACATTCAACCCGAAAATGCCCGAACCTTGAGAAACTCAACCTGCAGGACCACCCCAAAACCCAGCGGCGCAGCCTGAACGCCAGCCGGCCCCGACGTCCAGCCCTATGGCCACTGGGGGGGAAGCGGCGGCGGGGGGGGTTGGGTTTTAGGTTTTGGGTTTTGGGTTTTGGGTTTTGGGTTTTGGGTTTTGGGGTTTGGGGTTTGGGGTTTGGGGTTTTGGGTTTCGGGTTTTGGGGTTTGGGGTTTAGGGTTTAGGGTTTAGGGTTTTGGGGTTTTTGGGTTCAAGGGTTTCCATTTGAGGTGCACACTTTCGGGATCCGCTCAACCCTAAAAAAGGAATGGTGGTCCCTGTTGGGTTTCATGGTGCCGGCTAAGGGTTAGGGGTTTGAGGGCGCCGGGCTTCAGATTTTGGTGCGAAGAGCTAATTACACACTTCAGGCGAACATCTGCAAAGGCGTGTGCAGATTCCTACTTGGCGGTTCATGGATACTTCTAAGGGTTTTAAGTGGTATCTGGGAACTATGGCTATAATCACATTACTTCGGGTACGTACTTATAACGCTACTTCTGGGTACCCATGGACACAGGACACACCAAGCCCACAATGTTTAATTGTTTAGGGTTTAGGTTTAGGGTTTAGGGTTGTTTAGCGTTTAGGATGGTTTTCGGTTTAGGGGTTAGGGTTTAGGGTAACAAGAACATCGAGTAGGCCCTTAGTCCCTCTTTGTTAGGGTTTAGGTTCCCTTACAACAAGCCCCGTTAAGCCCAGAAGGGCACCCTATTGTTATTCCTACGTTATTCTTGGGTCTAGCCACCATTCAGATGTGTGTCGGGGATGACCAGGCGAACTGCCTGCCCCAGACAAGTCTAGACGATGGAGCCCGTACAAGCAGATTCGCAGCTTCCCCAATTCCACGCAGACGCACACCGCGATCAGTTGGCGAAGCGGTCCAGGCGCTGCGCTGGACATGCACCGTGCGGTTCCCCTGTGCTTCTGGGCACATCACGGAGTGAAGTCCGCAGTGTCAGTGGCACCCTGAGAGGTGCACGTCAAGTGGTTTCCTGTTGCTACCCTAAGCCTCCTATGTAGTACCTTTTTGGGGTAGTATACTAGAATCCCCTATAGCTAACCCAAAAAGGGACTACATTGGAGCCTTCGGGTATATAGAGACCTTAGGGTCTTCGCAACCATGAACCCTTTCACCCGCATTGGTGCTTTGACTTGCTCCCGAACCTCATGTCTGCAGTCGCCAGAAGCCGTCTGCTAAGCCTTTGCAGCACACCTGGGACCCGGAGTAGGCCCGTTTTTTTCCTTTTTTAAGGTTGGGTTCCCTTATAATCCCCTTTAAAACCTAAAAGGGTATCCTTTTTTTCCTCCTAGCTTACTCCCGGGTCTAGACACTGCAGCAAAAAAAAAAGAGGCACCCTCGATCCCAGCACGCGCACAGAGACCGCCGCACCATTGGACCATGTCCCTGCACGCATGTAAGGCTAAGGCACCACTAAGCCCGATTGCAAAACCCTAATTAAACCCCAACCCCCCAAACCCTCAACCCTGAACCCCAAGCCCCAAGCCCCAAACCCCAAACCCCAAGCCCCAGACCCTAAACCCCAAACCCCAGAAACCCCAGAAACCCCAGAAACCCCAGAAACCCCAGAAACCCCAGAAACCCCAGAAACCCCAGAAACCCCAGAAACCCCAGAAACCCCAGAAACCCCAGAAACCCCAGAAACCCCAGAAACCCCAGAAACCCCAGAAACCCCAGAAACCCCAGAAACCCCAGAAACCCCAGAAACCCCAGAAACCCCAGAAACCCCAGAAACCCCAGAAACCCCAAAACCCAGAAACCCTAAACCCTAAACCCTAAAACCCGACCCCTTTTGTTTGCATCGCAGAAGAACGTTCCTTCGCATCAGCCGCAGGCTCAGCAGCCGCCGCCCCGAGAAACCAGACCGGCCCCCATTCCTTTTTTGGGGGTGTTAGGGTGTTAGGTGTTAGGGTGTTAGGGTGTTCGGGTTTAGGGTTTAGGGTTTAGGGTTAAGCCCCTTTGAACCAAAAAGGGTACCCTGTTTTCTCCTAGGTTACTCTGGGGTCTAGAAGAAGTTGCTGTGACCTGGACCTTCGCCCCGGAGAGAGCCCAAGACCCTGTAATTCCGGGGTGTAGGGTTTAGGGTTTAGGGTTTAGGGTTTAGGGTTTAGGGTTTAGGGTTAGGGTTTAGGGTTTTTAGGGGGCTTAGGGTTTAGGGTTTAACGTTTAGGTAATTCAATATTTTCTCGGCCCTGGACCCGCATTGCTCTATGGTAGCCCATGGAATTGTATATATATATATATATATATTTATTTATTTTTTTTTTTTGGGTGGGGTTTAGGGTTCAGGGCTTCGGGTTTGGGTTTAGGGCTTCGGGTTTAGGGTTGATGTCTTCTTGGACCTCTCCTCCTTCAAGGGGGATTTTTGGGGAGTCTGCGTGTGGGTAGTGAGAGTTGATCTAGGTCAGGTTGCAGAGGCCCTTTTTCAGGGATACCCTAACCCTAAACCCTAAACCCTAAACCCTAAACCCTAAACCCTAAACCCTAAAACCCCCAGAACCCGCAAAACCCTCAACCCTCAACCCTAAACCCCTCAAACCCAACCCTAAACCCTCAACCCTCAACCCTAAACCCCCCACCCCCCAACCTCGGACGTGGACGTGGCCTTTAGGATCTTGCAAGCAAGCCCCTGTACTCCTAAAGCCCTAAACCCTAAACATCCCTGAATTTTCCGGCTGGTTCTTCATAGGGCATGATGGGGCTCAGGCTGTCGACGTTAGAGGGGGCAAACGTTTTAAGTAGGCCCCTTGGGCTACTTTGCGCATCAGCCTTCAGTCAGCCCTAAACCCTAAACCCTTCGGGGGGGGGGGGGGGGCACACGGTTTCCATGAGAAGGGCTGCGAGGCAGTATTGACCGAAACGAGTTATCTGCCCGTGGAAGAGCCCCTAAACCCACACTAGAACCCCTCAACCCTTGAGCCCTTATGAAGCCTCAGAACTTCTGAGTCTCCCCTAGGCAGAGCACGCCCGTGCCGCCGCCACAAGCGCAGCCACAGCAAACACAACCCATGAGCCAACAACTGGGAATGACTCTCGGCGCCGACTTGGTGGATTTTGGGGGTGGTTGGGGGCTTAGGGGGGTTTCTTGGGGCTTTTAGGTTTTCGGGATTAGGATCCTAGGCCTTAAACCCTGAGCCCTAAGGCGGCGGTCTTGACTTCATGATTCATGACTCATGGCACCACGGTTTTAGGGTTTAGGGTTTGGGAATCAGGGTTTAGGAGGGGTCAGGGAGCCACACCACTTTAGTTTCAGGGTTAAGGGCGCATGTGAGCAAGCTTGCTTTAGCCGGCTCTACTTCGTTGCATGTAAGGAACGGGCAGGAAAGCCCTAAGCCCTAAACCCCAAGAACCTTGCAAAATGAGTTGTTTTGCCCGAAAGGCGCAACGCCCAAGTTGATGCATGCATGAGGTAGTTAAAAGTTTGGTCTTTAGGGTTTCCCCTGTAAGCCAGTGGGGGGGACGCTTGCGGAGCGATCCCTCGCATGGTGCGCTCATGAGCCCAGAGACGAAAAGGTTTAGGGTTTGGGGTTTAGGGTTTGGGGTTGAGGGTTTAGGATTTTTGTTTTATTTTTGTTGGGGGGGATTTGCAACTGGAAGTCGGAAACCCTGAGCCCTTAGTTTAAGCCCTAAACCCTTTATCAGCCCTAAGGCCCTGAACCCCCCATAGGCCAGAAAAGCTTTCCCACGAACCTAAGCGGAAGGGTCCTCGCCCCTCTAAACCCTAATTCCTAAACCCTTTAAAAAAAAAAACCCTAAAGCCTCAAGCCTCAAGCCTAATGCCTAAAGCCTAAACCCTAAACCCTAAACCCTAAACCCTAAACCCCAAACCCTAAACCCTAAACCCTAAACCCTAAACCCTACACCCTAAACCGTAAACCCTAAACTCCTGAATTCCCTGAAAGCCCCAACATCTAAACCCTCCACCCTCTTCCCAGTAATTCCGCTCGAGAGGCACTCCATGCCTTTCGTGACCTACCCGCCAAACTCCCCGCCGTCAAGCACAATGCCTTGGCCGACAGCCACATGGGCTTCGAAATATGGGAGTTTAGGGTTTAGGGTTTAAAGGGTTTAGGGTTTCGGGTTTAGGGTGTTTAATGTTTAGGGTGTAGGGTTTAGGGTTTAGGGAGCCTCTAATATAGACCCCCCAAATAGTAGGATTCCCTCATAGTAAGGACCCCAAAAAAGGTACCCCTAATTTCGGACCCCCCCCCCCCCCCCCCGATAAGATACCCCTAATTTCGGAAACCCCCATATGGTTTGGGGCATCCCGCATCCTTAGACGCTACCCAAAGGCTTCTAATTTTGGTGTAAAACAATGCTATAGCCCCTTCCTAACCCAGGAAGGAGCTACATTCATTGGAGCCTTCAGGTAAACCCTTTAGACCCTAAACCGGTTTCAGGGTAGGGTCTAGGGCCCTAGACCCTAAACTCTAAAACCCCAAACCCCATATCGCACCCCAAACCCCAAACCCTACTTGAATGTCTAGGGTTTCAGGGCACTCTGTTTTGGGGTTTGGCAGGCCCAAGCCCTGAACCCCAAAGCCCCGCAAAAAGCCTAAACCCTAAACCCTGTCTACAGGGGCCGCTGGGATCCCTTAATGTTCTACCTGTTTTAGTGGGGGTTTAGGGTTGAGGGTTTAGGGTTTAGGGGTTTAGGGGTTTAGGGTTTAGGGTTCAGAATTGGCTGGGATTTTCAGAACACTCTGACTGTTTCGGGGTGCGCGGTGGGATCTTGAATTAAATCAAGTCGTCCGGGTGGCGTAAGAAATATTCCACACGGCGCGCCTTTAAATCAATTGCCGAGCATCGCTGCCCCTTTAAACTTATGTAAACTCCTCCCTTCTAAAGTCATATAAAAAACCGGGGGGCCCACAAACTAAAGCAGGTACAACATGACTGGGTTTAAGAGGATTATGTTTAAGGTTTAGGGTTTAGGGTTTAGGGTTTGAGGGGTTTAGGGTTTAGGGTTCAGGTTTTAGGGCCTTATTTTTGCCCTGGGCTACGGGGGCTTCGCTAACCCTCGCCCTAAACTGCAGCTTCGTGGGCAAGCCTTGAAACTCAGGTCACTGGCGGTGCCAACCCACCCCGTGTTCCCAACGTTGGGCCGGGCGCCCCAGTCAGACATGGCCCTATGGGGTTTAGGGTTTAGGGTCTAGGGTTCAGCCTAAACCCTAAACCCTAAGCACCTTAAACTCCAAACCCGAAACCCCCCAACAAAACCCAAAGCCCTAAAACCTCAACCCTAAACTTTAGGGTTGTGGGGTTTGCTTACATGCTGTCGAGGCCGTGAACTCATGCCCTGAACACTCCCCGACTCCCGAACCCAGAGGATGATCGGATCATCTCGAAAGACCTCCGATACCAAGCCCTAAGCCCAAAGCCCAAAGCCCAAAGCCCAAAGCCCTAAACCCCAAGCCCTAAACCCTAAACCCTAAACCCTAAACCCTAAACCCTAAACCCTAAACCCTAAACCCTAAACCCTAAACCCTAAACCCTAAACCCACACCTCCAGGGTCCGCGTTGGCCCAAGGCCGACGCTGCTGCAGGGGGCCCCGTCGCTGATCCAGAAGCAGCCGTGAGGGCCTCGGCATCCCGGGGCTTCACAGGGGTCGGGTTTAGGGTTTAGGGTTTAGGGTTTAGGGTTTAGGGTTTCGGGTTTCGGCTTTCGGGTTTCGGGTTTCGGGTTTCGGGTTTGGGGTTTAGGGTTTAGGGTTTTCGGGTGGGTTTAGGGTTTAATTAGGTTTTAGAAATTTAGATTTTAGGTTCTAGGGCTTAGGGTTCAGGATTTAGGGATTTGGGGTTTACGAAATTAAGGGACCTCTAAGGTATAGACCCCCAAATAGTAGGATTCCCTCATAGAAAGGACTCCAATAAGGTACCCCGAATTTCGCCATCCCCCATGTGGGTTCTTGGTGTAGGGATCAGTGTTCGGGTTTAGGATGTTTAAGTTGTAGGGTGTACACCCTGAACCCTAAGCCCTTTCTGTGTGTGGTGGTGGGTGGGGGGGGGTTTATAAGGTTTAGGGTTTAGGGTTTAGGGTTTAGGGTTTAGGATTTAGGGTTTAGGGTTTAGGGTTTAGGGTTTAGGGTTTAGGGTTTAGGGTTTAGGGTTAGCCCGCAGCCCCTCACCTGACAAGGCCTCCGCAGCCTCCGCAGAAGCCGCAAACCCTTGGGCGCCAGAAGTCGGGATCCGATTCCAGGTGACGCAGCTGCCGCTTTAGGGTTTAGGGTTTAGGGTTTAGGGTTTAGGGTTTAGGGTTTAGGGTTTAGGCTTTAGGGTTTAGGGTTTAGGGTCTAGGGTCTAGGGTTTAGGTTAAGGGCTGTTAAGGGTTATGAACTAGGATGCCCAGTGGGACCCCTATTCTTCCTTTTTTGGAGGGTTCAGCTTCCCTTAACGCAAACCGCTTTAAGCAAACAGGGGCGCCCTTTTTCAATCCTAGGTTGCTGGGCAACCTAGCCGCTGTGTTTGGGAGTACTATGCTTTAAGACATTTTTTGATTCTGTGTTCCTACTATAGGTACTTATACCCCAAAAGTATACTTTTTTTCTAGGGTCTACTCCACAGCAAGGGTAAAGGGTCTTTAGGGTTTAGGGTTATCATTATCCACTCTCCCTCTGGCGACCATGAGGGCGATTGGCTCAGATAGCTTCGCAAGGAGCTTTAGAGACTTTCTGCGTCTTCATCGCCCCTTTCTAGCACGCAGGGTGCGCCCTTATTCCCCCTTTTCTTCTTTTTTTGGGGCGGGGTTTTAAGATTCCCCGAGAGGCACCGAAACCAAAAAGGGTAATTACCCTTGTTATTCCTAGGGCCCTTGAAACACTTCATATTTCCCTTATTGGGTTTAAGAGGTTTATGGTTTAGGGTTTTATTTTTCAGAGGGTTTTAAGGGCTACCCAGCACCCGGTTTAGTCCCCATGCGGGTCTAAGTCTCTGCGAAATTTGGGTTCAGGGTTTAGGGTTTAGGGTTTAGGGTTTAGGGTTTAGGGTTTAGATTGCTCCGCCAGCTGAGCCCAGGCTCCTCTTTTCTACTGGCTCCAAGATAATCGCAAGGGACTGTCAACAGGCCCCTCAGTGCATTCTATTTTGGGGCCTTAAGAATCAGAATAGGTTTCATATGTTTTTTTTTTTTTTGGGGGGGGGGGGGGGTGATAGTATATGTATAAAGACACCACAAGGGAATACCATCAATAATTATTCCGACCCCTATATTATACTGCTTCAACAACTTTCCGAAACCAAGAGCTCAGACGCTAGCCTGGATACTCCCCCACATCTTCATCCCTGGCTTATTTGTAGGGAAGTCCCCCCCCCCCCCTATGCTGTGTGTCTGGAGTGTTTCTGGGCAAGAGCTGGCCGCGGCGCCCGTGGGCGACACACTTGATAACGTGATTGGCTTGAAGCACCACTTGCGAAGCCAGCATGGTTTCCCAGTCTGCCTGCAAAAGCTACTACATGCTGGCCGCTGCTTGCAGGATGATGCTCCTCTAACTGGGCCCGTTGACCTGCAGCTGGTGCTGCTATCCACCTTCCGCCCTGAGCAGATGCCTCAGGCTGAAGTCGAGCTTCTCGAGTATGTTGCTAATACAGGCCATGTGGAAGTGGGCCGCGCTCTTCTGGCAGCTGGTGTCGACAAGAACATGCAGGACGACTCCACCGGCGAGACGGCTCTCATTGTCGCATCTTCCCAGGGCCACACCCGGATTGTACGTTTGCTACTGGATGCTGGTGCCGACAAAAACTCGCAGGACGACTCCGGCAAGACCGCTCTCATGCGCGCATGTTTCAAGGGCCATGTCGAGATTGCACGTTTGCTGCTGGAAGCTGGTGCCGACAAGAACTTGCAGGACATGAACGGCTTGACCGCTCTCATGCACGCATGTTTCGGGAACTACGTCGAAATTGTACGTTTGCTGCTGGACGCTGGTGCCGACAAAAACTCGCAGGACGGCTGCGGCGAGACCGCTCTCATGCGCGCATGTTCCAGGGGCCACCTCGAAATTGTACGTTTGCTGCTGGAAGCTGGTGCCGACAAGAACTTGCACAACAGGTCCGATTCGACTGCTCTCATTGACGCGTCTGGCAACGGCCATGTAGAGATTGTACGGTTGCTGCTGGGCGCTGGTGCCGACACGAACTTGCAGGACAAGTTCGGTGAGACCGCTCTCATGCGTGCATGTTCCAGGGGTCACCTGGAAATTGTGCGTTTGCTGCTGGAAGCTGGTGCCGACAAGAACTTGCATTACGAGTCCGGCGAGACCGCTCTCATCTACGCATCTTCCGGGGGCCACATCGAAATTGTACGTTTGCTACTGGAAGCTGGTGCCGACAAAAACTCGCAGGACGACTCTGGCGAGACCGCTCTCATGCGCGCATGTTCCGAGGGCCATGTCGAGATTGCACGTTTGCTGCTGGAAGCTGGTGCCGACAAGAACTTGCAGGACATGAACGGCTTAAAGACCGCTCTCATGCACGCATCTTCCGGGAACTATGTCGAAATTGTACGTTTGCTGCTGGACGCTGGTGCCGACAAAAACTCGCAGGACGACTCCGGCAAGACCGCTCTCATGCGCGCATGTTTCAAGGGCCATGTCGAGATTGCACGTTTGCTGCTGGAAGCTGGTGCCGACAAGAACTTGCAGGACATGAACGGCTTAAAGACCGCTCTCATGCACGCATGTTTCGGGAACTACGTCGAAATTGTACGTTTGCTGCTGGACGCTGGTGCCGACAAAAACTCGCAGGACGGCTGCGGCGAGACCGCTCTCATGCGCGCATGTTCCAGGGGCCACCTCGAAATTGTACGTTTGCTGCTGGAAGCTGGTGCCGACAAGAACTTGCACAACAGGTCCGATTCGACTGCTCTCATTGACGCGTCTGGCAACGGCCATGTAGAGATTGTACGGTTGCTGCTGGGCGCTGGTGCCGACACGAACTTGCAGGACAAGTTCGGTGAGACCGCTCTCATGCGTGCATGTTCCAGGGGCCACCTGGAAATTGTGCGTTTGCTGCTGGAAGCTGGTGCCGACAAGAACTTGCATTACGAGTCCGGCGAGACCGCTCTCATCTACGCATCTTCCGGGGGCCACATCGAAATTGTACGTTTGCTACTGGAAGCTGGTGCCGACAAAAACTCGCAGGACGACCTCGGCGAGACCGCTCTCATGCGCGCATGTTCCGAGGGCCATGTCGAGATTGCACGTTTGCTGCTGGAAGCTGGTGCCGACAAGAACTTGCAGGACATGAACGGCTTGACGACCGCTCTCATGCACGCATCTTCCGGGAACTATGTGGAAATTGTACGTTTGCTGCTGGACGCTGGTGCCGACAAAAACTCGCAGGACGTCTCTGGCGAGACCGCTCTCATGCGCGCATGTTGCAAGGGCCATGTCGAGATTGCACGTTTGCTGCTGGAAGCTGGTGCCGACAAGAACTTGCAGGACGAGTCCGGCGAGACCGCTCTCATGTACGCATCTTCCGGGGGCCACATCGAGATTGTATGCTTGCTGAGAGCTAAGTCGGCCAAACGAAGTCTCAAAACCTTAAGCCCTGACCCCCCCAAAGCTGTAAACAAAACCCGTTTGTCATGAGCCCGAATCAGGCTCCAAACGGCAATCCACCTTGTGCCCGAAACCCTCATGGGGTTTTAAGAGCACTTTTTCGCGCTTCAAAATGCTCTGGAGAATAGGCCACGCAACAAAAAAGATGTAGGGTTTAGGGACGACAAGCCCGGTAAACCCTATAGACCCCATAAACACGCAAAGCCCCAGATGCGCTTCAGGGTTTAGGGTTTAGGGTTTAGGGTTTAGGGTTTAGGGTTTAGGGTTTAGGGTTTTTGAAACCAGACCCCAAACCCTAAGGCCTAAGGCCCTAAAGCCTGAACCCTAAACCCTAGGAAGGGATGCTCTCGAAAGCTCTTTCGTCAGGCAGCGCTCAGGCAAGCCAGCAATATGAAGTCATCCCAAGGCCCTAAACCCTAAACCCTAAACCCTAAACCCTAAACCCTAAACCCTAAACCCTAAACCCTAAACCCTAAACCCTAAACCCTAAACCCTAAACCCAAATCCTAAACCCTAAACCCTAAACCCTCAAGGGCATGGGGGGGGGGGGGGGGGGGGGCAGGCAGCCCAACCGATCCACCTGCCCTGCGGCAGTCTACGTGGACCTTTCGTCGCTACGCCGGGGGCCCCTGACGTCTAGGGGTTTGGGGTTTAGGGTTTAGGGTGTAGGGTTTAGGGTTTAGGGTTTGGGGTTTGGGGTTTAGGGTTTAGGGTTTAAACTTTAGGAGTTTAGGGTAGAGGGTTTAGGATTTCGGGTTCATTAAGCCCTTGGAGCCTGAACCCTAACCCCTAAACCCCTACACAGCTAAACCCTTAAATCCTGAAACCTAAACCCTAAAACCCTTAAGCTCTTCGAGCCTTTATCCCTGAAACCCCTTAAACCCTTGAACCCTTAAATTCCTAGAGCATGGGTGATGATGACGTCCCAGGCGAGAAGAAGTGAAGTTGCATGCCGAAGGCAGCACATCGCCACCTTCCCGCACTGGCTAGGGTTTAGGGTTTAGGGTTTAGGGTTTAGGGTTTAGGGTTTAGGGTTTAGGGTTTAGGGTTTAGGGTTTAGGGTTTAGGGTTTAGGGTTTAGGGTTTAGGGTTTAGGGTTTGGGGTTTAGGGTTTAGGGTTAAGGGTTTAGGGCTTTGCAGTTTTGGGTTTAGGGCTTCGGGTTAAGCGGTTTAGGGCTTTGGCTTTCGGACTGGCTTGAGATTTTGTTCTCGAAGGGAAGCATGTGGAACGGAATGCATCGTGCACCGGCTATTCTAGAAGGCTCACGGGCACTTGTAAGCAAGATTATACAAGTAAGTACACCAAATACGGTTATTTGTTCCCCACTGATTATATCCCTACCTATACGTTGTAAGTACAAGTTTTCCCGGCGCGCACATCATCAGGGTTGCTGGACATGCGTTAGCTAAGCCATATGAGAGCTTCCGATATTAGGGGTACCTTAGTGGGGTCCTTCTTATCAAGACATCGTACTATGTGGGGGTATTAGGGGACCTTCTTTTCAAACCCCATGTAGGGGGAAGGGGGGGTCGGTTTTTTGGGTTTAGGGTTTAGTTTCTGGGGTGTAGGGTTTAGGGTTTTAGGGTTTAGCGTTTAGGGCCCTAGGGTACCCAAAGAAGGGACTACAAGTCAGAAAACTCCCTACTTGCAGAACTGACCCCCTGTGTGTGTGTGTGTGTTGTTTATTACTTGTAAGTACCTGCAGGTTCATGGGTACGTGTAAGTTGGGGCAAGAGTACCTTAATCGGGTCATGGTTACCTTAATCGGGTCATGGTTACCCTACTGCTCGCCCTACTTCTGAGTACGCATGCACCTCCAAGTGGGGCTTGTGTGGATGGCTTGCGATGTGAGGTCTACCCGAGTCTTCTTCTTGTGAGGCGCGCCCGTGCTTAGACCCTAAGCCCTCCAACCCCAAACCCCCAAACCCTAAACCCTAAACCCTAAAACCCCAAACCCCAAATCCCAAACCACAAGCCCCACACCCCACACCCCACACCCCCCACACCCCACACCCCACCCTCAAGCCTGCACGGAACCAAACTGGCCCTGCAGCCAAGGACCCATCTCAAGTGCGTTCGAAGGCAACGCGGGCCCCGAAGCGTGCGCAGATCTTGTTCGGGGGGTTTAGGGTTTAGGGTTTAGGGTTTAGGGTTTAGGGTTTAGGGTAAGTAATCGAATCGAGGTAGGCAGTTGGGATAGTTTTGGGTTGAGGGTTGGAGGGTTTAGGGTTTAGCGTTTAGGTTATGTTTCCCTTGTTGGGTTGAAGAGGACCCATCTAAGCCCATAATCGAGTCTAGGTAGGCCATTGGGACATGTTCTGTTTCCCCTTCATGGGCTTGTTCCCAGTCTGGGAATATGCCGAAACCCTGAACCCCAGACCATATTGTTCAGAGGGTTGCAGAGGTCAACCTAGCTGGTGGTAAGGGTGACACCCAAGGTGAATGTCTCAACTCATTAAGCTATCGTGGAATATTTGCTTCGGATCTAGGATGTCAGGTTTCTTTTTTTGTTGATCCCTTCCTTTTCTGCGCTCACATTCCAGGATTGGGTTTGGGGTTCGGGGCTTTGGGGGGGTCGCTCTAAAATTTGGGCCTCCTTATAGGTAAGTCTTCTTGCAATTGAAGCGCGTATAAATGGAATGCCCGCCCCCCCCCCCCCCCCCCCCGGCTCAACCCAAACAAAAAAACAAAAGAAGAGGGATGGGCCCTTTGGGGTTTGGCGAGTGTTGGTAGTTGCCTGGTAGTCATGAGGAAGCGTTTAGGGTTTACGGTTTGGGGTTTAGGGTTTTGGGGTCAAAAGGTTTCGGGTTCAGGGGTCTGTGTATGAATCCTAAACCCTAAACCCTAACCCCTAAACCCTAAACTCTAAACCCTAACACCTACACCCTAAACCCTATACCCTAAACCCTGAACCCTAAACCCTAAACCCTAAACCCTAATCCCTAAACCCTAAACCCTAAACCCTAAACCCTAAACCCTAAACCTCCAGGCTCCCCTTGTGGATATATCCGATGCGATGGATCCCCGGAGGCTTGTACAGTCGCACCCGCCCCTCGGCTGGTTTTCTTCGGGGATGCGGGGGTGCTTGGAGGTTCGTGGGGTTTAGGGTTTAGGGTTTAGGGTTTGGGGTTTCGGGTTTAGGGTTTAGGGTTCGGGGTTTAGGGTTCGGGGTTTAGGGTTCAGGGTTTAGGGTTTAGAGTTTAGGCTGACGGGATCATAACTGAGGTAACTTTAACCCTACTTCTGAGGAGGTTCATGGGTACTTGTGACCCGATGATGACTGTACTAATAACCCAAGTATAAAACCCCCTCAAGTGCTCTAGTCTGGTTTATGTTTGGGTTCGACGTGCAGTTCACATTGGCTAAATTTGTACCCATGAACCTCCACGTAGCTGAGGGTTTAGGGTGTCATGCCCAGTCCCCCGCCCCCAACCCCCCCCTCCCCCCCCTCCGCCCCCCCCAGACCCCCTGAAATAATGTCATGATGCTCTCATAGTTTAGCGTAGTCCTCGAAACTTTTCCGACATCCCAGCAAATTCTGCAAACCTCAGGTTCCTGCCGCAATGTCAATCTGCCTGGAGGAAGTAGGGTTTAGGGTTTAGGGTTTGGGGTTTGGGGTTTAGGGTTTAGGGTTTCAGGTGAAGGCCGTCAACTTGTCCCTTCGCCAGAAGTACCTTTGCACAGCAATGTTTCGGCGAGGGGTAGCAAATCTAAGGGTAGTTTCCTTTGTGGTGCTTTACTGTAAACTTTAGGTCTTTAGTTGTTTTGGGTTTTCAGGGTTTCTTAATAAGGCAGCTAAAAGTTTAATTTTTTTACTACCCTCCTAAGTGCAGCCAAGTTTCATGTTCTAACCTTATGAGTTACTCCTCTTCGAACCCTACCCGTAAAAGTACCCACGAACCACCAAGTAGATTTAGTGACCCCATTGAGCAAACATTGCTCTTAGATTGAGGGAGCCCGTTGCTTCAACCCGAAGCCCGACACACGCTGCACCCGCAAATTCTGCCCCTGCTGTCTTGCCAAGGTCCGGCCAAAGGCACCGTAGAGCAGTATGAGTTCGTGAAGGCTATTGCAAGGATTTGGGGGCCGAACGCCTAAACGAATGAGGGTTTCGGAGTTTAGGGTGCAGGGTTTTACAAAGTTCTTTGGCCCGCCACAGCGGCACTGCCATCGTGCCAGCATCCCCAGTGGTCCCCCCCTTGTGTTTAGGACCCTGAGCCCTAGACCCTGAAGCCTAAACCCCAGTCCCTAAACCTCTAAGGGTGTTGGCTTGCCTTGGCAAGACCTCCACCTTTTCTGAACATCGGTGCAGTCCTCATGTTCGAACCCCTCAAGCCCACACATCACATCCCCAGAACTTCCAGTAATTTAGGATTTGAGGTTTACTCCTCTTATCTCGATCTGCTAAACGGCCCCTATTGTTCCTTCTTGGCGGTCCTGAGCTAGTTTGAACTACCGTCTCAATCCTGGGTATCCCAATCCATAAGCCCATGAAGCACAAACCGAGGGCTTCCTTCTTTTCTTAGGTAGGGTTTAGGGCTTAGGGTTTAGGATTTAGGGTTTAGGGTTTAGGGTTTGGGGTTTAGGGTTTGGGGTTTAGAGTTTAGGGTTTTGGGTTTTTTGGAGGGAGCTAGCATACCGTTGCGCGTGATATCCGATGTGCATCACGAAGCTTTTTTACCCGATGTGCTCCCCCGCTCCTTGCACGGACTGCAGGGGGTGGTTCAGCAAATGTCAGATACCTGGCTGTCGTTCTCCGTGGTACACCCACTGCTCCAGGACGTACAGGGGTGTTTCCCCAGATGAGGTACCCCTGATGTGTTATTAGAACCCCGAAGAGGGTACCCCCTTGTTTTGGGAATCCCATGTGGAGGTTGATGGGGTTTAGGATTAATTGGGGTTGAGGGTTCAGGGGTTTAGGGCTCTAGGGTTCAGGCAAAATATCCAAACCAGAGATAATGGAACCCCCCCCTCCTTGATCGTCACATACTCTACGCACCTTATATACTTCAGCATGCCGCTGTCCACCCCCCGCGCGCACCATCTAGATTGCCGGACGCACAAAGCCACGGCCGAAGCCCTGATGGGCTCAAAACCATGGTCTGGCTTGGCGATTCTCGGTAGTCCCTGGGATACGTTCTGCAATGTTCCCGGTCGCGTCGGATCCCTAAACCCTAAACCCTAAACCTTAAGCCTTAAACCCTGAACCCTAGACCATGAACCCTAAACCCTAAACCCTAAACCCTAAACCCTAAACCCTCAACCCTCAACCCTCAACCCTAAACCCTAAACCCTAAACCCTAAACCCTAAACCCTAAACCCTAAACCCTAAACCCTAAACCCTAAACCCTAAACCCTTTCAGGGATGTTCTAATGCCACTATGGGGCAGAAGGAAGATCTTATTCTTAGGGGGCTGGGTAGTGCAACCTTTAACTTTTTTGCTCACAGAAAGTCCGTTTACAAATATCAGGCTAACCCTAAACCCTAAACCCTAAGCTGGCTAGGGTATTCAGCCCCGAAGTACTTGGTAATCGCATCTAGTGCTTCCTTGTTGGGCTTCTTGTTCCGGGGTGGCTTTGGGTTTTTGAGGGGTTTATATAGGGCCATGCTGGGGTTTAGGTATTTTTTCGTTTCGGGGTTTGGGGGTTTAGGACATCGGGTTGAGATTCAAGGAGGGTTCAGGGTTTAGGGTTTAGGGTTTAGGGTTTAGGGTCAAGGCTTTCGCTGTTTGGGGTTTGGAGAACCCTCGATGCTAAAGCCTAGGCCCTAAGACCTAAATCCCTACCCTGCAACCTAAACCTCATACCTCCAAGCCCTGGACCCTACAACCTACTAGCCTCAAACCCCAAACCCTCAGCCTGAAACCCTAAACCCTAAACCCTAAATCCTAAACCTTAAATCCTAACCCTAAACCCTAAACCCTAAACCCTAAACCCTAAACCCTAAACCCTAAACCCTAAACCCTAAACCCCAAACCCCCAAACCCTCATCCCTAAGCCCTAAACTTGTTGAGGGTGGGTGGTGTCCTTAAGTAGAGCTTCTGTTGTACCGGGCAGGTTCTTTTTTTGAGGGCATCTAGGGCTACGTTAAGGTAGAAGGGCAGCAGACAAAGAGGGTCACCGGCCTTTACGGCAGAGTTTAGGGTTTAGGGTTTAGTGTTTAGGGTGTAGGGTTTAGGGCTTAGGGTTAGGGTTTAGGGTTTTGACGGTTTAGATGGAGTCGCGCTTTAGCCGGAGTGGGTTTGACTTTGGTTTGGGGTTTAGGGTTTAGGGTTTTCGGGTTTAGGGCTTGGGGCTTGGAGGTGTCGGGTTTGGTTTGTTCAAGATTCAGAGGTGTAGGGTTTAGAGGGCCAGGGTCCCTAGCCTACGCTTGCTAAGAAACCCTGTAGGCCATACGTCCTAAGCCCTAAACCCTCAACCCTGAGCCCCAAGGAACTCATCCACCCCCTCTAGTGGTTTAGCGCAAATCCCCCTACACCCTAAGCCCCAAACTCTTAGGGCTTGGCAGGTTTCGGATGTAGGTTTCAGGGCTTAAGGTTCGGGTTTTGGGGTGCAGGGTTCAAGGATTTGACTTCAAGACTTAGGGAAACCCTAAACCCTGAACCCTGAACCCTGAACCCTGAACCCTGAACCCTAAACCCTAAACCCTAAACCCTGAACCCTGAACCCTAAACCCTAAACCTTAAACCCGAAACCCACCAAACAAGTAAAACTCAAGCCAAGCCGGACTGGCACCGGGGTCTCTTCTGTGGCAGCCAGAGTCGCTCCTGCGGCGGACCCGGTGCGACAGATTGCGCGCGTGCAGCTCGCAGAGCCTCGGGACAGTTTAAGGTGGAGGGTTTAGGGTTTAGGGTTTAGGGTTTAGGGTTTAGGGTTTAGGGTTTAGGGTTTAGGGTTAGGGTTTAGGGTTTCGGGTTTGGGGTTTGGGCTTTGGGGTTTGGGGTTTGGGGTTTAGGGTGAGGGGTTTCAACTGCAGAGAGTCCCGCCCAAGGGCGCTCCAATTCGGAGCCCATACATGTGGAGGTTTATGGGTACTGATGGGCACTTGCAAGTTTAGGGCAAACGGTTCAGGGGTGTGACGTGCTACACCTAAACTCTAGAATCCAAACCCTCATCCCTCAACCCTAAAGAACCATACTGTAAAGTATGAAGCAACCCGCCTTTTCGGAATTCGCTGTAGGAACGGGTTTGGGGTTCAGGGTTTAACGTTCTTGTCACAGAAGTGCCTCAAGAAGGGGCAACCTGGAGCTTAAAGGCCCAGGTTGTAAGGCGCCAGCAAACGTCCCGAAGCTCCGCGCGCATAGGTCTCGCGTAGGGCCAGGATAATATGGACTGACCACAGTGTGTCGTCTGCCTAGGCCACAGTCTGTTTTCCACCATGATTTCAATCCTTCACGTGCTGGTTCCAGTATTCTCAAAAGTCTGGCCAGCAGTCGCATGTCGGCATGTCAGGTGGCACACCAGTCTAGACGCTGACTACATCCACGTGTAACTGGGACGCTGAAACTCTCCACCCCCCCCCCGCCCCCCCTACCATATTAGCTGGACTACTTCTTTTACTCGAACAACAAGACCCTGGATACAGCCAGCATTCAACCTTATAAATTTCGGACTCTAAACGAAAAGGAATGGACCATGGGGACCGATTGGTTCAAGCGCTGTAGACCCTGAACCCTAAACCCTAGACCCTAAACCCTACACTCTTCAGGGTTTCAGGGTTTAGGTCTTAGGGTTTTGGGTTTAGGGTTTAAGGTTTCAGGGTTTAGGGTGTTAGGGCTCCGGGTCTGGCGTTTCACTACTCTGACTCGTCTTCGCCTTCTTCTCCTTCTTCCTCTCATTGTTATTGTTCACCCTTTGTTGCCATCTTTAGTCACCCTAAACCCTAAACCCTAAACCCTAAACCCTAAACCCTAAACCCTAAACCCTAAACCCTAAACCCTAAACCCTCAACCTAAACCCTAAACCCTTGTTGTAAGGCATTTGCCGACTTGAGGTGGTTGGACTTGCCACAAAAAGAGAGGCCGCGAGGCGGCTCTTGGCAAGATTCTCAAGCCGATCGTGAGGAACCCTTAACTTGGTAGTTTAGGGTTTAGGGTTTAGGGTTTAGGGTTTAGGGTTTAGGGTTTAGGGTTTAGGGTTTAGGGTTAGTGGTACGCTTTTCCCCTTTCTTGGGGGGTTTCAAGGTTCCCTTGTTAAAGTACCCAACCCAAGCAATTGGGCACCCTTGTGACAGCTCGGTTGCTGGGCTACCAGGCTAAGTCCGAAACTGCGAATCCTCAGAACCTGTGCGCCCTAAACCCTAAAACCTAAACCCTAATCCCTAAACCCTAAACCCTAAACCCTAAACCCTACAGGGTTGAATACGCATAGCATCGGCGGCCACCACGACAGGAGGCATCATGTTGAGGCAGGAGACCGAGGGTCATATACCCTGCCGGCTTTCGTTTCCCAAGGCTGTCAAGGAACAGGGAACTCCCCCAAAAAAGCGTAAACCCTAAACCCTAACCCTAAACCCCAAACCCCAAAACCCCAAAACCCCAAACCCTAAACCCTAAACCCTAAACCCTAGCTCCTAAAGCCTTGGGAGCATTCCAGCGCCAGCTTTTGCCTTCCAAGGGGCCCTTCTCAGAAGGGGCCTATGGACAATGGCATGGCGCAAGAGAGGAAGAGACGTGAGAGACAAGTGGCTTAGTGCTAAGGGGGGTTCAGAGTTGATCATGGGTTTAGGCCCCCCCCCCCCCCCAAACTCTAAAACCTTTGGCTTTCGAACCACGAAATCGGCAATTGGAAGTCCATGTTAGGCCCCCCTCACGTCGCACGCGGTGTCGGGTTGAGGGTTTGGGCTCAAGGGCTGAGCCCTAAACCCTAAACCCTAAACCCTAAACCCTAAACCCTAAACCCTAAACCCTAAAACCCCTAAATCCTAAATCCTAAACCCAACAAGTTTCAAAACATCCACAGAAGTCGGTCGGAAGGAAAAGTCTGCAAAGCGTCATGCAACCTGCCATAGGAATCAAGAGCCTTTCAGCCGAGCCGAAACCGCACAATATAAGGGGCCTTATAATCATTGCAACAGTATTGTTATGATTATTCTTCTTATTGTTTTTTGTTTTTAGTGATGATTATTGTTTATTGATATATATATATATGTACGTATATATACGTATATATATATATATATATATATATATATTTGTTTTTTTTTTTTTTGGGGGGGGGGGTGTTGTTGTGGTATAGTTTGATAGGGACCTTGAGGGAATACTATTTGTACTTATTCCGACCCTAGGGTACATACTCAAAGAAGACGTTCTACTTTCTACCAAGCGACTAGCGGGTAATGTAGGGGCTACATTGAGGCGATGTTGGTATATAGAAACTTTATACAAACACCTTAAACCCTACACCCTAAACCCTACACCCTAAACCCTACACCCTAAACATCCCTAAACCCTAAACCCTAAACCCCACACCCTGAACCCTAAACCCACCCTAAGTTCTTTCCCTCAGTTCTGAGGACCCCTGCTGCCCTGTTTAGGGCCTGGGACTTCAATCCTAGGCTAGTGGTCAGTAATTTCCAACCTAAACTTCCTAAACCCGAAAGCCTTTTAAATCCTAAACTTCCTAAACCCTAAACCCTAAACCCTAAACTCTAAACCCGAAACCCTAAACCCTAAACCCTAAGCCTTTTAAATCCTAAACTTCCTAAACCCTGAACCTTCTGAACCCTAAACTTCCTAGCCCTGAACTTCCTAAACCCCGAACCTCCTAAACCCTAAATCTCCTACACCCTAAACCCTAAACCCTAAACCCTAAACCCTAAACCCTAAACCCTAAACCCTAAACCCTAAACCCTAAACTTCCTACCCCCCGGGACCGCAGCCTCACATCTCTTCCGTGAATGGCCGAGAGCATCTTCGACAAGCGCGTTGGGAGCCGCAGGGTGCCAAAACCACCGAAGCCAAGGGTTTAGGGTTTAGGGTTTAGGGTTTAGGGTTTAGGGTTTAGGGTTTAGGGTTGAGGGTTTAGGGTGTAGGGTTTAGGGTTTAGGGATTCCTGTAAGGGTTATTTAGGGTTTTAAGGGTTTGAAGGGCTTGAAGGGTTTTAAGGGCTCTAAGGGTTCGTGGTATTTTAGGACTTGGGGTTTTCAGGGTTCACGTTAGGGTTTTGGGGTTTTAGGGCTTAGGGTTTCAGGGTTCAGGGTTAGGGTGTGGGGATGTAGGATTTTGTAGGGGTTTGGGGCTCTAGACGTTGGGCATTATTATTATAGCCTCCTATATGCCAGAGAAGTATTCTCAGGTTCTCTGAGGATCCTAAATCAACCCTAAACCCTGAACCCTAAACGTTAAACCCTAACCCGAAGCCCTAAACCCTAAACCCTAAACCCTAAGCCCTAAACCCTAAACCCTAAACCCTAAACCCTAAACCCCAAGGCCTAGAGCTGTCATCATCCCCGCGTGCCCCATCGAAGAGAAGCCCTGCTCAGCACCTTCAACAACTGAAGGGCTTTTTTCCTTACTGGTGCTTAAGGGTTTGGGGTTTAGGGTTTAGGGTTTCGGGAACAGGTTCTGAGTTGTGCTGAAGACTGTGGATTGGAGTGGAGGAGTGGAGGCCTGTAGTAGCCTGAGCAAGAGTCGCCATGTATGGAGCTCGTAGTACGTAGCAGTGCCTGTGCTCACTCCCTCACTCGCCCATGAGCACCAGTAAGTTCCGCTGATAGCTCCTAGAATCCGGCCGCAGGCAAGAAAATGGCAGGGGTTGGGGGTTCAGAAAGTTCGAGTTCGGGGTTTCGGGGGGGCTCAGCAAACCCTAAACTTGGAAGGTTTTTGAGTTGAAGCTAAGGGGGGCCAAAATCTGTCCGTATGCTCATACCGCTGGAAGCCATGAGCAAGTAGGACCCGAAACCCTAACCCCTAAACCTGGTACTGTACCCTGGTACCCTGGTACCCTTTCCACACCTTGCTGGTTCTGAAAGGGCACAACCTACGCATGCCTTACGGGCTATCTCGACATGGTCACTTCTCGAAATTGTGGTCCCTTTTTTTTTTGGGGGGGGGGTGGGGGGTGGGGGGGTGGGGGTATAGTATTCACTGGATAGAGGCACCCCAAAAAAGGGGAACCTAAACCCTAAACCCTAAACCCTAAACCCAAAAAAGGGGGGGGGGGGGGCATCATTTGTCAGGACGGACCACTTGGAAGGGGAAAATAAGGTGCCGAGTTGCCCTAGTTCCCTGTCCCTCCTTCACGATCTGGTAACCCTGGCTGGCTTGGTTTGGGGTTTAGGGTTTGGGGTTTAGGGTTTCGGGATTGGGGATAAGGCTTTAAGATTTAGGGTTTGGGGTTGGCTTCGGTTTCCGTCATCAACCCGCTTACGCAACTCATGGTGTTTTTTTTTTGTCCTGGGAGCTGCCCGAAAAACTAAACCCTAAACCCTAAACCCTAAACCCTAAACCCTAAACCCTAAACCCTAAACCCTAAACCCTAAACCCTAAACCCTAAACCCTAAACCCTAAACATCAAGCCAGGCTCCCCATTTGGTAATGATGCCCCTTCTGCAGGACTTTTATCCGCTCGTCCCTGCTTCTTGACAAATACAAGGCCCTTTGGAACACACCCCACCCCCCCACTAGGGCTTAGGGTTTGGGGTTTAGGGTTTAGGGTTTAGGGTTTAGGGTTTAGGGTTTAGGGTTTAGGGCTTCTGGTTTAGGGCTTCGACCTTAGCATAACCACATCTCGGCTTCACCTGCCCACATGTAGCTCTAACTTGGGGTCAGGCCGCAGTGGCTATGGAGCGAATTCAGCGCTCCATCCACGACGTGCTTGACCTGAGACGAGCGAAGGCCTCATCGCGGTTTGGAGTTGGGGGACCTTATCCTACTCCTTCAAATTTGCTCAAGAACCCCCAGAAAATGAAGGATATTTTTTTGGGGGGAGGGGGGGGGGGTTCTTAAGCAATTAGTAGTAACAACTTTCCATCGTACTTTTTCAAACATGCTGAAGAACCCCCCCCCCCCAGAAAACAAATGATTGTTTTGGGGGGGTTCTTAAGAGCCCTAGACTTTGAAGGGTCCTGGGCACATGGCTTGAAAGTTGAGGTCATGACTATTCGCAGGTTCTTGCTTTGTGCGATGGGAGCTGAGCCCTGTCCTATCGGTTTAGGGTTTAGGGTTTAGGGTTTAGTGTTTAGGGTTTAGGGTTTAAGGCTTCGAACCTACCAGCTTGTTCCGACATGCCATCCATGTGTTTAGTATCTAGGGTTTAGGGTTTCGGATTTAGGGTTTAGGGTTTAGGGTGGACAGGCGTGGTTGGGTGCCAGGAAGGGCGCCAGGCTTTCCAGCGACCTGTCCTGTGCCCCCTCTGGCCGGCCACAGGCGTTAGGGTTCATGATTTTCGGTTTTTATGGTTTCAGCCCCCCCCCCCCCCCCTCCACCCCCAAATTCTAAACCCTAAACCCTAAACCCTAAAACCTATTTCAGCTTCGGGTTCAGGGTTTGCTTCGGGCTCAGGGTTTAGAGTTTTTCGGCTGAGGGTTTAGGGTTTGGGGTTTGGGCTTAGGGTTCCCATTTTTTTTTGGGCTTAGGGTTTCAGACTTTAGGGCTTCAGGATGAGGGGCTTCCTGGGTTTTCAGGGCCTACATGGAGGTCGAATGTGTGCTTCTCAGTAGGGGTAGAATGAGGGTATGACCTTACTTCAGGTACTTGCATCCCTGGTTTTTACTTTGTGGTGCTTTACTGTAACTTTACATCTTTAGCCTTTTTGGGTTTATTGGGTTTCTTAAGAAGGCAGCTAAAAATCAAATTCATAGCTACCCTCCTAAGTGCAGCCAAGTTTAGTGGGGCATAAGCTTTGTTTTTTTGGGGCTCCTGGAGGCGGTTCAAAGATTGGGTGTGCCGAGTTGTGGGTTGAGGGTAACCTGGGTCAGGTTCTTAGGGTTTAGGGTTATGGGGTTTGGGGCTGAGGGTTTAGGGTTTAGGGTTCCCTATTTCAAGACCCTAAACCTCAGGCCCTAAACCCTAAACCCCAAACCCCAAACCCTAAACCCTAAGCCCGGAGGCGTTGTTGGGTTTAGGCACTGGCCGCAGGTTCCAAACCTCTATCGGCTTAGTGACGCCTCGGCCTCGATGCCGGCGCACTTGTGGCCAAGACTTTGGGGGGTTTAGGGTTTTTAGGGTTTTTAGGGTTTTTAGGGTTTTTAGGGTTTTTAGGGTTGTTAGGGTTTTTGGGGGTTGTTAGGGTTTTTAGGGTTTTTAGGGTTTTTAGGGTTTTTAGGGTTTCAGGGTGTTCATGGCTTCGCTTGCTGGTACTCAAGGGCAAGTTCTGACCCCCCCCCCCCCCCCCCCCCCGCTCCTCGCCCTCCTCCGAGGAGCCAGCCCAAGACATTCCTTTCACCACCTTTCATCCGAACCTTACATCCATCTTCACCCTAAGCCCTCAACCCTAACCCTAGACCCCAGACCCTAAACCCTGAACCAGTAAACCCTACACCCTAAGGAAGGCTTCAAAACCATGAGCCCTGAACCCTTAGCCCCTAAGTGACCTCTAAGCCCTCAACCCCAAACTGACTGTACCTGAGCAGTAGCCCAGACACATCCCGCGGCACCCGAAACCCGAAGTCGTAAGCACTAAGCCCGAACCCTAAACCCTAAACCCTAAACCCTAAACCCGAAACCCGAAACCCTAAACCTAAACCCTAAACCCTAAACCCTAAATCCTAAACCCTAAACCCCCTCAACCCCCTCAACCCCAAAGTTCAAAGGCAGCGCTGATGAAAGTGCTCCGCTTTGGCCAAAAGCCCAGTCTGGTGGTTCAGGACCCTAAACCCTAAACCCTAAACCCTAAACCCTAAACCCTAAACCCTAAACCAGGGTTTGGGGCCTCGGATTGAGATGCCATACCCAAGCCGGTGCAGAAACCAAGTGTGCGGCTTAGGGTTTAGGGTTTAGGGTTGAGGGTCTAGGTTGAGGATTTCTGGCTTTAGGGCTGCCTCTTTCTGAAGCGGAACTCCCAGGGGGCAGTCTACATAACGGTTCCAAAATCAGGCCCCCTGAGCTTGAAAAGTAAATCAAAACAATGCACCCTAACCCCCAAACCCCCAACCCTAAACGGCTTAGGGTTGAGGCCTCCAGGCTTTAGGGTTCTGGGTACATCGCAGAGCCTGGCAGGGACGGTTTGAGCACAGTAGTTGGGTAGAGACGCCTCTTGTCCTCGCTCCAACTGCTGTCCGTGACGCGGATGTCCAAAAAGATGTGCGGGTTGTCGATAATAAGGGACCCCTAACACAGACCCCCAAATAGTAGGATCCCCCTTGTAATGCGGACCCCAATACCCCAATATCGAAAACCCCACACTAAACCCTAAACCCTAAACCGAGACCCAAAACCCTAAATTTAGGCCCGTACGCAAGCCTTCAATAAGGACCGCACCCCAAGAGGGGAACCCGAATTGGTCGTGCTGAATTTGACGACCTAAACAGCAGGGTGTTTAGGGTGGAGGGTTTACCCTCAAACCCGAAAGTCCAATTGGGGGAGAGCCTTTGTTGTGGGGCAGTGCTGCAGGGTTTCGGGTGAGTTCTTTGGGATGTTCCCCTTATACTAACAGTGCTTAATATGATTTTTTGGATTCTAAGCGGGGGTACTATAATCCCTATTACGGACTGTTAGTATAAAAGACCCTAAGCAAATCCTCAACCCTAGCTCCTAACCCTAAACCTTAAACCCTAAACCCTAAACCCTAAACCCTAAACCCTAAACCCTAAGCCCTAAGCCCTAAACCCTAAACCCTAAACCCTAAACATCCCAAGCTGAAGGTCACAACCCAGCAGAGCCGGCCATCCGAGACTGCCTCCCAGGCACCGGGCAATCTGGGCATTTCCCAAAATAGTGGTTTAGGGTTTAGGGTTTAGGGTTTAAGGTTTAGGGTTTAGGGCTTAGGCTTTATGGTACCGAATTCAAATGAAAGCCCCCTTTTCGGGACCCCCCAAAAGGGTACCCCTCTGTTACAACCCCCTTGCTTCGGACTTGGAACCCCAAAATCATTGAGAACCCCAAGCCATTGAACCCTAAACCCAAAACCCCAAAACCCAAAAACCCTAAACCCTAAACACCAAACCCGAAACCCTAAACCCTAAGCCCTACATAGGGTGTAGGGGTTGAGGGCATGGTTCTGTTCATTTCCCTAGATCCTCAACCCTCGCGCTTCCCGCAGGCGTGTTGACCCTGGATGTCAGCGCCAGCACCTTCTCGCCTGCCGCTCAGGATGCCCAGGGTTTAGGGTTTAGGGTTTAGGGTTTAGGGTTTAGGGTTTAGGGATTTGGGACCTTTTTTATAGGGGTCTACCTTAAACCTACAGACCTTAAACCCTAAATTTGGGACCTATATAGGGGTCTACCTGAAACCATAAAGACCCTAAACCCTAATTCCTTGAGGGTTTACCCAAAGGTTCAGAGTTTGGGGTTTAGGGATTTTAGGATCAAAGTTCGGGGGTTCCTAGTTATTGATGGATGTTCTGAGTTTAGGGTCGAAAGGGTATTCTGGGTTGCATCTAGGGTTTGGGGGGGGGGGGGGGGGGGGTGTCATGGACCCTGAACCCCAAATCGGATAAAACCCAAAGCCCTAAACCTTCTACCCCAAACCTTAAAGGTCTAGAAATGCAGCTTCAGATAGCTTCAGTCTGGCACAGGGAGAACTAAGAAGAATTTTCCCCGGAGTGTATTGGGAATAGCATGTCATGTTGGGAGGTTTAGTTTGGGATGTTCCCCCTTCTACTAACAGTCCTTCATAGTGAGTATAGTACCCCCCATTATACTCCCTACTAAGGACTGTTAGTTGTTAACGGGGAACAACCCAGGGTTTAGTGTTCAAACCCTGAACCCCCCCACCGCCCGAAACCCGGAACCCTTAACTCTAGGTAGGCCCTATGGGGACATTTTATACGTTCAAGTCTAGGGCTTAGGGCTTAGGGCTTAGGGCTTAGGGTTTAGGGTTTAGGGTTTAGGGTTTAGGGTTTAGGGTTTAGGGTTTAGGGTTGAGGGTTGAGGGTTGAGGGTTTAGGGTTTAGGGTTTAATACGTTCCCTTCTTGGGAATATCTTTCAGAGGGTGTTCAGGGCCATCCTAGTACCTAAACCCTAGACCCGAAACCCTAAACCCCAAACCCTAACCCCTGAACCCTAAACCCTAAACCCTAGCCCTAAACCCTAAACCCTAAACCCTAACCCCCCCCCCCTCCCCCCCCGCCCAAAAAAGAAGTACTAATAAACACAAAAAATGGCCTCCAAAATGCACACCCAAGGGATGGCAAGTCCGTGCGGGGCATCGTTGGCGACTCCGGCCGGGAGGCCCAAGAACCCATAGGCCGCCACAGGGGACTTCGCCGTCTTCTTGCGTGATGATGCATGATGATGTAGGGTTTAGGGTTTAGGGTTTAGGGTTTAGGGTTTAGGGTTTAGGGTTTAGGGCCTAAAGTTTAGGGTTCAGAGTTTAGGGTTCAGGGTTATGTTTCTGACCATGGTTGTGATTTGATTGTGATCATGAGTATGCTCATGTTGTCGGGCATTTGTCATCATCATCATAATCATCATCATCATCATCATCATCATCATCATCATCATCATCATCATCGCCACACATTTGCTTGTGGTTGTTTGCTCGCTTCCCTTAACGGAGTGTCCACACTTAAAGGGTTCTAACCTGCCAAGTAAGACTGGCTAGAGCGTGCGGCGCACGCGGGTCGACGCGCCCTGTGCGGACCATGGCTTTGTTCTTGACTATATTCCCCTGGTTTTCTATTTTTATTTTTTGTTCATATGCGACCCAAGAGGGTATTAACCAATATGATTTTTATTAAGGTTCTCAGGGGGGTATAGTTGAGGCTTGCCCACAATATGGACGAAGATCGCGCTCTCCTCTAGGCGCGGCCGTGGTCGCGACCGACGTCCCCGAAACTGTTGCCGCTTTTCGCGAGACGCAAGACTGTCGTCGCTTTTTGACCTCTGGGCTCGCGATATGCAATAAGGGATGATTGGCAAGTTTGTTTAAGGGTTGGGTTGTTCCCCCTTATACTAAACAGTCTTGAACAGGGATTATAGTACCCCCCCATTCTCATCCCTGTCAGTATAAGGGGGGAACATCCCAAAATGAGGATAAACCCTAAACCCTAAACCCTAAACCCTAAACCCTAAACCCTAAACCCTAAACCCTAAACCCTAAACCCTAAACCCTGGGAGTCTGGGTGTTTGTAAGAACAGAAGGAGAGGCAACCGCCTAGCCGACCCTCAAGCCTCAGCCCTAAGCAGTTAGGGTTTAGGGTTTAGGGTTTAGGGTTTAGTCAGGGTGGTGCTGAGCGCTCTGTGGGAGGTGAACTCTGGATTCAGATTGATGGCATCTGGCGCAGAGCCTATGAACTTGTCGGCGCGAATGTGAACACCACTCGCGGACCCTTTCTGAGGTCCTCCCAGGGTCTGCACTACTCCGAACCCCCTGTCAGGATGTCTGCACCCAGCACGCCAACTCATGCTGGTAGACTAAGCCGGAGCCTACGTGCAGAGTACGCTGAGGGAGATGACTTTCCACGAGACGACTCTCAGCCACCCACTACGGATCGACTGGTGTTTAGGGTTTAGGGTTTAGGGCTTAAGGTTTAGGATTTAGGGTTTTGGGTTTAGGGTCCTGTGTTCTCTTATGAGGGTTGAAGGGGATCTTATTCAGATTGTTTTCGGGGCCAACCTTTCTCGAAGCACGTGATCACCAAGCCCGAAGCTGAACTGCAAACCCTACAGCAAAGGCTGATAACCCTAACATGTAGGGTTTAGGGTTTAGGGTTTGGGGTTTAGGGTTTAGGGTTTAGGGTTTAGGGTTTAGGGTTTAGCCGTACATCCTTCAGAGTTTAGGGGTTAGGGATGAGGACTCTAAGAATGTGTGTGAAGGTTTTGGGTTTTAAGACTCTGGGGCTTTGCGGAACACCAAGCTCGAAGCCCGCAAACCCTGCAAAAGCCCAACGCCCGATGGCCCCAAGCCCTAAACCCTAAACCCCAAACCCTACACCATAAATCCTAAACCCCAAACCCTTAACCCTAAACCCTAAACTTGCCAAGGAGAGTACCTGTCCCTCCCCGAGGAGTTGGCTGTGCAGGCTACGGCTTGAGGGGGAAGTCCTTAAAACCTAAGCTCCATTGACTTAACTCTCGAAGGTTTAGGGTTTAGGGTTTAGGGTTTAGGGTTTAGGGTTTGGGGTTTGGGGTTTAGGGTTTAGGGTTTAGGGAAGCCCCTACGCCGTAAGCCCCAAACCCCGAATCCCGAAACCCTAAACGCCAAACCCAAAACCCTAAACCCTGAACCCCAATTCCCAAACCCGAATCCCCAAGCCCCAAACCCCCGAAACCTTAAAGCCCAAACCCTCAACCCTAAGCCTGTTGTGCGACAGACCCCACACGCCCAAGGCCTAAGTGCCTTAAAGCAGTTGCAAGAACAACCCGAACGCAGAGAGGTTGAATAGGGGATTTGATGTATGGGCTTTTAGTTTGGGTTTTCTGTTCTATAACGCTTATATACACCATACATATAAGGGCCCATACCTCGGATCCCCTTCAATCCCTTTAAACAGGGGTATGGGACCATACTAAACCCCAAAGCCTAAAGCCTAAACCCTAAACCCTAAACCCTAAAAGCGGCCATGTCAGGCCTATAGACATCCATTTGCGGTTTAGGATTTTGGGTTTTCTGGTTTAGGGTTTAGGGTTTAGGGTTTGGGGATGTTCCCATTTGTACAAACAGTCCGTTATTGGGATTACAGTACCCGGTATTGGAATCCCTAATTTAGGACTGTTAAGAAAAGGGGGAACATCTCAAGGTATCCAACGAGTAACCTTAACGCTAAACCCTTTACCTTAAGCCCTTGCCTAAACCTTTAAACGCCCACGTTCTAAACCTTATAAGCCTTAAACTGCTCGTGATGTTGAAGGAGTGCCTTTGCCTTGGCCCAGCATTGGAGCCGAGTTGTTCAGTCTGAAACTGTTGGGAGTTGCTATTTCTTGGCGGTTGATGGCTGCTGAGGGGTCCGACACAACCCTCAACCCTAAGTTCTAAACCCGAAGTTCTAAACCGTTCTAAACCCTAAACTCCAATCCCCACACCCTAAACCCTAAACCCGAAACCCGAAACCCGAAACCCGAAACCCTAAACCCTAAACCCTAAACCCTAAACCCGAAACCCGAAACCCTAAACCCTAAACCCTGAACCCTAAACCCTAAACCTAATCACTGCCGTGTCGGACCATGCGCTTGTGACCTGCAGAGGAGGGCTCTCAGATCGAGGTGGGGACCTCAGGTTCACAGTTTTGGGGTTTTGTGTCTAGGAGTTTAGGGGTTTAGGGTTTAGGGTTTAGGGGTTTAGGGGTTTAGGGGTTTAGGGGTTTTAGGGGTTTTAGGGGTTTTAGGGGTTTTAGGGGTTTTAGGGGGTTTTGGATGTTTAGGGGGTTTAGGGGGGTTTGGGATGTTCAGGGGGTTTAGGGTTCAAGGGTTTTGGGCACAGGGTTTCAGAGTTTTTGGGTTCTGGCGTTTCAGGGGTTACGTGCCTTTTGGGGTTTATCTAGCACTTTTGGGCTGTTGCGAGCGTAGATCTTTCAAGTGCTGTTGGGGCTTTGTATGTCTTGCGGTGGTTGTTTCGAGGAACCCTAAACCCAAAGCCATTAGCTCGAACCCTCAATGGTTTCCCACTTGGTTGAGGGTCATGTAAAAGACCTAAACCCTGAACCCTAAACCCCAAACCCTAAACCCTAAACCCTAAGCCCTAAACCCTAAACCCCAAACCCTAAAGCCTGAACCCTAAACCCCATACTTCCTGCATCTAAAGCGCCCCAATCCACCCTTACCACCCCTCTTGGGCATGAGGACTGGCTGCCAAAGCTTCTCGAGATGATGCTGCCCGGCAGGAGTTCGTGGGATCCTGGCCCTGAACCCTAAACCATAAACCCTCGACCCTAGACCCTAAACCCTAAACCCTGAGCCCTAAGCCCTAAACCCTTACCCCTAAACCCTAAACCCTAGACCCTAGACCCTAGACCCCAAACCCTAAACCCTAAACCCTAAACCCTAAACCCTAAACCCTAAACCCTAAACCCTAAACCCTAAACCCTACTTGAAGGTTAACATGGATACTTATAAGCAGGGTCAAGAGTACCCTAAGCAGGGTTATCACCATAGTTCCCCCACATCTTGCCCTGTATCCCTACTTATAAGTACCCATGAACCTCCAACAAAACCCTAAACCCTAAACCCTAAACCCTAAACCCTAAGCGCCATTGAGGCGTCAGGGCTTGCTGTTGAGTAAGGGGGAAGGCAAAGGTGCGCGCATTTGAAGGATCCCTGAACTCTAAACCGTACACCTATGCTGCGCCCTGCCCCCCCCCGACCCTTCCGCCCCTCCCCAACCCCCCCCCCCCCGCCTTGTTTCCCCCCTCTCCCCCCGCGCCCCCACCCTTGAGACCCAAACCCTCAACGGCGAAACCCTGAACAGAGCCGAGGTCAAAGTTGCTTCGATGGTCACTCTCAGGCCCAGGGGCTACCAAGCCCTAAGCCAAAAAAGCGGCCCACATAGCCCTTGATGAAGCCTTGTGCGGGCCAGGGGGCTGTCAACCATGATAGGAAGCTTAAACCCTAAACCCTAAACCCTAAACCCTAAACCCTAAACCCTAAACCCTCAACCTTGTGTTGGGTGCATTATAGCGTGCGGCCTTCAGGAGTGTGGGGTTCCCTTACAACAACCTGAACCCCCCAGAACCCTGAACACCCTAAACTCCTAAGGGGGGGGAGGGGTTGGCATGGCTTCAGGAGTGTTGACAAAGGCCTTTTACAGGGTCCTTCAGGGAGGGTTTGGTTCATGGGGTAAGGTTTGGGGTTTAGGGTTTACGGCTTGGGGGTTTAGGGGTTAAGGTTTAGGATACGCCCTGAAGATCCGACCGGCAGACCTCAACCTCACCTCAGTCTAGCCCGTCAACCCCGATCCCGAGTCCTTAAACTGGGTTTTGGAGTACTATACTTCAATACTTCTTTTGGTTCGGGGTTCCTGTTATAGCCACTTATACCTAAAAAGTATAGTCTACTCCAAAGTAGGGTGCTTTACGGGCCAGTTATGTTTTGTAGGGTTTGGGGTTTGGCGTTTATCGTTTAGGGTTTGGGGTTTGGGCTTTGGGTTTAGGGTTTATGGTTTGCTTGGAGAAGAGGGGGGACTTATAAGCAGGTTTTTTTGGGAGGTGGGGCAACTACAGTTACAAACCTTATTCAGGGTACGTCTAACCCGACCTTCAAGTGGGAGTGTTTAGGTCCTAAACCCCAAACCCTTATCCCGAAAACTCTATATAAACCCCGAACCCTTCAGGGTCAGGGTTTTGGGCACGAGGTTCCCCCCTCAACCGTGCTCCCTCCCTATGGCTCCGAAATAAAAGCTCCCTTGCGGTTTACCCCCTGAGCCCAGCTCCCTAGGCCCTGAACCCTGAACCCCAAACCCCAAACCCTAAACCCGAAACCCTAAACCCTAAACCCTAAACCCGAATTATGCCCCAACCCCCCCGCTTCAGGAACCGGTTTTTAGCCCCTGGAGGCCTCATGCTGTCCAACTTTCACCCCTCGGACACGCGGCTTCTGGACGAGAAGTACGCGCTACAGGCCCAAAACCCCAAACCCTAGTCCCTAAACCCTAAACCCTAAACCCCTAAAAAGGGTTCCGGGCTTGTAAGCCAAAAGGCCCGGAAAGATGGTTGTGAACTGAAGTATTCGGGTTTAGGGTTTAGGACTCAGGGTTTCGGATGTTGAGGAGGGCTGCTGGGTGCCCTGAGTCCCCAACGACCCCATCTGAGCGATAGGCGGAGGCCTTGCGCGTATCCTCGGTACTCTTTGCTAAATTTCAAACGCTCTATCTATCTGCTGTATAGTCAGATTTTTTTCTATGTCCATATCTTCTTTTTTATCCTAGTCTACTTTTTCAATGTCAATATCTCTGTCTAAACCTATCTATATACTAGTTTTCATATTCATGTCAATATTCATACAAACGTGTGCATATACATATATGACTCCTGCGCCTCAGCATGCCGATCTGTCTCTGTCGTCCCGCTTCGCTCGAGTGGCTCCCACTGGACGTCTGGGATCTCCTGCATTCGTGCCTTTAGGGTTTAGGGTTTAGGGTTGAGGGTTTAGGGTTTAGGGTTTAGGGAGCTTCAATCTACCTCCTCCTCTGACATCCTGAAGTATGTTTCTAAGATCAAAATTTCACCCCACATTTCGCCGAGGCCGGTACTCATTGCTTCCGCTCTTTCCCCTCAAATCAGCACGAGATGTCTTGCGTACTTTGATTCGCCTGGACGCCGGACGGAGCTTGAAAACTTGGCGCAAGGTTGTTTTACATTCAGGGTTCCGAAAGGCCTGAACCCCTCAAAATCACGAAGCCCCCTGAAGCCTAACCCCTAAACCCTCCCGGAACCCCAAGCCTAGAACCTGAATCCTGAAGCCCTTAAAAGCTCTCAAAAGCCAAGCCCTAACATCCCTAAGTTCTAAACAACAACAGGGTTTAGGGTTTAGAGTTCAGGGTTTAGGGTTTAGGGTTACAGGGGTTAGTTGCATGAACCTGAACCCCCCCCCCTCTCCCGACCCCCCTCTCCCCCCCCCCCCCCCTCTCCCGCCCCCCCCCCCGCGCCTTCTCCGCAGATCCGCAGTGCAGCCCTGGACCTGGCCTACACGTCGGAGGTCGCGGAAGAAGCAAGGGCATCAAGGGACTGAGGGTCTAGGGTTTAGGGTTCAGGGTTCAGGGTTTAGGGTTTAGGGTTTAGGGCATAAGGGACTGAAGGAGGGACCCTAGGGGCGACTTGGAGGGGAGGGGGGTGGACCCGAAGTCGGCCCTTATTTCCTTCTTTTAGGCCTGGGTTGGGGTTCCCTCGTAATCCCCTTAAGACCAAAAAGGGCATTGTTTTTTCCTAGGTTACTCCTGGTTCTGGGTCTAGTAATTCAGGGTTATTTTGGGGCTGCTTAGGTATATTTGACAGACATGGCGAACCTCATTACTACGCTTGTCAGGAAGTATTGCGCAAGCTGTTCCTCTAGCGTGGCCGCTGACATCATCAGAGTGGCAGATCATGAGTGTCAAGCTATCAAGGAGAAGATACTTATTATGGGTGAAAATCAGAAGGAGTTCAAAGTCGCCGACACACTATTCAGTGGCGACCCACTTACCCAAATCGTGAATACCTTCTTCAACCTAGTGCTTTCAAGATGTGCCGACAGCCAGAGTGCATCCATCAGTCAAGGGTGACGATGCCAACTTGGTGGGTACTTCATCAAAGAAGACAACAAACTATCTCAGCAACAAAGTCACAATTGGCATGAATGTCTCAGGCAAAGCGGAAGCAGAAAGGTGTTGTGTGTGCTCTGAGGGATATCTGGGCCATTGAACCGCCGCATTGGTTCGGCAGTGATAGGTGAACCTCAAGGTGAGGCAAGCTTGGAACTGGTGGAACATTTGAGCATTTCCCAAGAGACACATAAAACAGAACCCGCGCAAAAAGGGACCCCTAAAAGTGTACCCCTATTTTCGGAAACCCCATTTCAGAGACGCGGTTAACTTGGTACATGACTTGAAGCTTCGTTGAGCGCGTTTGATTCGTATGTTAAAGCCTTCGACCTGGACCCCGTAAACTCTAACTTGGTAGCCCAGTTGCCAGATTACATTAAGGGTACTTGTGTTTTTGGGGTTGGTTACTTGATAAGGGGACCTTGAACCCAAAAAGGGAAGGTGACACTGGGCTACCAAGCTGAAGCCCCAGACCCTAAACCGTAGCCCCAATTGCTTACCAACCCCCCCCCCAAAAAAAAAAAAAAAAAAAAAAAATATATATATATATATATATATATCCTTAGAAGGGACATGGAAATTGAAATCTTGTCTTCTTGGGGGGTCTCTTAAGCAAGTAGTAGCAAGCCCCTCAAGCGGGAAGCTAAGCTACCTACGCCCTAAACCCTAAACAGAACCTGGGCCTGAAATTTCGTGGTTTAGGGTTCAGGGCCTGGGGTGTAGTGTTTAGGCTTTTTGGGGGTTTAGGGTTTGGGGCTCACTTTCCAGGGTGGGGCTTTTGGTTTTGTGGTTTGGGGGGCTTGGTGTTTGGTGTTGAAGGAAAGCCTGAACCCGACGCCCTGAACCCTAACAGAAAGGCAAACCCTAAAATCCTGAGCCTTGAACCCTAAACCTGAAACTGGCTCCCTCATGCAAGCCGAACCCTCTAAACCCGAGACCCTCAACCCTCAACCCCACATAAACCCTGAACCCTATATAACCCTGAACCTACACCCTTGAAGCCTATCCCCCAGCCCGCGCTCAACCTCAAACATGGGGTTTGAGGGTTGAGGGTCCTCGTAGCCCAGTGGTACCCCTTTGGTTTTTCTTGTGGTATGTTCGCTTGTAACCCTAAGCCCGTAAACCCTGAACCCTGAACCCTAAACCGTAAACGCCCCCCCCCCCCCCCAAAAAAAAAAAAGGATATCCAGGGTTTAGGGTTTAGGGTTAAGGGTTACCATGATGTGGCTACTAGGAGTTAGCCCAAACTTGGACCCTAACCTGCAGCCCCTTCGTTCAGATCGAGTCTTGCTTGGTGGAGGGCGCGGGCAGTGCCTTGGATTGGACATTCAGATGCAGGGTGCTTGGGCGTTTAGGGTTTAGGATTTAGGCTCATAGGGGCTTCTCATAGTAACCCTAATGTGAGGGTGGCTTTTTTGATTGGGGTGGCAATAGTAATATTCGCCAGGCCAGAGGGCCCCAGCCGAAGACTACTTTCCATTACGGGAGGTTTTCGGGCCGATGTATGTAAACAAGTCTATATAGGGGGGTCCGGTGATAATAAGAATGGTGTGGCAATTGTAAAATTTCTCTGGCCAGGAATTGAAAATTTTACTGAAAATGGCTTAAGAGTTCCATTGCAGAGAAGACTTTTCAGCTGAGCTGGCTTGAAAGAGCTCCAAGGCTCAGTCTTTAGAGAAGCAGATCTCGTTTGAGATTGCTTGTCTTCTGAGATTGCTGCAGCTCCAGAGCTGCGAGAAACTGCTGTTTCAGGGCTGTTTCTTGAGAGAAAGCAGGTATCAGGTGTCTTTTGAGATTGCTGCAGCTTCCAGAGGCTGAGAAAGACAGCCTTGCTACGGAGGCCTCTGCTCTCAGAGCAGCACACAAGCCGTGAAAGACTTACGGCTGCAGCTCCAGAGCTGCGAGAAACTGCTGTTTCAGGGCTGTTGCTTCAGAGAAAGCAGGTATCAGGTGTCTTTTGAGATTGCTGCAGCTCCCAGAGGCTGAGAAAGACAGCCTTGCTACGGAGGCCCCTGCTCTCAGAGCAGCAGAGAAGCCGTGAAAGGGTCCTGGTCTAAGTCTGAAGAGAAGAGTTCCTGAAGCTTAAGACTTCAGCCTTCGGGTCCTGGTCTGGCCTGGTCTAAGTCTGAAGAGAAGAGTCCCTGAAGCTTAAGACTCAGCCTTCGGGTCCTGAAATTCAGGAAGCCGCCAAAGGTCTGACAGCAAGGTTTCCTTACTAAAATCCTTATCCGCCGGAGCTCGAAAACAAGTCCGGCAAGGGTACCCCTTACGGGCCTCCAAAATGACAATAATAAAGGGTGGCAATAATAATTTCGGCGAGGGAGGGAGGGTGAAGCAAGCAAGCCTCAAGTTTAAATGGCTGCCTCTAATTAAGTCTCAAGACAGGAGTCCCTTAAGCTTAAGACTTCAGCCTTCGGGTCCTGGTCGAAGTCTCAAGACAAGAACCCCTGAAGCTTAAGACTTCAGCCTTCGGATCCTGGAACTCAGGAAACCGCCAGAGATCTGAGAGCAGGGTTTCCTTACCTAGAACCTCTTGACCCCCCCCAGACCCCCAGACCCCAGACCCCCAGAATCCTCATAATTGACACCCCCTCTTTTTTTCCACCCCCTCCAAGCCCCGGGGACCAAAACAAGATTTGGGGGGGGGGGGGTTTATTAAAGCGACCCTAACATTAAACCCTAAACCCTAAACCCTAAACCCTAAACCCTAAACCCTAAACCCTAAACCCTAAACCCTAAACCCTAAACCCTAAACCCTAAACCCTAAACCCTAAACCCTAAACCCTAAACCCTAAACCCTAAGTGTATGTACTTGTACAGGGGTGTTTGCTGCATGCACGCAACGGCATAGCATGTGCGCCTGCGAGTCTGCCCGCCCGCAGTCTTGGCTCGCAGGTCGGTAATGCTCCTCGGTGCTGTCCGTTACATGCAAGCAAAAACTTTACCGCCGCCACCCCTCCTCCTTCCGTCTTCCTTGCCGCACGCCTTACTCGCTGTGGCCTGCGCCCCGACTGGACAGAGTGGTCCAATGTGGCTCATCTGTCCAGTCGGGCCGTGATGGCTCCACCTTCATTCGCCACTTCCCAGAGGTGTACCTGGGTTCACCCGTGTCTCCTGCTGCTCCGGGATCGCTATAATCCGATCCCCGACCAGCAGAGACCACTCCGCATCTTTCACCTCAGATACAGTTTTCATTTGCTTAGGTTTCTGTGATCTAAGCTCAGCTGTACGGAGAATCCGTCCAGCATTCTGTCCTTGCCCGGCTGACCTTCGGTCTCTCCGGAGACTGCGGATCTGCGTCCGCGTATTCACCACCGTGACAAAAGAAGGGAGCGTCTGCAGGGTTCTTCTTTTTGTCTAGTCCCAGTACATTCGTAACGGACTAGTGTCTGCAGTGAACACTCGGGGTGTCTACGGGTGAGCTTCTTTGTCGCTGTGCTTGCAACTACTTGACGGTTGCCTACGTGAAGGTTCATGGGTAACTATCTGGAGGGCTTCCACGACGCTAAGCTAGGTATACCAACTGTGAACTCATCATGTAGCGTTCTTTGTCTCTTAGACGAGGTTGTTATTGCAATAATCTGGGTTGCCTTGCTTATAACTAACTGCGCTGATAGCTGTCATGGCCATGCTCAACTAGCCGTGTTTCCCTTCACACTGTACTGTTCCTTCCTGGGCTAAGGCTATTTAGGGATATGCCTAATTGAGATTGTTTACTAGGGGACCTAGCGGGGGGGAATATAGCTGTAGTAGGGGAACCCATGATTCCTGAGGTGCCACCCTGCTCCAGCAGAAGAGGCGCGGGCTCTCGCGGAGCTTTGCGGTAGAGGGTTTAGGGTTTAGGGGCTTAGGGTTTAGGGTTTAGGGTTTAGGATTTAGGGTTTAGGGGCTTAGGGTTTAGGGTTTAGGGTTTAGGGTTTAGGGTTTAGGGTTTAGGGTCTAGGGTTTAAGGTTTAGGGTTGCTTTTGGGGCTTTGGCTCCCCCTCAATTCAGTAAACCCAATAAAGCCTATAAACACCACAGACCTATGAAGCCCTATAAACCCTGCAAAGCCGCAGAAAACCTTACACTTACCTGTAAGAAAAGACCCATACGGTCCCGTATAGGGTTGTATAAGAACCTAACAAAGCCTTAAGGAGCCTTACAAAACTTTGTGAACAACCCACAAATCCCTGTAGAGCCTTCTAAACACCCTATAAGCACTACTGATCAAACCTTAAAAAAACACTGTAAGCCCAATAGGGTGGCTTTTGGGTCTGCGGTAGAGGCGCCTTGGGCCAGTTTAGGGATTAGGGTTTATAGGGTTTAGGGTTAGGTTTTCCGTTTTAAGTTTTTAAGTTCGAGGTTATAGGGTTTAAGGTTTAGGGTTCAGGGTTCAGGGTTTAGGGAGCCTCTTGATATCCAGGGTATCCCCAAGGATGGAGCATGATTGTCAAAATTCGCCCCCCCCCCCCCCCCCCCCTATTTCTTCAGAGGCTTTGCGTTGGGGCAGGGCCTTGACCACCTTTCAAAAGGCAGGCAAATGCCCTTCGTCAGGAGCTGCCCCGGCCTGTAAAGAAACCTTGAACCCGAAGCCCCTCATCATATCTGGACGTGCAAAGAGCCAACGGGCTCGTTGGCATTCAGGATGTGAGCCTGATTGGTACACTCATTGGTCGTCATTCAGGGGAAATGCTTTCAAACATGTATGCACACTTGACTTTTTTAAAGTTGCATATATGTTTATTCCCCACCCTCGGTGTGGGGTGTTAGAATTTAAACTCAATTCTTTTTCTGGCCCTGTCTATTCCTCGCCCAGCCCCAGAGTGCCCAACGCTGGAGTGCCCGAGTGTGCCTGGAGTGCCCAATCCCAGACTGTCCCTAGAACTCCAAAATCCCTGGAGTGCCCCACCCCAGAGTGCCCTGGAGTGCCCAACCCCAGAGTGCCCTGGAGTGCCCAGCCCCAGAGTGTCCCAAAGTTTCTCTGGAGTGCCAGAGTGTCCCTGGAGTGCCCAACGCCCCGTGGAGTGCCTAAACCCAGAGTGTTTCTGGAGCGCCTAACCCCAGAGTGTCCCTGGAGTGTCCAACCCCAGAGTATCTCTACCCAGAGAGGGTGGGGATGTTCGAAGTAGAATAATTCCGTATTTTGTTGGTATTTTCTTCAGAAGTAAAACTACAAAAATAAAACTACAAATTTACTTATCAATCGGGCGAGTGCCAACAGGGTGGCTACCGAGGCCCAAGTATCCCGAGAGCGGTTTAGGTTTCGGGTTTAGGGTTTACAGACCACAGGACGCGGGGGGGGGGGGGGGGGGATGAGTGCAATGAAGGCAGCGTCGACAACCCATCCTCGCTGCGCATGGACCTGGAGTTCGGGGGCATCTCCCAGTACACCATGCAGGCATGGGAGCAAGTGGTGCATGGGACGATGGAGGGCCGCAAGCCCGACCTCATCTCGCAGAAGTCCATCGCCGACACGAAGTGCCGTAAGAAAATGCCTCCATACAAGGAGTACTACCTGCCCGAAGCGCTGGCACTGCTCCTGGAGGTCGCGGAGCAGACGTGGGTGCGGGGGTGGGTGGGTGGTGGGTTAGGGCCGGGTTTTGGGGTGGGTTTCGGGTTTATGGGGTTTAGGCCCTCAGCTCCCGAAACCCTTTCACCCAAAGCCTTATTCTGGCGCCTTGACAGAAGGGTACCCTCAAGACTTTGCTATTTGCTGGTTGGCTACTGGGCTAAACCCTAAACCCTAAACCCTAATTAAACCCTAAACCCTAACCCCTGAACCTTAAACCCGAAACCCCAAACCCTAAACCCTAAACCCTGAATCTTAAACCCTAAACCCTAAACCCTAACCTGAGAGGCTGAGCATCTGCCAGCTGATTGATCAACTTCAGGAGAAGCGGCTGCAGGCTGACTCTTCAGAGTGTTCGGGTTTAGGTTCTAGGAGTTAGGATTCGGGGTTTAGGGCTTGGGGTTTGGGATTTGGGGTTTGGGGCTTAGGGTTGGGCTTTGGGGCTTAGGGTTGGGGTTTGGGGTTTCAGGGTTTTGGGTTTTGGGTTTGGGTTTTGGCTTTGGTCGGGGCTGAATGATTGTATAGGGATTGGAACCCTAAACCCTAAACCCTAAACCCCAATTAAGCCCTAAAACCCTAAACCCTTAATCCTCAACCCTAAACCCAAACCCCGAGCTGGGCTTTGGAGTTGCGTCCGCAGCCTGTGTGTCGCAAGTCGCGCGGGCTCGGGGATGGTCTTTGGGCTCAGGTTTTGTGGTGCCTGGTAATCACCTGAGCCAGACAGGCTAGATGCAAAGCCCTAAACCCTCAACCTGGTAAACCCTAAAGCCTGATGAGCCCCAGAACCTAACTCCGCGCTTCGGGTGTTAGGCTTTCAGAGTCTCCGCGGCACGCACAAAACCCAACACGCCGCCCCCAGAGTTGCACTCTCTAAGGGTTTAGGGTTTAGGGTTTAGGGTTTAGGGTTTAGGGTTTAGGGTTTAGGGTTTAGGGGCAATATGCCGCTGTGAAGGAAGCATAAGGAGCAGACAGCTTCCCGGTCACATGCCAAGACAACTACCCAACTTCCTTTGTTTACCATGCAGAGGCTCCGCCACTCGAAGATAAGTCGTTGAGAAGAAGCTTTCCGCAAGAAGGTTCCTTACATGATTGAAAGCAAAACTCAGTTCATTGTTGAAACCATGAGAGTCCGTAAGCAGGGATAATCTAAACCCCAAACCCCAAACCCCAAACCCCAAACCCTAAACCCTAAACCCTAAACCCTAAAACCCTAAACCCTAAACCCTAAACCCTAAACCCTAAACCCTAAACCCTAAACCCTAAACCCTAAACCCTAAACCCTAAACCCTAAACCCTAAACCCTAAACCCTAAACCCTAAACCCTAAACCCTAAACCCTAGCTGGCAAAGCACTGAGACCAGGCCCGTGAAGCCGAAGCCAAGGGCACCGACTTCGCGCTTCGCCCTTCACAGGGGGGGTTTAGGGTTTGGGGTTTGGGGTTTAGGGTTGTAGGCTTTCAGGGTTATGCTAAGGTTCTAGGGTTGTAGGGATTTCGGGTTGTAGAGTTTTAGGCTATTTTCTTTGTTATTCTGTGTTTTCGGGGGCTCTCAGGTGTGTTAGGTTTTTGTTGGGTTTATGGTTGCGGGTTTTGGGGTCCCATTTCTGCATGCCTAGGACGAAGCGCAGGAAGATATCTCTCCGTTGACTGGGTCGCCCTCCCTCGCCCTCCCTCGCCTCCCTCGCCTCCCTTCGCTTGTCTACTTCTGCCTGTCAACGGTGCATTTTGCTTCGCTGGCTTGCTCACATCCCCGCCGCCCCCCGAATTCCACAGCCCTGAAAGTCTACTGTGCTACAAAGCCGCAAAAAACGAAACCCTGGAGCACATGAGACCCAACAAACAGCAACCCAAGCCCCAAACCCTAAACCCCCAAACCCTAAACCCCAAACCCTCAACCCCAAACCCCAAACCCAGAACCCTACGCTTAGAACTTGTAAGCGCTATAAGTTGGGGATATTCCCCCTTCTACGAACAGTCCTTAATAGGGATCATCGCACCCCCTATTATAATCCCCATTAAGGACTGCTAGTATAAGGGGGAAAAGCCCAACCTATAAATTAACAAGTCCAAAACTCCATCACAGCGCTTCCAAGGCAGGAACCCCAAGCCCTAAACCCTAAACCCTAAACCCTAAACACTAAACCCTAAACCCTAAACCCTAAACCCTAAACCCTAAACCCTAAACCCTAAACCCTAAACCCTAAACTCCATCAAGCGCTTCCAAGGAGGGGTTTGTGGAAGGCTCCAGCAGTGAAGAGGCGCATCTGAGCATTTGGAAGCACGGTGGTGGTACTGTAGGGGTCGGAATACTTTGAAGAGTTTCGTATATGTATGTACATATATATATATATATATTTTTTTTTTGGGGGGGGGGGGGTATTGTAGCACAATCATAAAGAAAGGGATCATACTGGAATACTATTAGTAATTATTCCGACCCCTAAATTACCTTGTTAAAGCTTGTTGAGCTTGGGGTTTAGGGTTTAGGCTTTAGGGTTTCAGGGTTTAGGGTGTACGGTGTAGCTTTTTAGGATATGTGGTTCAGGGATGCCGGTTGATGGAAGTTTTGGGTTCGAGTCTACGGTGAGAGCGGTTGGCAGCCAGCAGGTTAAACATCTAGGGTTTAGGGGTTTAGGCTTGCGGTTAGGATACAGAGAGCCCCGCTTTTCTAGGACCCAAAGTAGGCCCTTATTCCCTCTTGTTAGGGTGTACTTTCCCTTGTAATCCCCTTTAAACCAAAAAAGGGAACCCTTTCTATTCCTAGGTTAATGCTGGGTCTAGTTTTTCAGGTGCCCATGAACCTCCAAGCAGGCAGGCACGCGTCCCCACAAGGGTTTAGGGTTTAGGGTTTAGGGTTTATATAGGGTTTAGGGTTTAGGGCTTAGGGCTTAGGGTTTAGGGTTTAGGGTTTAGGGTTTAGGGTTTAGGGTTTAGGGACACTCCAATGACAAGGGGACCCCGCTAACAGGAAGCCTTCGGGGGCTTTAAGCAGGCCCTAGGGATGTTTGGATTAGGGACCCTAAGCCCTAAACCCTAAACCCTAAACCATAAACCCTAAACCCTAAACCCTAAACCCTAAACCCTAAACCCTAAACCCTAAACCCTAAACCCTAAACCCTAAACCCTAAACCCTAAACCCTAAACCCTAAACCCTAAACCCTAAACCCTAAACCCTAACCCTATACCCTATAAACCCTAAACCCTAGAAACCCTAAACCACTTAGAACCTGCAAGCCCTAAACCCCAGACCCCGATGCACACCCTACTATTTGCTTAAGAACACAAAAAAACACAAACATGATAAACCCTATACTACCCTTATAAGGAAGAACGTTTTGTGTTTTTTGGGGGGTTCCTAAGCAAGTACTAGCACACCTGCAGGAGGAAGAGGAAGAGCCTGACGATCTAAACTCCATCTCAGACAGCGACTTGGAGGACGAGGACCACTGCTGGGAGGGGATGGGGCGGTTTAGGGTTCAGAGGTTGGGGTTTACGGTTTAGGGTTTAGGGTTTGTGGGGGATACGGGGCTTATCTAAAGGTAGTTACATGGTCCCTTGATACGGTCCGTTCCCTTGTGTTTTGTTCGAGTGTTTCGAAGTATGGCTAGGTATGGGCCCTTGGGTTTAGGTATTTCAGGGCTACCAAGGGCCTCGTGTACCTACCCGAAGAGCTTCAGGATCTAGGGTTTAGGCTTGAGGCTTAAGGCCTTCCGGGCTTTAGGTGCATTTGACTTGGCTTTGTTAAAACTAGTAGGCGTTCTGCAACTTAATCCAGCTCACATAGTTTTTTGCTGTGCATGTGCTGGCTTTAGGAGTCGCGCGGCTTAGCCCGCAGGGTGCCGGGGTTTAGGGCTCAGGGTTTAGGGTTCAGGGATTGGGGTTCAGTTCAGGGTTTAGGGTTCAGCGTTTAGGGTTGGTTCAGGGTTTAGGGTTCAGGGTTTAGGGTTCAGGGTTTAGGGGTCAGGGTTTAGGGTTCAGGGTTTAGGGGGCTTCAGGGGCCAACCTCGACTGGTCTGCCCCGTCTCAAAAAGTTGAGATCCAAAGGTTGGGGGTTAGGGTTTAGGGTTTAGGGTCGAATTTTGGTTGGGTTCAGGGCTTTGGGGGAGGTCGATCCAAGTCCAGATCCCACTTTGGGGTTTGGGGTTTAGGTCTACCTTAAGCATTCAACATCAGGGGCCCAGAGAGTAGAATGGGTGCCCCAAGAAGGGACCATAACTTGGATCAAGCCGAATTTCCCAGGGGTTTTTGATGAATTGATGTACCCTCACGCCCTAAGCTCGATGGCCCTTAAACACCATCTGAATCTGAACACTATTCTCTAAATATGGTCCTCTTGGACCCAAATGAAAGGGAAAATATGAACTATCCCAAGGGCCTACAACCCGGTACACGACCCCGACCTTCCCAGTCTATGGTCATGCTGCACCCTCTTTTCTTGGGAGGGGGGGTTAATTAGGGTCTAGGGCAAAATTTGGCCAGTCATGGCGGGTTGGACTAAATACATGTGCCTTTCTGGGGACAAAGGCTGCGCTAAGCCCTCAGCCATGCAATGGGGGCTGCTATCGGGTGGGCGGGTGAAGGGGCTAAACCCAAGCCCCAAAATCCTGAACCCTCTTACCCTAATCCCTAAATCCTATACCTTTATTTATATTTGCCTAAGACCCTGAAGGTAGGTACACAGGAGGACACTCCTCCCACCCCCCCCCCCCACCCCCCAGAGAAAACAAACAAACAAATCACCCGTACAAATCCAACGCATCACCCCCCCCCCCCCCCCCCCCCCCAAATAAAAAACAACTGGAAATCCAAAATCCTAAGTTCTAAACTTGAACTCCCAACCCTAGACTCTAAACCCTAAACTTCAAAAACAAGAAAAGCAACCAAACCCCAAGCTCCCTAGACTTTTAAGCTCCCAAACCCTAAACCCTAAACCCTAAAGCCCTACCCCCTAAACCCCAACCCCTCGAACCTTCGCGTTGCAGAGTTTTCAGGACGACGTGGAGGAGGGAGACGAGGAAGAGGCGGCGGCTGGGATGAAGGGCTTGGGGCTTCAGGGCTTAGGTTTTAGGGCTAGGGGTTTAGGGTTTAGGGCTTGGGGTCAGGGTTTAGGGTTTAGGGTTTAGGGTTTGGGGTTTAGGGCTTAAGGTTGGGGATTTTGAGGGCTTACCAAAACACTACCAACGGGTACCAAAGATCCAAAAGCATTATTGCAAACAGTGCAAACAATGCAAACAATGCAAACAATGCCCTAAACGCTAAACCCTAAACCCTAAACCCTAAACCCTAAACCCTAAACCCTAAACCCTAAACCCAATGCAAACAATACACCACAGCAGACAAGGGGTGGCACAAGAGGGCATGGCTCAAGTCACAGAAGCCCTGCTTGGAGGTTCATGGGTGCTTTGTAAGTAGGGTTTTGGGGTTTGGGGTTTAGGGTTTAGGGTTTAGGGTTTGGGGTTTGGGGTTTAGGGTTTAGGGTTTGGGGTTTAGGGTTTAGGGTTCAGGGTGCCTGTCAGTAGGGTGGCTAGTAGGGCCTTGGCAAGTTCATAAGCCCTGAAATCCTAAAAACCCTGGATCCTGGGTCCCCCAAAAGCCTGACACTGAAACCACCAAAGCCCAACTCACCAAACACAGCACCCTAAACCCTGAACCCCCTAAACCCTGAACCCTCAAAACCTCCAAACCCCTCAACCCCTAAAACCCTAAACCTGCAAACCCCTGAACCCTAAACCTCAACCCCTACACCCCTGAGCCTGAGAAACCCTGAACCCTCCCTCAAAGTCCCTGAACTCCCGAAACTAAACCCCAAAGCCCAAACCCCAAATCCTAAGCCCTAAACCCTAAACCCTCAAATCCTAAGCCAGTCAGCCAGGAACTCTCCGAGGACGAGTCCGTTTCAGCGGAGGCCTCCGCCATTGCGAGTTCCGTCTTAAGTTGTTTTTTTTTGAGCTTCGCATATAGGGTGTAGGGATTAGGGTTTGGGGATAGGGTTTCCATCCGAATCCTCTGAACTGAGGGGTGGTTCCTAAACGCTCAACTTGCGTGGGCCTAAACCCTAAACCTGGGATGCTGAATAGGGAATTGTCATCGGCAGTACTATACTCCCTAGTAAGGACTGTTCGTATCCGGGGAAGGCTTATGGTATGGGTGAACCTCCAAGTACATCCCAAACCTTGAAGCTCGATCGAGAGTGGGCAGAGGTTAAGGCTACCCTTAAGCCCTACACCTTACACCCTAAACCCTAAACCCTAAGCCCTGAACCCCAACCCCAAACCCTAAACTTTATCCCGCATACGCCCTGGGCCCTAAACTCTAAACCCTAAACCCTAAGCCCTAAGCCCTGAAGCCCTAAACCCTAAACTCTAAAGGGAAACCGACAGGATGTCCCACTTTGCTCAGACCCTGTTGGCTGGCGGTGTGACAAGGACAGCGTCAGAGGAGGAAGTTTGACTATCAGGCTCAACGATGCGCGGCACTCTTCTTCGAGTACTCTGCAAGGACTGGAATGTGCCAAACGATTGGTCCGAGTGGGAGCCAAGTCGCAATGAGGCTGGCGCGCATATGTGGCGCCAAACGATTGGTCCGAGTGGGAGCCAAGTCGCAATCAGGCTGGCGCGCATTGGTGGCACCAAACGATTGGTCCGAGTGGGAGGGAGCCAAGGCGCCAAACGATTGGTCCGAGTGGGAGCCAAGTCGCAACCAGGCCGGCGCGCATTTGTGGCGCGCGTTTGTGAAGGTCTGCTGCTCGCTTACTCCGTGTCTCTCAATGCGCTGTATAGAGCTGTGCGAGGAGTGTATGTATGAACGTAACACAATTATGCATCAATGAGGATTAGGGTTTAGGGTTTAGGGTTTAGGGTTTAGGGTTTAGGGTTTAGGTGATGTCATGGACATCCTTGCAGATCAAATACACCTCCTCGGCGAGGTTGCTTGAGCCGTGGGATGCACTCCACACATCGTTGGGGAAGTGCCCACTTTGGAGCTCGACTCCGTTTAGGGTTTCGGGTTTAGGACTTAGGGTTTAGGGTTTAGGGTTTCGGGTTTAGGATTTAGGGTTCCTGGAGCATTCTTGGGCTGCAGGGACTTTGGGGTTCCGGGCTTTATGACTTTACGGCTTCACTTGGCTAGCACACCAAGGGGTTAGGGCAAGCCGTGAAAAGTGACTAGGACGTAGGGGCCGAGGGTTGATTGTTTTTTTTTTTTTTTTTTCTGGGTTTAGTGTTTAGGGCTTAGGGTTTAGGGTTTAAGTTTAGGTTTTTTTTGGGGGGGGAGGGGGAGGGGGTGAATTTTCGAGGTTTGCTGTAAGGCTTAGAGAATGAGATGCGTTTAGGGTTCAGTGTGTACTCCCCTCCCCCTACTTTCAAACCCCACCTAATTTGAAATACCCCCGTTCGCGTTATGTTATAGTAGATGGGGGTATTCAATATTGGGGGGTAAGTGGGGGGGGGGGGGTTAATCTTAGGGAGAGGGGATGAAGGGGCTTGCCATCACAAACCTGAGCCGAACAGCCCTTGGCGAGGAGGCCACCGCCGAGAACATGGTGGAGCGTCCGTGGCCCTAGCTGCCCCTGTATACTTCGTTCATAATAAGTCTTGTTATTGTTGAGTACATTTACACATATATATATATATGTAGATATTATGTGTATATATATATATATATATTGAAGGTTATCAAATTTAAGTTTAGAATATTTGATGGTGACTAGCTCTGCATCTCCGCCAAGGGTCCCTGAACCCTAGACTGGAAGTTTACGAGGATAGGGGACCCCCAACATAGACCCCCCCCCAAAAAAAAAAAATAGTAGGGCCTCCCTTTGCATAAGGCGCCCCAAGAAGGTACCCCTAATATCGCAAACAAAAACCCTAAAGACTCTTCCTGAGGTACGATGACGGCCAGGAAGGCGTGAGGCTTATCAGTTGGGATGTTCTTTCCCCTGATGCTAAGAGTCCTTAGTGGGGATGATGATAGGGAGGTACTATAACCCATAGTAAGGGCTGCTAGTAGCAGGGGGAACATGCTAACTTGTCAGGGTCTTGTTTGGGCTTCGGGTTGCGGGTCTAGAGCGTTGAGGCGTTCGGCGAAACCCCCCCAAATTAACCCCTAAACCCTAAACCCTAAACCCTAAACCCTAAGCCCTAAGCCCTAAACCCTAAACCCTATATAAGCCCTACCTCCCCAGACAACCCTCAAAATCCTGAACCTCTGAAGCCCGAAGCACCCTCTGAATCTAACTACTGGATAGCCCCAGTGGCGCCCTTTTCCCCTTGTTCTTTTGTTCCGAGGTTCCCTTACAAAATAGCCCCCCCCCCCCCCCCCCCCCCCGCCCCCCCCTAGGGTTTAGGGTTCAGGGTTCAGGGTTTAGGGTTTAGGGTTTTGGGTTTTGGGTTTTGGGTTTAGGGTTTAGGGCCCAGAGTACCTTGATTACTATTTTGTTACTGGGCTACCAAGTCAGAGCCCTAAACCCCCGCTTTCGTCAAGCTCCCTTGCAATGGCTTTGAAATGGAAATTGGGCCATATACGGGCATGATTCAGTGCTGCCTATTCCTTACAAGGGGAGGAAGAAACACCCTGAGACCTAAACCTTATCACCCTACACTCCAAACCCTAACACCCCAAACGAACACCCTAACACCCTAAACCCCAACACCCAAAACCCCAAACTCTAACACCTTCCATCCCAGGTTCGACCCACATTTGGGGGGGGGGGGGGGCGGGGCGCTCAAACCCTAATCTGAGCCCTCAACCTGCACCCGATCACTGAAGGACCGTACTACAGCAACCGTAACCCTAGGATGAGGACGCCAAGCCCTTCTACCTTAACCCATGACACCAAAACCCTGAAATCCCGTGGCTGATCTCCCCTAAACCTTCAAAACACCCGCAAACTCCTAAACACCTGCACCCTAAACCCCTAATCCCCTGAACCCCTAGACACCCACACCTCCAAACCCCTAGACCCTAAACCTCTCAACCCCTAGACCCCTAATTACTAATAGTATTCCCCTTGGGCCCCTTTATAATTATACCAGAATAAACCCCCCAAAACCCTATTCTAATTATTAAGGCCCCTCTATTGCCCAAGGCAGTGCGCCTGGAGCCTCCGCTTATGAGCTGCGGCCTCAGCATGGCGGGGTTGATGCAAAGGGTTTAGGGTTTAGGGTTTAGGGTTTACCCTCCCTAACCAATGCAGCCGGACCACGAGCAAATCGATGAACTGTTCGCTTTGGCCGGTGCAGGATTCATGATGGTGAGCTTGCTGTAGGAGCCTTAACAATTCGAACAGGGTTTTTGGGGTATTATAGTATTATTTTAAAAGGGGCCATAAAGGACTATTATCAGGAATGAGTCCTACCCCTATATTAGGGCTTTGGATAGGGCTTCAGGGCTTGGGATTGTATTGAGATATACTGGCTTCGAATCTAGGTTTGTGGGTTTAGGCTTTTGGGTCCCCTAAACCCTAAACCCTACACCCTAGACCCTAAACCCCAAACCCTAAACGCACTAAAAGCCCTAAACCCCAAACCCTCAACCCCAAACCCTAAAAGCCGTATTCCCCAAATCCTCAACCCCAAACCCTAACCCCAAGCCCTAAACCCCAAACCCTCAACCCCAAACCCTAACCCCAAGCCCTAAACCCAAATCCTCAACCCCAAACCCTAACTCCAAGCCCTAAACCCTAAACCCTAAAGACTAAACCCTAAACTGCCAGAGGCCCGTCGCATCGCGCCTCGACACTCGTGACGGATGGGAAGGCCAAGCGGCATCCGCTGCTGCTGTCGGTTCAGTACTTGGAGGTTGCATGGGTACCTCTGGGCCTTTACCCGAAACCCTAACCCCAAACTGGCTGTAAGGACCCTAAACCCTAAACCCTAAACCCTAAACCCTAAACCCTAAACCCCCACTTCGGCTCTTTCGGGGGGCCTTCGAGGCCGGCGACCGCGGCTCGACCAAGCCCAAGAGTCGAAGATACAATGCAGCAGGGTGGCCCAAGTTTAGGGTTTAGGGTTTAGGGTTTAGGGTTTAGGGGTTTAGGGGTTTAGGGGTTTAGGGGTTTAGGGGTTTAGGGGTTTAGGGGTTTAGGGGGTTAGGGGGTTAGGGGTTTAGGGGTTTAGGGTTTAGGGTTTAATCAGGGTTCAAGGTTTAGTGTTTAAACCCTCTTAAGTTTCCCCCCTAAAAAAACCTTAATTAGGGGGGGGGGGGGTATAGTGGTGGGGCAGCAGGATGGCCCAAGTGAGGGCACCACAAGCCCTAAACCCTAAACCCTAAACCTAAACCCTAAACCCTAAACCCTAAACCCTAAACCCTAAACCCTAAACCCTAAACCCTAAACCCTAAACCCTAAACCCTAAACCCTAAACTAAACCCACATCAGCAAAACAGTCGACCTTCTCCCGATACGAAGCCCTCGTCACGCGTCTCGCGCTTGTCGAGCCAAAGGCTCGCAGCAGGTCTCCTTAAGCCCTATCTTCGTAGGGTTTGGGGTTTGGGGTTTAGGGTTTAGGGTTTAGGGTTGAGGGTTGAGGGTTGAGGGTTTAGGGTTTAGGGTTAGGGTTTAGGGTTTAGGGTTTAGGGTTTAGGGTTTAAGGTTGAAGGTTTAGGGTTTAGAGTCTAGCCCTCTGATTGGTGGGTAGTGTTTAGGATGCAGAGCTAGGCCTTGAACACTTGTATCGGGTAGAAGCTTCTCTTCCTAGCCCTAAACCCTAAACCCTAAACCCTAAACCCTAAACCCTAAACCCTAAACCCTAAACCCTAAACCCTAAACCCTAAACCCTAAACCCTAAACCCTAAACCCTAACCACCGAGGCTGCCAGGCAGCTACCCGAGACAGTCCTGGCCAAGGTGTCGCCCAGCCAAGGGGTTGAAGGGTTCAGGGGTGAAAAGGGTTTAGGGTTTAGGGTTTCGGGTTTCGGGTTTAGGGTTTCGGGTTTAGGGTTTCGGGTTTCTGGTTTAGGGTTTAGGGATTAGGGTTGAGGGTCTGGGGAGTACGGTCTAGGTTGTCGAGTTTAGGGTTTACCGTTGACGGGTTTGTAGGGAGATTCTAAATAGGATCTCCATGCCACAGGCTCAGGACAACGTCACAATACCTGGCACCTGCACGATTTAGGCTTTAGGGTTTAGGGTTTGGGTTTAGGGTTTAGGGTTTAGGGTTTAGGGTTTAGGGTTTAGGGTTTAGGGTTTAGGGTTTAGGGTTTAGGGTTTAGGGTTTAGGGTTCAGGGTTCAGGGTTTAGGGTTTGGGTTTAGGGTTTAGGTTCGTTTTGGGGTTCAGGGTTCAGGGTTTAAGGTTTATTGTTCAAGGCTCAGTGTTTGGGGTTTGGTCCCCAGGCTGGTAGATCTTGGAAGCATGCAGGTTGCCCAGCGATGTAATGTTTACGGTTGGGGTCTAGGTTTTGGGTTTCGGGTTTAGGTCTTAGTCTTAGGGGCCTCGCCGCTCAACTGCATTCTGCGGTTTCTGGGCTAAGTTACATCTACACCCCAAGCACCAAACCTGTTCGGGGTTTACTGGTGTGCCCTAAAACCCCTGAGCCCAACACCCTAAACCCTAATAGCCCAGGATAAACGTGAGACCCGAAAACCGTTTCTAGAACTCCAAACCCCGGGGCAAAACTCTGGGAGATATGTACTTCAAGGTAACTTATGGGGGGTGCCCTAGAATAAGGTGATAACCAATCAAGACTATAGCTACCCTACTTCAAACCCTACATAACAGTGCCCTAAACCCTTAATCCTAGTTGAGTTTCCAAAGCTTTTCCTGCAGATGCCTTGGCGTCTGTTCCAGCTCGGAACCCAGTGTGCTTTGCGGGAGAGGTTGAGGCTTGAGCCCGTTTCGGGGCAGATTCCGGTAGCTTGAATGCCTTCGACTTGGGTGCTGTTGGCCCTTTTTCGTTTGGCAGTACTTTTTGCTTTATAGCCAGAACCCCGGAATTGCACCCAAACCCTAACCCCCCAAGCCCGCAATCCTCAACTTTACTGATCAGTTGCAGGCTGGGGTAGGGGGTTTTGAGGGGCTTTTTGGAGATGATGACCGGAAACGTCTCCGGGGTCTAGAGTCACGGGTTCTTCGGGTTTAGGGTGTGGGGTTCTGTAGGGTTCTAGGGTGTTAGGGTTTGGGTGCAGCGTATGTAGGGTTGACAAAGTTTAGGGCATTGTGGGGTCTAGGGCTTTCGGTCAACCCAAAACCCTAAACCCTGCACCTAAACCCTAAAACACCCCAAACCCTAAACCCTAAACCCTAGCCTCCAAACCTAAACCCTAAACCCTAAACCCTAAACCCTAAACCCTGAACCCTAAACCCTAAACCCTAAACCCTTTCCCCTAAACCCTAAACCCGCACTTGGTGGGTTCTGAGGCAGAGTCTGGCTGTGGCTGTTCTGCAGATGCTCCGGTGGCGTGAGGTGAGGGCTTACATGCTAAACCCTAAACGGCAGGGTTTAGGGTTTAGGGTTTAGGGTTTAGGGTTTAGGGTTTAGGGTTTAGGGTTTAGGATTGGGGGTACTAGGCAGCCCCTTGAAGTCTTCCCTTTATTTGGGTTGATGATAGGTCGGAATGGTGGTCAGATGGCTTTTAGGAAAGGTTTAGGTTCGAGGGTTTTGGTTAGGGTTTAGGGGTTTTAGGGCTTAGGGCCTAGGGCTTAGGGCGTAGGGCTTAGGGCTTAGGGTTTAGGGTTTAGGGTTTAGGGTTTATGCGGGGTTTTGGGGTTGAGGCTTGATTAGGCTTGAGGGGTCAGGGTTCGGCCCTTGAGGAGCAGCAGCGGCTTCTACATGGCCAGAGATGCTAGAGTCAGTGCAGTAGGGTCAGGATCAAGTGCTTGACTAGGGCTTACTCTGGAGTCTTTCTGGTAGAGTTTAGAGTTTAGGGTTAGGGTTTAGGGTTTAGGGTTTAGGGTTTAGGGTTTAGGGTTTAGGGTTTAGGGTTTAGGGCTTACGGTTTAGGGTTTAGGGTTTAGGGTTTAGGGTTTCGGGTTTCGGGTTTCGGGTTTCGGGTTTCGGGTTTAGGGTTTAGGGTTTAGGGTTTCGGGTTTGGGGTTTGGGGTTTAGGGTTTAGGGTTTAGGGTTTAGGCTAAACCGAAAACTCCGAAAAGCCAAGACCCTCTGAACGCTGGGCTTGACAGGTCGTGGAGCAGCTCGCCAGGGCGCTCAGAGAGGGTTTAGGGTTTAGGGTTTAGGGTTTAGGGTTTAGGGTTTAGGGTTTAGGGATTTGAGGCTCCACAGGTTAAAGCTTTGTGGTGCTTTACTGTAGCTTTAGATCCTTAGCCTTTTTGGGTTATTTGGGTTTCTTAGTAAGGCAGCTAAAAATTTAACTTAGAACTGCCCTCCTAAGTGCAGCCAAGAAAAGGTTTAGGGTTTAAGGGTTCAGGGGTCTAGGGGGTTAGGGTTTCGGGTCTAGGGTTTAGGGTTCCCTAAACCCTAAACCCTAAACCCTAAACCCTAAACCCTAAACCCTAAACCCCCAACCCTAAACCCTATGTGGTTTAGGGTGTAGGGGGACTGAGGGTTTCGGGGCCAGGCTTTGGGAGTTAGGACGGGAGGGTTTGCGGGTTTCAGGGTTTCGCGGCTAAAAGCACTTCGGTGTTCCAGGGCCCTGAATCCTAAAGCGCTGTGCAAGGGCCTATTGCATGCAAACCTACTATACAAGGCCCCCAAGGGTCCCAACCCCTGAAAACTACAAAATCTCCCCCAAGAATCTCAGCCCAATACCCAAAGAGCCCCCAAAACACACACAAAAAAAACTCCTGTTCCCGGTGGGTGGTGATTTTTGGCAGATTTTTCTGGCGTTTCGCCTCAAGCCCCCTGAGCCTCAGTCCGACAGTAGAGGCCCGTCCAGGGTTGAGGGGTTTATCTGTTTTCGGATGCTCGGGGGCTGTATCGGTTTGGGAGCAGATGGCGGTTTTTTACAAAACCCCGAGGCCTTCAAGCCCTGAAGGCACCCACAGCCCGCAGTCCCTGAAGTCTGAAACCCGCAAGCCTACAATGTCGTGTTTAGGGTTTAGGGCCTCGGGTTTAGGGACCTCGGGTTCAGGGTTCAGGGCTTAGGGCTTAGGGTTTAGGGTTTAGGGTTGAGGGTTTGGGGTTTAGGGTTTAGGGTTTAGGGAAATGTTGAGGCCCTGAACCCCCCCCTAGCTCCCATCAGGAGCTCGAGCGGGAAGGGGGGACGCCGGGGCGCAACCCACTCAGCTCGTACCGCTGGCTGACGACGCTCCGCATCCCCGGCCTGGTGTCATGGGTTCCCTACGTACTACCCCCCTCTGTACTACCCCCCCCCCAGGTTCCCCTCATAATTAAGGCTATTTAAGCCTAATTGAGGTGATTTGAGGGGGTAACCTCGGGGGTAGTTTGCAGGGGTAGTTTCGAGGGGGGTAGTAGGGAAACCCATGATTCTGCCCTTAGGGAGGTTCCCCATCTTCCCTTGAATCAAGAATAGACCTTCAGCGTTCAAGCTGCACGCCGCACCAGCAAGGGCGTAGGGTTTAGGGTTTAGGGTTTAGGGTTTAGGGTTTAGGGTTTAGGGTTTAGGGTTTAGGGTTTAGGGTTTAGGGTAGCACGGAGGAAGCCTTAGCTGGCTCTTGATCGGCTTTGACGACCCTTAAGAGGGTTGGCAAGGCCAAGCCATAAAGACCTGCAATGGACTAGGGGCCCAGAGTGGGCCCTTGTTCCCGTTTATTAGGGTTCAGGTTCCTTTATAGGCTCTTTAAGGCAAAAAGGGCACCCCTTTTGTTCCTGGGTTACTCTTGGGTCTAGTAAATGTCCCATCCTTTTAGTCTGGAGCCCTGCGCCATCTGTGGGCTCAGGGTTTAGGGTCGAGCTTGGGGTTGGGATAGCGGGAGGGGTGCTTGAAGTGATCCAGATCCACAACAAACCCTACACCCTGCAACCTATGCCCGACACCTAACCCTCTTGCAGCCACAAGGTGTGGGTATCTACAAGTGGGGATGCAAGTATGACAGCTGTAGTTGTAGCAAGTCATCGCCCTGTTTTGGGGTACCTGGCACCATTGCCTCGTTCTAACTAGCCACGGCTCTCTCAGAGACTCCAAAAAACCCCTTCCTTCAGGAATCATCTTAAAGGGCAATAGGGATACTAGGAAGCTTATTAAGCCCCTAAACCCTAAACCCTAAACCCTAAACCCTAAACCCTAAACCCTAAACCCTAAACCCTAAACCCTAAACCCTAAACCCCCAAAATGGCAGGCCACTACTTGCGGACGAAGAGCGCCCCAGCAACGCCGGCCACCGGAGCTGAGTCGTACCTCGACCGAGGTCCCTCTGGCCGCGGGGGGGTTTAGGGTTTAGGGTTTAGGGTTTAGGGTTTAGGGTTTAGGGTTTAGGGTTTAGGGTTTAGGGTTTAGGCTGTAGGGTTTAGGGTTTGGAGTTTAGAGTTTAGGGTTTAGGGGTTAGGGTTTCATGTTTCGGGTTTAGGGTTTAGGGTTAAACGGTTCAGGGTGTAGGGTGAACCACACAAGCCCTGTAAGCTCCTAAAGCCCTAAGCCCTAAGCCCTAAGCCCTTGAACTGGGCACTCTAAGCATTTTACCTGCAATGGCGGGATTCAGGGTTTCGAGGTCTCGGGGTTGAGGGCTGTGGGTGTTTGGGCTTAGGGGTTTGCAGGAGCTTGCGGGGCCATACAGGAGTTTACAGGGCTTGCATGGGGTAAACCCTAAGAATCGGATGCAAAAGTTAGGCTTTCCGGATCCGAGGAAGATGGAAAAGATCCTCTCACCCGCTCCGCACGTCCAGGGCCTCTTACCACCCTAACCCTAAACCCTGAACCTCTGCGATGTATTCGCGTTTGGGATTCTTGCAAGCGCTGGAAAAATTCGCTGAACCCTTAAACAACTAGACCCTTATACCTCAAAAAACGTAAACCCTAAACTTCCTAAACCCTAAACCCCCTAAAACTACCAGTATATGCATGGGCGGGTGGAGGGTTGCGCTGGGTGGATGGTTAGTTGGTTGGTTGGTTGGTTGGTTGGGTTGGGCTGCTCACCCAAAACCCAAAACCCAAAACCCAAAACCCAAAACCCTTGACCCTAAACCCGAAACCCTAAACCCTAAACCCGAAACCCTAAACCTAATCCATCGCCGAAGCCATGAAAGGCCACTACGCCCTGGGCCTTGCTGGCCTGGATCTAGGCACCAGCTCGCCTCTCTTTGTAGGGAACTCGGGTTTAGGGGGTTTAGTAGCCGTAAACCCTAAACCCTAAACCCTAAACCCTACACCCTAAACCCTAAACCCTAAACCCTGAACCCTAAACCCTAAACCCTAAACCCTAAACCCTACACCCTAAACCCTAAACCCTAAACCCTAAACCCTAAACCCTAAACCCTAAACCCTAAACCCTAAACCCTAAACCCTAAACCCTAAACCCTAAACCCTAGGCTTGGGAGGGGCGAACGCAAGCCCGCAGACTGGGCCAGCCTCACTCAACTTAGAAACCCTGGGCTTTCTAAGCCCTTGAAAGACCCCATCATTAGGGTTTTGGGTTTCGGGTTTAGGGTTGAATTTCGGGTTGCGGGTATTTAGACTTGAAATTTCGGGGGTTCTTGACCTTAGTAGCTGAGTAGACAACCTTTTCAACCTTGTGGGGTGAATTGAAAGGTGAACCTGTTTGGGGGGCCAGGGTGCTCAGCAACTAGGTGACAGCCTTTTACATGTGGAGAGGTTTCCGAACAATCGGTTCCTTTCCAGCTGGAGTAGCCGCGCCCGAGAACGAACTGTCACTTCAGCGATTGTAGCAGTCCTCTCCCCCCGAACATCAAACAGCCTTTTGCTACTCATTTTTGATTTTCGCAAGCCTAAACCCTAAACCCTAAACGCTTATGCTCTAGCTCGGTCTTGTGGGGTGGGTGGTCATCACCCGAGACTTCAATATAAACATAGACAGAAGCTACATGTACGTAAAATGGAAATAGATACAGAAAGATAGGCAGATAAATGTAAAACATGTGCATATTCATGCATTCAGTCGTGCACTTATTTCTAGGCTTAAATCTTGAAAGCCTTGCGCGCGGACCTGATAAACTTTCTGAGCCCTGGAAGATCTGATTTCCCTGGACACCAAGACCCTTCCACTTGATGAAGCGAAGTCCTAAACCCTAAAGCGCAAAACCAAGACCTTAATTCCTAGATGCTAAGCCCCGAACCCAGAACCCCGATGCACGTGTAACCTATGCACCCCTAAACCCCTCACCCCCTGAACCCCTTAACCCTAAACCCCAAACCCCTACACCCCTGCACCCTGTAAACCCCTAGACCACTAAACCCCCACACCACCTACATCCTATAAACCCCTAAATCCCTACCCCCGCAGCCGTAAACCCTAAGCCCAAAACCCTAAACCCTAAACCCTAAACCCTAAACCCTAAACCCTAAACCCTAAACCCCAACACCCCAAGACCCCTCTAAACCCCTAAACCCCCGCAGCTGAGATGGCTCAAGATGAGCCAGGGAGTTGTCTGCAAACCCAGCCGGTAGACCGGAGCCGGCGACCCCCAGCTGCAACCAAAGAGATTCGAGTGTGGGGCTTAGGGTTTAGGGTTTAGGGTTTAGGGTTTAGGGTTTTAGGGTTTAGGGTTTAGGGTTTAGGGTTTGGGGTTTAGGGTTTAGGGTTTGGGGTGGGGGGAAGTTCCTGGGCTTCAACGTAAGGGCTTGAGGTTTGATAATAGTTTCGTGGTTTTCGGGGGGTTTAGGGTTTAGGGTTTAGGGTTTAGGGTTTAGGGTTTGAGGTTAGAAGGCTGATAGCAGTGTAGGGGCCTAGTTGTGGTCATGTAGGGTTGTGGTTTGCCTCGCGCATGGACCGGACAAGAACTTGCTGTCCAGTGGGGGAGAAAACCCGGTTTGCAGAAGCCTCTTGCAGAACAACTTCCTTCCGATGTCCCCTAAACCCCAAACCCCAAACCCCAAACCCCAAACCCCAAACCCCAAACCCCAAACCCCAAACCCTAAACCCTAAACCCTAAACCCTAAACCCTAAACCCTAAACCCTAAACCCTAAACCCATGTCCATGCCTCGGATGAAGCAATCCGCGGGCGCATTGTCACAACACACAGCGCACCCAAGCCGGAGTCAGCCCTACAAGCCACCAAGAAAAGGACGTAGCGGGGTTATAGTGGTTGCAACGGCTTTCTGAAGAGCCCGTGGATACTATTTCTGGGGTCCACGCCCATCTGCTATAACCCTTGCCCTAGACACCCCCAAAAAGGCTAAACCCCTACACCTGAACCCTACCCCTAAACCCTAAACCCTATTCCTAAACCCTAAACCCTAAACCCTAAACCCCAAACCCTAAACCCTAAACCCTAAACCCTAAACCCTAAACCCCCCAAAAAGGGTAAACCCCTCATTTTTTTTCGGCAACCCCTTATCCCCCCGCATACTGCTGGAAGCCAAGGTACACATGGCCAGCCGTGGCCGACCACGGGGCATTGCAAGGCGGCAGCAGCCCCAAACCCTAAACCCTAAGCCGTAAAACCCTGAATGTCCGCTGAGGCGCTTCTTGAGGGTACTTGGGGGTGTGCAGGAAGGGATCAGTTAGGGTTTAGGGCGGTTTAGAGTTTAGGGTTTAGGGTTCAGTGTTCAGGGTTTAGTGCCTTGAATTGAATGGAAAGGCTTAATATCGGGGACCTGCAGTACATGGCCCTTCTGACACATCATCCAGATGCCTGCATCTTCCCATGCTATTCCTAGTGCAGCTGGGGGAGTGTTCAGACGGTTTCGGAAGTTGCGGAAGTTTCGGGTTTGGTCGGTTTAGTGGCCCGAAACCCTAACCCCAAACCCTGAACCCTAAACTCTAAACCCTAAACCCCAGACTCCAAGACAAGGCGATGGAGCCTGCTCCTTTGTGCAACGCATGCCGCGCTGGTGACAGCTAAGCAGTCCCTCCAGGCGTGGGTAGCACTCTGGGGTTTCATGGCTTTGGGAATTCATTTTGGGTTTAGGGTCTAGGGCTTAGGGTTTAGGGTAGCCCAGTGGTGGGCTGTTCACTTCTTTTGGTTCAAGGCTCCCTGATAAAAGAACCAACCCCAAAAAAAGGGTTCCCTCATCACAATATGGTTGCTGGGCTGCCAAGTGGCCCTTGGGATCTCATTTTGGGTCTAGGGCTTAAGGGGTTTAGGGTTCCAGGATTACGGTTTAGGGCAATTAGACAGGCCCCTGAGGTATGTGTTCCACGTGCCTGCAGTCGGTTTCAAGATAGATCTTAGACCTCAGGGCGCTTTATAAAATTTTATAAATAGATTTAGGGTTTAGTGTTTAGGGTTCAGAGTCAGCATGACAAGGTACATAAGGTTTTTCTTCATGAACCTCAAGCTTCAAATCCTCGACCCGGAACCCTACGCCGTAAACATGAGGTCAAGGGGATAAGGGCGCAGCGGGTTTCGGTGTTCGGAATCTATTGTTTCGGGTTTAGGGTTCGCGGCTTCGGTGTGTGTTCAGCATGCTCTGTTGTACGTCCTGTGAGGCATGAAAGTGTGATTTTAGGGTTTAGGGTTTAGGGTTTAGGGTTATACCTAGCTTGAAGCTTTAGCAAGACTGACGCCGTGAGATGGACTGCAGTAGCTGGATGCGATTCGGCTGGCGAGGGAGGGTGTCGCCGTCGCTGTGCCTTGGGTTTAGGACTTGGGCGGCTTAGGGTTTTGGGTTTTTGGGCTTGGGATTTAGGGTTTAGGGTTTAGGGTTAGGGTTTAGGGTTTAGGATTTAAGGTTTAGGGTTTATGGCTTAGGGTTTAAGGTTTTTGGGTTTGGGGTGCCCCTAAACCCCAGAAGCCCAACAAAAACCCTGAATTGGAAGAGCTTCCAGGTCTCTGCAGATGGCCGCAGCGGTCCCGAACTGAATGATGCCCAGTCCTCAGTGACGCGGTACAGGTCAGAAGCCCTGAAACCCAAAACCTCGAACTTAAAACCCCAAAACCCCAAAGCCCTGAAAGCCCTCAACCCTAAAAGCCCTAAACCCTCAACCCTAAGCCCTAAGCCCGAAACCCCAAGCCCCAAAACTCCCCCCAAGCCCTGCAGGCCCCCAAACTCTCCTAAAACCCTCAACCGTCTGAAAAAAGATTAGCTGAGCCACGCGCCCTCCTTCAAACTCGAAGCTTTGAGCCCTGCACCCAGGCAAGTCTTTTCTGTGGGCCGCAATCCTAAACCCTAAACCCCAAAGCCCAAACCCCAAACCCCAAACCCCCCAACCCCAAACCCTAAACCCTTAACCCTAAACCCTTAAAACAACCCTAAACCCCTAAACCGCTCAAACCCCTAAAACCCCTGAAACCCGAATGCCCGGGCTGAGGACATGGCCGCTTCCGCTGAGGACCCCCAGCCTTGTCGTTTTGGGGTTTAGGGTTTAGGGTTGAGGGCTTAGGGTTCAGGTTTCAGGGTTTATGGGCTTATTTCCAGTTCAAGGCGTAGTGTTTGACTAACGTTTGGGAGTTCGGGGTTTAGGGGTTTAGGGGCTTAGGGGCTTAGGGGTTCTGGGTTTAGGGTCTAAAGGTTTATAAGGCATTGTTGTTTACAGGCCTAGGCAGTGATTCACGGCCCCCCTAAACCCTAAACCCTAAACCCTAAACCCTAAACCCTAAACCCTAAACCCTAAACCCCAAAAGTTGTACCAGGGTTGAGGGACCCAGGGTCCCCCAATCCATGCGTGCAGCTGTAGGCCTGCGTGGCACCCCGGGTTTGGGGTTCAGGGTTTGGGGTTTGGTGTTTAGGGTTTAGGGTTTAGGGTTTGGGGTTTAGGGTTTAGGGTTTGGGGCTTAGGGTTTAGGGTTTAGGGTTTAGGGTTTAGGATTTAGGGTTTAGGGTTTAGGGTTTAGGGTTTGGGGTTTAGGGTTTAGGGTTTGGGGTTTAGGGTTAAGGTCTTCTTTTGATGTGGTGAGTCTCCCTCATAGATGTGAACAACGAAAAGCAGCCACGGCTTTGCAAGAATCTTCTCGGGCATGGCCAGGAGAAGAACTTAGGGATTTGAAATGGGAGCCCTGTGTCGTTTGCTAGGTTGCCTAAACCCTAAACCCTAAACCCTAAACCCTAAACCCTAAACCCTAAACCCTAAACCCTAAACCCTAAACCCTAAACCCTAAACCCTAAACCCTAAACCCTAAACCCCAAACCCTAAACCCTAAACCCTAAACCCTATCAATCCTAAACCCTGAGCCCTCTGCGACTCTGCGCTTGGCCAGGATGAGGGCACCCGTGATGCAGCAGTGAGGATGCCTCTCGGCCTGAGTGGTCAATTCGGAAGCCGGATGGAGGGGTTTAACCTCAAACCCTAAACCCTAAACCCTAAACCCTAAACCCTAAACCCTAAACCCTAAACCCTAAACCCTAAACCCTAAACCCTAAACCCTAAACCCTAAGCACTCGCCTTGGGGCTCCAAGGCATATTGCAGGGGCATCTTCGAGAAGTGTGTTGAGGGCCAACCTCGTAGGTCTTTCTACATAGCTCGAAAACAGTAGGTTTTGTCGGTCTTAGACACGCAAACCCCCGACCCCAAACCCTAAACCCTTAAAACCCCAAACTTAGGGTTTAGGGCTTAGGGCTTAGGGCTTAGGGCTTAGGGTTTAGGGCTTAGGGCTTAGGGCTTAGGGCTTAGGGCTTAGGGTTTGGGGGGTTCAGGGTCCCGGGCTGCCCACTCCTCCCCGCACACTCCCCCTGTGGCACGACCAGGCCGGAGCGCGCGCGATCCGAAAAACCTCCGCCTTACGCCTTTAGGGTTTGGGATAATTATTTAAGTTTAGGGTTTAGGGTTTAGGGTTTAGGGTTTAGGGTTTAGGGTTTAGGGTTTAGGGTTTAGGGTTTAGGGTTTAGGGTTTAGGGTTTAGGGTTTAGGGTTTAGGTTTAGGGGTTCAAGGGTTTTTGGGGTTTAGGGTTAGGGGTTTAGGGCTTCGGCTTTTTGGTTTCAAGCCGAAAGTCCCCCCAGGACCATCACCGACTCTGCCGCGGCGCAGCTCTTTCGCGCGGAGGACGTCAAGAAGGCCTCGTACGCAGCCCTGAACTCTAAACTTTAAACCCTAACCCCTAAACCCTAAACCCTAAACCCTAAACCCTAAATCCTGCAAATTTTGGACCCTAGCCCCCAAACCCCAAACCCTAAACCCCAAAACCCGAAGCCCTAAACCCCAAAGCCTAAGGCCTAAGCCTTAAGTGCGGAAGTTCTCGGGCGCTGGTGATGCAGGCAGAACGAAGGAGAGGCTCATGGTTAGTTGTCAGCAGCGTCATAGGTACCTACAATAGGGCTATGACTACCTTTAGCTAACCTATGGGATATGCGTGTATGAAAGATATCACAGCACAAGAACCCGAAACCCTCCACCCTAAACACCCAACCCGATAAAGGGTCTTACTTTGCTCCGAAATCCGAGTTAAACAAAAAGTCAGGCAAACAAGACGGACGACGGCGAGGTGGTGGGGGGGGGGGTGGGGGGTGGGGGTGCTTCTCATGCCCGGGGTTCGAAGCTTAGGGTTTGCAGGGTTTAGGCTTTCAGACCAAGGGTCTAGCGTTTAGGGTTTAGGGTTTAGGGCTTCGGGCCTCGGGCTTAGGGTTTAGGGTGATTTGGGTAACTGGGGTAACCCAGGCAATTGGGGTAGTTAGGGTTATTGGGGTTTAGCATGCAAGGGTTAGCATTCAAGGCGTCGGGGTTTGGGGTTCTAAACCCCTTTTCAAATCTCAAGCTTGGGGGCGTTGTTTTGGTAAGGTTGGAGAACCGGGGGAGGCCCCTTAGTGTAGCCCCTTGCTCTTGTTTAAAGGGATCCGAAAGTACGGCCCCTTTGTTCTAGCCTAAACCCTATAGACCCTGAACCCTAAACCCTCAACCCTAAACCCAGCACCCAAGCTATGGGAACTTTCCAAGCATGAGACTGTTCAGATGATGAAGGGATAGAAGTTGAAGGTGGAGTAGTCCATCTTTGAGTTTGAGTATGCCAAGAGCGAGGTTGAAGGCGACATCCTACAGGGGTTTGGATACAGCAAGCCACACACAAACTTTGCTGTGGCGAAGTGGGAATCACTGACGGAAGCGCCACACACTTGCCGGAAAGGCTTTCAAGGGCAAAGGCATCAACGTCACCGAGGGCTCAATGCTCGTCCTCGTGTAGAGTTCGACATTGACAGCGTCGCTCAGCCGGTGCTCCCTTCAAAACAACCCTAAATATGGCCTCCTAAACCCTAAGCCCTAAACCTCAGAAGTTCAAACTCTGTTGCTTGATAGGGTTGAACCCTAAATATAGCCTCCTAAACCCTAAGCCCTAAACCTCAAAAGTTCAAGCTCTGGTTGCTTGATAGGGTTGTGCGACTGCTTCGAACCGAAAGCTTCGTCGCGATTAGGGTGTCTGCTGACAAACGGGTTTAGGGTTTAGGGTTTAGGGTTTAGGGTTTAGGGTTTAGGGTTTAGGGTTTAGGGCCCATTAAACAGTGCGTCCGTCTGTTCGGGAGCAACCTTGCTTTGAACAATGTTGCTTGGTGAAGGCATTGATTGAGCGCCCTTGCTAAATTCCAGAGCATTTGTGCTTTCGTAGGCCTTAGCCCTGCCTTCCCATTCATTTACTGTTCTGCCTACTATGCACAGGGATTTAGACATTCATTGTTTTGAATGTGATCGCCCTCTCTCTCTAGTACTGTGATTCTTTTCTGCTTGGCAAAGGGAAACGCTTCTATAAGTTCAAATTGACTTTAGCGTCGGACATCGACACCGTGAGCATAATATGAATGCAACTTTCAAGCTTCTCTCTCTCTCACATCAAAGCTCATTGCAGTCGAGATAGAACAAGCCGCGAAGTCGATGTAGGAGGCGAGTCTCCAAGTCAAGTCACGAATTCACTGAGTCACCAATTCACCAGTTCACCGGTTCACCGGTTCACCAATTCACCAATGTTTCCCGCCCTGGGGCGGGGGGGGGGGGGGGGTTTTAGGGTTTAGGGTTTAGGGTTTAGGGTTTAGGGTTAAACCCCAAAAACCCTAAACCCTAAACCGTAAACCCAAGGGGGGAAGGATTCGTGAACCGGTGAACCGGTGAGTTGGTGAACCGGTGAGTTGGTGAACTGGTGAACTTGCGCTTAGCCTTCGACACACCCTGCCCAGAACCCGAAACCCTACAGGGTGGGGCCCCCGAGTTATAAGTAGAGTTATAAGGGCCCTAAATTGGGTTATAAGGACCCTAAGTTGGGTTATAAGTCCCTTAACTACAGTTAGTATAGTAAGGGGGCCCCACCCTGTAGAACCGTACAAAGATAGTTGCAGAGACTCGTTTTCCAGCAAGACGTGCCGTGTACACTAAAACAGGTGTCCACGACACTGCCTTTCTGCAACCTTAGCGCTCCAAGCCAGAGTCCCATGATGAAAAGCCCGAAGCCCTAAACCCTAAACCCGCGACTTCCAAGGTAGAGTCACATGGCCATCTGCATGTTGGGCCTTCATTTTTCAGGGGCGCAAAGGATCCTCCAACCCGAAGCCCGACTTTCAGGATTTTGGGGCTTTAGGTCTTTCGGGTTTTTGGTTTTAGGGTTTCGTGTTTATCAGGACTCAACCCCTCAACCCCTCAACCCCTAAACCTTAAACCCTAAACCCTAAACCCCTCAACCCCTAAACCCCTCAACCCCTAAACCCTAAAGGGGTTCGAGCCGAAGAGGTCCTGGACCTGCGCGCCCTCGAGGGGACCGGCCCGGCGCAGCAGCGCTACGTGCGCCAGGCGGGCACCGGTTTGGGCTGAGACGGTTTGAGGTTTAGGGTTTTGGGTTTGTATGGTGTAGGGTTTAGGGTTTAGGGTTTAGGGTTTAGTGTTTAGGGTGGACGGATAGGGTTCTGCTTGGAGGTTTATGGGTACTTGTAGGCAGGGTTAAATGTGCCCTAAGCAAGGTCATAATCATAGCCTACCCTACTTGTAACCCTACTTACATACGTACACGTGCACCACCAGTTTGGTTTTGAGGGTGTAAGTTGTAAGCTCTTGGGTTTAATTAATAGCTGAGGTTTTTCAAAGAGACCCTAAACCCTAAACCCTAAACCCTAAACCCTAAACCCTAAACCCTAAACCCTAAACCCTAAACCCTAAACCCTAAACCCTAAACCCTAAACCCTTCGAAAGACAGGAGGTGGCCCCTGCTGCCCCTGCGCCAGCGCCGACTCCGCGTGGCTTCTGCCGTGGAGGCCGCGGAAGGGATTGTGGTTTAGGGTTTAGGGTTTAGGGTTTAGGGTTTAGGGTTTAGGGTTTAGGGTTTAGGGTTTAGGGTTTGGGGTTTAGGCCTTAGGGGGATTAGGGTTTGAGGTTTAGGGTTCAGGGTTTGGGGTTTAGGGCCTAGGGTTCAAACAGGTTGGAGGTCCAATGAGCGTTTGGGATTTCATTGGGGTTTAGGATTCAATTAGGGTTTGGTGTTTAGGGTTTGGGTTTTGGGCTTTTGGGGTTAAGGGATTCTTCGAGCATTGGGGGTTGTTTCTTGTTACTCTTGTTGTCAGTTTACGGTTTGCAGGTTGGGTCGAGGGTAGGATTTTTCCAAGCTGCAGAAGTCCCTGTGAAGCCCTCACCTGGAAATGCACAATTTTTCCAGCAGTGCACACGCAGAGAAGGGTTAGGGGGTTAGGGGTAGGTGGTCGCGTAACCTCCTACTCCCTTGCCCCCGAGCTGGTCATTGACTAACTTCTTTGTTGAGTTGGCGGCAAAACTCGCACCGTTAAAGGCATCTGGTCTCCAGGTGTTTCAGGGCTGAGCGCTAACCTTTGCAGTTGGGCTTCGCGACCTGTGTGCATGACGCGTGCTGTGTCCCAAACCCATCCTTAAAGACCCCCGAAGCTAAACCCTAAACCCTAAGCCCTTCTTGGGTGGCTGCTGTCCTGTGGCTGCGAGAAGCTGCAGAGAAGATGCCAGACACTCACATGCAAGAGCCACGCCAAGACCTCCAGGGTTTAAAGGTTATAGGTTTAGGGTTCAGGGTCTAGGGTTTCAGGTTGATAGTTGATTATAGGTATTGTTTGCAGCTTTAGGGTTTCGGTTTCGGGCTTGTAGGTTTAGGGTCTCCTCTCTGAATCGCAAGCCGCAAGCCCTAAACCCTAAACCCTGCGACAGAACTTCTTCCGACGAAGTGCCCCTTTGAGCAGCAGGCCAGGCGAGTGTGTCTTGCCGGGGATCTAAGCCTTGAACCTCAAACTTTAAACCTTAAACCCTAAACCCTAAACTCTACACCCTAACCCTAAACCCTAAACCCGAAACATGAAGTATCTTCGGAGTCTGAAGGCAAGGGTTGGGCTGAGATGTTCCGGAGAATTCCTCGGGTTCTGGGATATCTGTGGAAGAGTCTGGAAGAGAAGCCCATCTCTCAAGAAAATTATCAGCGCTTTAGGGTTTAGGGTTTAGGGTTTAGGGCTTAAGGGGCCTGACCTTCAGTTTGTGGTTGGTTTCTTGGCGCGCCCGCAGTCCAATCCGGACTCCAGGAGTGAAGCCTGTACGCGTGCTGTTTTGAAGGGTTCTGAGCTTGACATCTTGAAAGACCCTAAACCCTAAACCCTAAACCCTAAACCCTAAACCCTACACCCTAAACCCTAAACCCTAAACCCTAAACCCTAAACCCTAAACCCTAAACCCTAAACCTGCCACTTGGATCAATTACGAGCCCTCGACAGATATCCGTGTGATCGATTGTTTCTGTGATGCCAGCTGGAATCTGCCCTCGGTGTCAGGTGCAGTGTTGTGTTGGCAAGGGGACATTGAAGCCGTTTTCCCGAAAACCTACCCTTGGGCCCGACATGGGCTATCTAGTTCCCGAACTTAAATTAGGGTTTAGGGTTTAGGGTTTAGGGTTTAGGGTTTAGGGTTTAGGGTTTGGGGTTTGGGGTTTGGGGTTTGGGTTTTTAGGGCAACTGTTGGGATCCTGATGTTACGGGTAGGGGAACCTGCAACCGAATTTAGAGAACTACCCACTTGTCGCCCACAAGCCTGTTTTTAGTGGTTTTCGTGAGTTTAGATTCAGAGCTTAAAATTTAGGGTTTGGGGTTCAGAGCTTAGCATGTGTAGGGTTTAGGGTGCAGGATGTAGGCCCTCCATCACAAGACTAAACCCTAAACCCTAAACCCCAAACCCCAAACCCCAAACCCCAAACCCCAAACCCCAAACCCCGAACCCCGAACCCTAAACCCTAAACCCTAAACCCTACAAGCAAAATCCCCTGGGAAATTGGGCGGATGTCTGTTACCGCAAGGGCGCGGCAAGCCCTTTTCGAACCCGGGAGTAGCCGGCCCTGGAGGCCATGTAGGCCTAAACCCCCGAAACCCCAAGCCCTAAAACCCTAAAACCCTAAAACCCTAAGCCCTAAGCCCTAAACCCGAACCCTAAGCCCTAAGCCCTAAGCCCTAAACGCCAGACCCTAAGCCCTAAGCCCTAAACCCTAACCCTAAACCCTAAGCCCTAAGCCCTAAACACCAGACCCTAAGCCCTAAGCCCTAAAACCCTTCAAGCCCGAAGCCCCCCACAACCCCACCCCCCCCCCCCCCCTCCCCCCCCACAAACCCCGAACTCGAAACCCTGCGTCCTGAAGGCCCAAAAATCCCGAACCCCTCAACCCTAAACCCCAAACCATAAGCCCGAATACCCAAAACCGTGGCCCTAAACCCCAATAAACCACCCTAGATGCCTAAACCCTAAACCCTAAACCCTAAACCCTAAACCCTAAACCCTAAACCCTAACCCTAAACCCTAAACCCTAAACCCTAAACCCTAAACCCTAAACCCTAAACCCTAAACCCTAAACCCTAAACCCTAAACCCTAAACCCTAAGCCCTCACCTGAAGCGCCCGCCCCTGCCAGGCCGAAGAGGACGGACTCACGGCCTCCATGGGCTCCGGAGAGGAGGCTGGGGACTTTAGAGGGTGTTGGGGTTGGGTTTGGGGTTTAGGGTTTAGGGTTTAGGGGTAGGTTTTAGGGTTTAGGGTTTAGGGTTTAGGGTTTAGGGTTTGGGGTTTGGGGTTTAGGGTTCAGGGTTTAGGGTTTAGGGTTTAGGGTTCAGGGGTTCAGGGGTTAGGGGTTAGAGGTAGGGTTAGGGTACATAGGGCTCGGGGTAGGTTGAACTTGGTTGAGGTTTTGGCGTAGATCTCAGGCACTCGTTTGGGTTGCAGGGCTGGCGGCCAGTTGTAGGGCTTGGAGCTGTGAAGGGTTGGCGATTTGAGGGCTTCAGGGTTTCGGAGAGCTCCAGCCCACAAGTCAAAATTCCAAACTTGTTGGGGCTGTTAGGGGTTCGTTAAGGATTTGAGGATAGGGAACCCCTCAGCCCGAACCCCCTAAACCCTAAACCCTAAACCCTAAACCCTAAACCCTAAACCCTAAACCCTAAACCCTAAACCCTAAACCCTAAACCCTAAACCCTAAACCCTAAACCCTTTAACTTTTGCGGCCTTTTGGGCTTCAGGGTTCTAGCGTTTCCGGCGTTAGAGGGCTCAGGATTTTGAGGATTTTTTTTTTCCATGGTTTGGGCTTTGGGGCTTGGAGGGTTTTTAGAGTTGAAAGGGTAGGGTTTAGGGTTTAGGGTTTGGGGTTTGGGGTTTAGGGTTTAGGGTTTAGGGTTTAGGGTTTGCAAGGCATTCACGTTTCCTGGTTTCGAGGGCTTGAGTGTGTCACGCTTTACAGTCTCGACGGACTTCAGTCACCGGATCCTATACTACCCGCTCCGCAGGATGGGCTGTTCGGCCTTTTAGGGTTTGGGGGTTTAGGGGTTTAGGGGTTTAGGGTTTAGGGGTTTAGGGGTTTAGGGGTTTAGGTGTTTAGGGGTTTAGGGGTTTAGGGGTTTAGGGGTTTAGGGGTTTAGGGGTTTAGGGGTTTAGGGGTTTAGGGGTTTAGGGGTTAGGGTTTAGGGTTTAGGGTTTAGGGCTTGATCCCCAGAATCAATCCCGTAAAGGGCCTTTTTTAAGGGCTTAGTGGGTAGAATAGCCCATAAACCCTAAACCCTAAACCCTAAACCCTAAACCCTGCAAAAAACCCTAAACTGCGCACCAGGAAGACCCATGCGAAGCGTTGACGGAGCTGCCTCGGTCTTGGGCTGTTCGGGTTTAGGGTTTAGGGCTTAGGGTTTAGGAGGGTTTAGGGTTTAGGGTGATTAGGACCCGGGGGCTGGACCCCAAACCCCAAACCTAAACCCTCAACCTGGCTAAGTCGGTGCAGCATCTTCGGGCACGCAGGAATCGGGGCTCTCGAGCTCTCGGTTTTCCGATTTGTGGGCTTTGGGGTAGCCTAAACCCTAAAACCCTAAAACCCTAAAACCCTAAAACCCTAAAACCCTAAAACCCTAAAACCCTAAAACCCTAAAACCCTAAACCCTAAACCCTAAACCCTAAACCCTTTAGGGTGGGTTGCGATTAAACTGTTGGTTGGGAGGGTGTGGTCAAAGCAAGGGCCTCCGATGGAGAATTGAGGGTTTAGGCCTCAACCAGGCCCTCGAAACGTTTGAATACCCTAAGCATGCCAGAAAAATGCTCTGAAGGCGCTAAAACCATATAAAGCCAAGACCCTTCCTGCAGCCCCCAACTACCCTTCAATGAAGGGGACCTTTATACCCTACTATTCTGGTGAAAGACGTGGTTGGGACCCTGAACCCTGAACCCTAACCCCTATAGCCCTAAGCCCTGAACCCTGAAAATGCCATACAACGCTGAGGCCGGAGAGCCTGCCGGGTCAGGGATCCATCGCCTTCTTCGCGCGGGTGCGCGCCGGGGCGGAGGGTGGTTCAGAGTTTATGGTTTAGGGTTTAGGGTCTATAAACCACCCTAAACCTTACGGGTTTAGGGTTTAGGGTTCAGGGTCTAGGGTTTAGGGTTTAGGGTGTAGGGCCTTAGGCCTAAGGGTTTAGGGTTTGGGGTTGGGGCTTAGGGTTCAGGCTTAGGGTTTAGGGTTCAAGGCATTTAGGGTCTTAGGGTTTCACGGCTTCAGGGCTTTCAGTAGGCGTTGAGGGCTCAAGGATGTTTCTGGCGTGACCTCAAAACCCATGGGTTCCCCTACGACCCCCCTCTATACTACCCCCCTAAGTTCCCCCCATAATTCAGGTTCTTTAGGAATAACCCATGAAAAACCCCTGACACTTAAACCCTAAAACCCCTCCGTGTTGTGGTTATAGGGGTTCTGCCATGGACCCTGAAGGTTGTACCCTTGGGTTTTGGGGCCCTTTTTCTAAGGATCCCTAAGGGAATAGAAGGGCCATATTCGGAGCCCTAAACCCTAAACCCTAAACCCGAAACCCTAAACCCTAAACCCTATATTGAGGGGAACCTTTAGGGTACAAGCTGAGGGGTACGAGTCGTCATCCCTTGAGTGGTGCGCGTCAGAATCCTAGAACCCCAAGCCCCTTTGGGGGTAGAACCTGAAGTTTAGGGTTTAGGGTTTAGGGTTTAGGGTTTAGGGTTTATAGGGTTTAGGGTTTAGAAACCCCAGAATCCTAGACCCCTAAACCCCTAAACCCGAGAGCCCAAGTTAGAAACGAGATGCCTGGAAACCTGGAGGCCTCGGAACCTAGAGCCCCAAACCCTTTCCCTTAAGTCATTGAACCTCAAGAACCACAGAAGTTCAGAAATCCCGGCCCGACACCTGCAGGAAGCAATTCTACAGGGTTGCAACGGCTACCACCGCTGCTCCCGCAGAAGCAAAGGTGCCGCGCTGAGGTGTAGGATTTAAGGTTTTAGGCCTCGGGGTGTAGGGGCTTCGGTTGCAGGATTTAGGTTTTAAGGTATGGTTTAGGGTTTAGGGTTTAGGGGTGATTGTGTGTTTCTTTCGGTGCTAGGGCTTATGAATCGAGGGTTTGTTCTTTCTTCGGTGGCTCATATAGGGTTCCAAAATTTAAAGTTTTAATCGTTTGTGGTGGGTTATATACATATATATATAGGGTTCTAAACCCTAAATACTAAACCCTAAGCCCTCAACCCTAAGGCTAAGGGGCGGCCAATATGGTCACTTCTCTGAATTCCTCCTTATAAGGCGGCCCCTCTCAGTTACTAGGGCCCAGAGGAGGCCCTTATTCCCTTTGTTTTAGGGTGGGTCTAGGTTATCGCATAAGCCCTTTCAACCAAAAAGGGCACCCATTCTATTCATAGTTTATTCTTGGGTCTAGTTTAGGGCACCCAACAAGTTGTATAGAGGGTCCTGAAGGGAGCTTCATGGAAAAGGGGGTTTGTATCTAGAGAAGCGGGAGTTTTAGGGAGTAGTGGGCAGTATCCCTCAATCCTCAACCGTAAACCCCAAACCCTAAACCCTAAACCCTAAACCCTACATTGCATACCCCCCTTGAACCCCGCTCCCTGAAGGAGCCTACGAAAAAGTGACCATCATGTAGAGAACTGACCATGTAGGTTTTCGGGTTGAGGGTTTAGGGGGTTTAGGGGTTTAGGGGTTTAGGGGTTTAGGGGTTTAGGGGTTTAGGGGTTTAGGGGTTTAGGGGTTTAGGGGTTTAGGGGTTTAGGGGTTTAGGGTTTAGGGTTTAGGGTTTAGGGTTTAGGGTTTAGGGTTTAGGGGTTAGGGGTTAGGGGGTTAGGGGTTTAGGGGTTTAGGGGTTTAGGGGTTTAGGGGTTTAGGGGTTTAGGGGTTTAGGGGTTTAGGGGTTTAGGGGTTTAGGGGTTAGGGTTTAGGGGTCGCGTGTCCTGTTCTGCCCTGCCGTCGCAGGCTTCCGACAGTGCTGCTTGGATTTAGCATGAGCCCTAAGCCCTGCGCCCGACACTCTCAACCCTTACCCTACACCCTAAACCCTAAACCCCAACCCTAAACTCCAAACCCCAAACCCCAAACCCCAAACCCTAAACCCTAAACCCTAAACCCTAAACCCTAAACCCTAAACCCTAAACCCTAAACCCTAAACCCTAAACCCTAAACCCTAAACCCTAAACCCTAAACCCTAAACCCTAAACCCTTAGCCTACACCCGGCACCACGCCCTGCAACCCAACACCTTGATTCACATCCCCACGCCCTACCCTAAACCCTCTGGGGTTTAGGGTTTAGGGTTTGGAGTTTAGGGTTGAGGGTTTAGAACCGGTATCGAAAAACACAGCAGCCGTGGGGTGGAGAGCCAAGGGTGAAAACCCTGACAGCACCACAACTGCGAGCAGAGCAATGGAAAGCCATTTATACCCCCAAGGTTCGAAACACGACTAACCCCTAAACCCTAAACCCTAACCCCCAAACCCTGGATCCTAGACCCTAAACCCTAAACCCTAAACCCTAGACGTCTGACAACAGTGAAAGTTGAAAGCAGCAGCCCCCCCCCCCCCCCCCCCACGCCTGGCCCTTGGCACATTTTAGGTGTTTTCCTTGTCGGGTTTAAGAGGATCATAGTTACGAATATTTTTCCGAGGGGTTTTAAAGTCCATCCTAGATGTGTATCCCGGTCTACTGTGGGGATAGTGTGGGTGAGCTCAGTATCCTGCGACGGTGGGTGCAGAGTGGTGTCAAGTAAGGTAACTAGGTATTGCTGTATGTTATGTCCCCTCTGGGGGTCCTTCTTTTGGGAGTGTTGTACTGGAAAAAAGTTAGGGTTTACCCTAAACCCTAATCCCTAAGTTAGAGAACTACCTGCAGGTACACTCGAAAGGAGGCAGGCTCCAGTCAACTAGTCAACTCGGCCCAAGCCACTACATCCCCAGACCCTGTAGGGCCCCCAAGTTCCTAAACCCTACAATCCTGAAACCCATATTTAGGGTTTAGGGTTTGGGGTTTAGGGTTTAGGGTTTAGGGAGAACGAGCCCCACCTCCCCAGGGCTTAGGGAGAACGAGCCCCAGCTCCCCTCCCCCGCTCCGAATCTGAAAGTTAAGTCCCGAAGCACCCACTTCGAGGTTCACGGCTGCTTCAGTAGGGTAAGTATGGCTAGAACGTTACTTTGCGTACTTACCCCAAACCCTAAACCCCAAACCCTAAACCCTAAACCCTAAACCCTAAACCCTACTCTTACGTACCCGTGAACCTCCAAGCAAGCCGCAGGTCAGTTCAAGCCTGGGTCGACGAAAGACTGCCACAGCGGCCCTGGCCTGAGGGTTCCGTGGAGGGCTCATAATAAGAAATTTCTTCTGGTTTCTAACCCTAAACCCTAAACCCTAAACCCTAAACCCTAAACCCTAAACCCTAAACCCTGAACCCTTTCTAGGGTTGAGGGTGTCGGGGCTTGGCTGTTCTGTAGGGCATTTGGGCTTTTCGGATTTTAGGGCTTGGGGTTTTGGGCTCGTGTGGATGGATATCCGGAAGCTCCTGAGCGCAGATTCTTGAAACCTCAACCTTAATTCAGGGTTCAGGGGGGTTTAGGGCTTGGGACATATTATGGTTTTCCCTCATTGGGTTTAATATCATATTCAGGAAAGTCTTCCTAGTTAGGGGACCTCCTCCCACCTGTGCTTTGTGGTGGGTTGAGGGTTGCGTTGAGGGTGCGCGTTTCCCCTGTGCCGCCCCTGTGGCCCATTCTGGGTTTGGGGTTTAGGACTCCAGTTTAGGACTACTTGGAGGTTCATGGCCGTTGACAAGTAGTGTTATAAGTAGGGTAATCATGGTTGTCACCTTACATAAGGTAACTTGTAACCTTACTTCTAAGTACCCATGAGCCTCCAAGGAGGCTCAGGGCTTAGTGGTGGGTTCAGGGTTTAGGGTGAAGCTTGCGGGCTTCGGGTTGCGTTGAGAAGCGGTTCGTGGTGTGTATCAGGGGTAAGGGTAAGGGTAGGGTTTAGGATTTAGGGTTTAGGGCTGGGGGGCGGCGGGGGGGGGGGGAGGTGATGTCATGGGTGGAGGGGTGGAGAACGCGGAGCGCAGACGCACGTGTACACCCAAAAGAATTATGGCCTTTAGCATCAGAACCCCTCAAGAGGGTGCCCCCACTGCGGGAATCCCCCCCACCCCCACCAAATTGGCTTTTGTTTTAGGTATCTTGGACGTGTAGGTAAAACCCTTTCAAAAACCGCAAGACCTTAAGCACCAAAAAACCCAAAGCCCTAAGCACCACCCTTACCATGAACCGTGAACCCGACCTGCGGAACTCAGGGGCCAATTGCCTACCACCCTGTCGCGGCACCCGAACTGATCTGAGAATTCACTGCGTGGGGTTGGGACTTCGGGGCTTCGGGGTTGCAGACTGGTCACAGGGCTCGGCTTGTGATTTAGGGTCTAGGGCTTGGGTTTTAGGGTTTAGGTTTAGGCTTTAGGGTTTCAGGCTTGTGGGGGACTTCCGGGTTCTTAGGGGCTTGGGGGTCGTCGGAGCTTGAGTGTCTCTCAAGGTTGTAGAAGCTACCAAGGTGCAGCAGACCCTAAACCCTAAACTCCTAAACCGTAAGGTCCGAAACCCTAGGCCCTGAACCCTAAACTCTAAACTAAACCCAGCCCTAAACCCGAATCTCCTAAACCCCAAGTCCGAAACTTGAGGCCCTAAACTCTAATCTCCGAAGCCCTTAGCTCCTTAACCTGAGCCCTGACCCTAAACCTTGTCATGGTTGGGTAACATTTTGCTTTTCTAAGGATACTTAAACCCAATAAGGAATAATAAATTAAAAATTTTCATACTATCCCAACAATGAACTAGTAAAGCTGCCAGCAGGTTGCTTCCTCATCTTTTCATAGTTCCAGGGGCCCAGGGGTGCCCATTAAGGTCTAGGGCTTAGGGTTTAGGGTTTAGGGTTTAGGGTTTAGGGTGTAGGTTTAGGGTTTAGGGGTCCAATTTAGGTTTACATAGGGCGTGGGGTTAGGGCTTCGACGTGGGGATGTTTTAACGGCAGTTTTCTGTTATTTGGATTCAACGAGAAATAACTAGAAGTTCTAGATCAGTTTCTTTTTCTTTGCTCTTTTGGTTTTGAAGGTTTAGGGCTTAGGGCTTCGGGCTCAGGGCTTAGGGTGGGAGCCTGAACAAGTAAAGTCGGCTCGGCCCTGCTGCCAGGTAGCCGGCTCGGTGAGGCTTCCTGGATGGGATCTAGCGACATGTTTTGTTTGTTTTGTTGGGGGGTGGTTTAGGGTTTGGGGTCTATTGTTTGGGGTCTTTCGTCTTAAGAGGTTTTGGGCTGTATAGCCTATACAAGAGGGCATAACATGGGTTTCCCAATTCAACGCCCATTCTAAGGGACCTAAACCCTAAACCCTAAACCCTAAACCCTAAACCCTAAACCCTGAACCCTAAACCCTGAACCCTGAACCCTGAACCCTAAACCCTAAACCCGACCCTAAACCCTTAAACCCTAAACCCTTAGAACCCGAGGATGGTCAGGACTGCTCCACGCAGTCCGTGGACGACTGCCACGGGAACCACGTGACGCGCAAGGGGATGGGCCCCTTGACCGAAGCACCCGAAACCCTAAACCCCAAACCCGAAACCCTAAACCCGAAACCCTAAGCCCTATCCCCTAAAACCTAAACCTACACCATACACCCTAAACCCTATGCCCTAAGCCTTAAGCCCGAGGGCCGAAGCCCTAAGCCCCAAGCCCGAAGGCAAGGGGTTGGGATGCGGAAGGCCCGGGCGACGCTCGCGCTGGGTCTCGGGTCTAGGGTCCAGGATGTCGGCTGCGGTTTGGAGTTTGAGGCTCAGGGTCGTTTAGGGTTTAGGATGGCTATTTGCTTTGAGTGGCTCTCTGACTCTATAGCACTCTTCTCAGGTCCATACACCCGCAATCCTGAACACTGAGCCCTCGACCCTATAGACCCTAATGTCCTTCGACTTAGTTCACTCCGATCAAGCCCAGCTGTGCCATCCCTGCACCATCCTACACACAAAAAAAAAACCCTAAACCCCAAAACTACAACGACTTATGCCCGAAACCCTAAAAACTCTCAAAAATTCCCTAGAAGCCCCGAGGCTTGGGATGTTCCCCCGTATACTAACAGTCCTTAATGGGGATTCTAATCAGGGGGGGGGGGGGGGGGTACTATAATCCCTATTCGGGACTGTTAGTATAAGGGGAACATCCCAACCCTCGACCTCCTAAACCCTGAAAGCCCCAAGAGTCCCTAAAACTCCCTGAAAGGCAGTCAGTGCATCAACCTAAACCCTATACCCTAAACCCTAAACCTTAAACCCTAAACCCTAAACCCTAAACTCCGAAAATTGCCTAAAACTCCCTCAAAGGCATTCAGTGTACCATCAAGTTTGCCGGCAACCCCTCTGGAGCCGACTTCTGCGAGGACGACCATCTCTGTGGCATCGTGCCGTCGCCCGGCGTTTGACTTGGTAGACCCAGTGACATGTTCTTTGGCTCAAGGTTCCTAAACCCTGAACCCTAAGCCCTGAACCCTAAACCCCCAAAAAGGGAGGCCTGATTGTAATATGGTGGCTGGGCTCCTACCTTGCAGAGCAACGACTGGCCCCGAAACCTTGTGTAGGGATTCAGGGTTTGTGTTTAGCAGTTAGTTGTTTTAACGAGTTGTTGAAGTTTGTTCTAGGGTTTTTTGTTTACACGCGTGATTGGCCTTTTGAGGTTATTGCTTAGGTTTACTCAGGGTTGTTTAGCCTTTTTTGGGTGAGGGTTTGAGAAGCTTCACCTGGGTAGTTCTTGCACTTTGTTTTGTTGTGGCCATGGCTGTTAATACTGTTGTACTATAAAGTCTGCAGGATTTGGGGGCTTATACCCAACTATAGCTTCTGTGGCCTAGCTACCCCTAAGCCAGAAAACCCCTACACATAGCTGCCGTTTCCTAAACCCTCAACCCTAAACCCTAAGCCCTAAACCCTAAACCCTAAACCCTAAGCCCTAAACCCTAAACCCTAAACCCCAAACCTTAAAAACCCTAAACCCTAAACCCTAAACCCAACTACCCCTCAACAACCCTGAGCCCGTCTCAAGACTACCCTAAACCCCAGACTTGGTACGTTCCCCCTTATTCGGGATTCGAATTGCTATATCCCCCTTGGGAACTATTTTTCATTTTTGTTCAAATAATAACCCAAGAGGATATGAAACAACTTTTGTTGATTAAGGTTCTAAGGGGAGTATAGATTCGGGGTTACTATACTCCCGAATCAGCCCTCAACCCTGAACCCTCCCATGCCTTCCGCCTGACCAGGTCTTAGCTTTCCGCCACAGGGCTTCCCGGGGCGCAGGACAAAAAGCGCACGCTTGCAGCAGAGGGGGGGGGGAATTGGGACTTGGAGGTTCATGGGTTTAGGGTTTAGGGTTAGGGTTTAGGGTTTAGGGTTTAGGGTTTAGGGTTTAGGGTTTAGGGTTTAGGGTTTAGGGTTTAGGGTTTAGGGTTTAGGGTTTAGGGTTTAGGGTTCAAATGAAGTACCCAAAGTCAGGTCATAACCATAGTTCCACTTCTAGGCCCACATATAAATCCTTGCACCTCCAAGCAGGCCTTGTAGGCTTACGAGCCCAAGAGCTTCTGCCAAGCCCGAACCCCACAAACCTTGCGCGACCCGGCGCCTCTGGTCGCGCTAACCCTATACCCTAAACCCTAAACCCTAAACCCTCTGGCCTCTGGTCAGACTATGCCTGGCAATATCTCGGCGCCTTCGGCCCATCAGGCGCAGGGGGGGGGGTTTTAGGGTTTAGAGTTTAGGGCTTCTAGGGTTTAGGCTTCAGGGGGTATAAGGATAAGGGTTTAGGGTTTAGGGCTTTAGGGCTTAGGGTTTCTGTGTGGGGTTTGGGGGTGCAGGGTTTGAGGGTTGCTTATATGGGATTGGGGCTAAGGGCTTACGCCTCAAAGTGCCTCCAAGTCTAAGTGAGGTTCTTGCGAATTATGACCCCAGGCTCTACCAAAAAACCCGAAACCCTAACCCCTATCTTATTTACAAACTTGAAGCCCTCAACCCTATATCCCCAAACCCTAAACCCTCAACCCTCAACCCTCGACCCTCAACCCTAAACCCTAAACCCTAAACCCTAAACCCTAAACCCTAAACCCTAAACCCTAAACCCTAAACCCTAAACCGAAACCCTAAACCCTAAACCCGGGACTCGCCCCATCCAGGCCGCACGTACTGGGATCCGCAGACGGACCGTGGTCAGCCGGGGCACCTATCTTCTTAGGGTTTAGGGTGGGTGTTTAGGGTTTAGGGTTTAGGGTTTAGGGTTTAGGGTTTAGGGTTTAGAGTTTAGGGTTTAGGGTTTAGGTTGTAGGGTTTAGGATTAGGGTTATGAGCCCTTGGGTTGTCCAGGGTTTGGGGTTTAGGGTTTAGGGTTTCGGGTTTAGGGTTTAGGGTTTGGGTTTAGGGGGTATAAGCATAAGGGTTTGGGGTTTGGGGTTTAGGGTTCAGGGAGTTATAGGGATTAGGGTTTGGGGTGCAGGGTTTACCTTTAGGGAGTACCGGGTTTGGGGTTTGGGGTCTGGGGTTTTGTGAAAGTGTGTCGAAGTTTTTAGTTTTTGGTTGGGGGTGGGAGGGGTACAGGGTGGATCCTTGATTCGCTATGGGCAAAGTTGAGTACAGCTCTTTGGCTTGTCGGATCCTTATGATAGGCATTTGTTGTTTCGAAGTTTGCTGTTGCTGCCCATCTGGCCAGGTTGCTTGGACCCTTCATTGTTGCTCCTTCTTTTGGGGGGTACCCAATTCTTTTACGTAGGATCCCCTTATACTAAGGGCCCCAATACGGTACCCCTGATAGCGTAACCCCCCCCCAAGTAGATACCCCAGAACAGGTGCTCCAAGTAAAGGTCCGGGTACTTTTACTTGGAGGTTCAGGGTACTCATATAACCCCAATCGTCACTGTACGTATAAGCCCCTCAGTCCCCTCAGTCCCCTAAGTCCCCTAAGTCCTCTAAGTAGGTAATAAGTAGACGTGTAGTTGGGGTTCTAAGTACCCATGAACCTCCAAGTAGGGTCTGGCTTCGACATTGGGTTTAGGGTTTAGGGTTTAGGGTTTAGGGTTTAGGGTTTAGGGTTTGTTTTGCTGAGGCTCGTCATGGCCAACGCCTTCGCCACCGCGCGCGGGGCCGGCCCTGCCAGCTTCACAAGGTTTATAGGCCTTCAGCGTTGCAGTGCGCGTGTCCAAGTGCCAGAACCCTAAACCCTAAACCCTAAACCCTAAACCCTAAACCCTAAACCCTAAACCCTAAACCCTAAACCCTAAACCCTAAACCCTAAACCCTAAACCCTAAACCCTAAACCCTAAAACCCTAAACCCTAAACCCAAAACCTGAACCCTGCGGGTAGGAGTCTTCACCCCTTGAACATCCGAACCCTGAAGTATGGCAGGTGCTCCTTCTTTTAGGGACTATAGAAGAAACACATTAGGGTTTTATGGGGGAAGAAGATTCAGAGTCCCTTCTAGGGGTCCCTCCTTATGCCCCTTAAGAACCCTTAGCCCTAAACCCTAAGCCCTAAACCCTACCCCTTAAGAACCCCGAACTATGGCAGGTGTTGTCGACGAACCCCAACATCGAGTCACGCTCAGAGGCCTCCTGCGTTCTGCAGGGTTCAGGGCTTGAAAAGGTTCATAAGGCGGTACAGTAGGGTTTAGGGTTTAGGGTTTAGGGTCTAGGGTCTAGGGTTTAGGGTTTAGGGTTTAGGCCTAGGGGGTGTCCGAAAAAAGGGGGTTTCCTGTTTTGGGGATCCCTTTAAGGGGAGTCTTTTCTTATTGGGGCATAAAAGGGGTACCCCTCTTTTTGGAAATGCACCATAAGGTGGAGGGTTTAGGGTGCAGGCTTCAAGGTTTACAAGCTGCAGGGTTTCGGGTTTCCAGTGGCTTGCTAAGGGTTTAGGGTTTAGGGTTTAGGGTTTAGGGTTTAGGGTTTAGGGTTTAGGGTTTAGGGTTTATAGGGTTTAGGGTTTATCGGGTTTAGGGTTTAGGGTTTAATTTGGGGTTTAGGGTTTAGGGTTTAGGGTTTAGGGTTTAGCCCCAGTGCCTCGAAAGTACTCACAAGAACAGGGGAGGGCAACGGGCGTTTAACTTCGGGGGTCCAGTCAGCACAGTTGCTCTAAGCGAGGTGGGAGCAGTATACGATTTACAAAGAGCAGCCCTCAACCCTAAACCCTAAACCCAGAGCGCCATAAGACACCCCCCCCTCCCCCCTACAAACTGGAGATGCGCTTCGAAAACAGAGAGATGTGGCCTGTGGTTGCCATTGAACACTGTGATGATTCCCTGGCGCTGGTGACGCAGCAGATCACCGAGAGAGACGCCAGAACCCTAAAGCCTCGGCAGAACCCCGCACCATGCATGGCCAAATGCACTTCGTACCAAAAGCTTCTAGAAGCCATGGAGCAGAAACGTGAGGCTATGGACGTGAAATCGAACTCCCTTGCCAGGCTTGCAGTTCTCCGTGAACTTCCCAGACGCCCTGATGCCCCCCGTAGAATCGTAGAAGTCAGCGCCTTTGGGATTGAAGGGCTGTTGAGTCACGGACTGGGAAGCCCTAGATGTTTAGGGTTTAGGGTGACTTGGGGGCTCACGTACAGGAAGGTGTATGGGTTTAGGGTTTGGGGGTTTAGGGGTTTTGGGTGTAGAGTAGTTTGGGTGTAGGGGTTTAGGGGTTTAGGGTTTAGGGGTTTTGGGTGTAGAGGTTTTAGGGGCTTAGTTGGTTTAGGGTTCAGAGTTCACTTGAAGGTTCATGGGTACTTGTAAGCCTCAAGGTCAGAATTATTCGTGCCAAAACTAAGGTTGACCAGAGTTGCCCTACATTATAATCCTACTTAGAAGTGCCCATGAAGCCCTAAACCCTCAACCCTAAACCCTAAACCCTAATAGCCCAAGGCGGCAGCCACGATCGCCCGGTCGTTAGGCGTGGTGCAGGCGGGTTGGTAGCCATGTGGCGCCCTGCACCCGAATTACACCCCTAGGATTTAGGGTTCGGTTTCGGGTTTCGGGTTACGCGTTTAGGGTTTCGGGTTTAGGGTTTAGGGTCTCCTAAGCGCCCAAACCCCTACGTACACCAATGCCGTAGGCCCTCTTCCCAAACCCGATATCCTTGAGGGGTTTAGGGTGAGTTTGGGGTTTAGGGTGGCTTTGGTTTCTCGGGTTCAGGGTGTTTGTCTCGTTTGTCTCGTAGCTCTCCTTCCGTATCCCAACCTAATGCTGAACTGGTTTGCCAACTTGGTGCCCCAAGGCCTCTTAACCTGGGATTCGGCTGTCGGGTGAACTTGGCGGTGCAGGGGTACGTATAAGCAGGGTTACAACCTTGGTCAGGGTGTAGGGTTTGAGGTTTAGGGTTTAGGGTAGTTATTCTTATAGGGTAATTATTCTTATAACCTTACCTAGGGTACTTAGAACCTTACTAGAACTACGTACCCTTAAACCTCCAAACAGGGCGCAAAAGTTCAAGGCTCCCCTCTGTCTTTGTTTTTACGTTCTACTTGTGGTTCATGAGTATTATCAGTAGGGTTACAAGCAGGCTTTTTTTGCTGTGCTGCCCCACCTGTTTTCTCGAGGAGGGGATTCCGGCCCCTCAGCCGCGAGCCCTAGACCCCAAGCCCGATCAACCCCAAGCCCCAGCTGTGAGTTCTAGCAACCCCAACACCCTGAAAGCCCAAAGTCAAAACATAAAACACACACACACAACCTCAAAACCTAAACCCTGCAAGCCCCTGGAATTCCTACAACCTCTGGAAGCCCCAGAAGCCAGAGTTCCAGAGCTCCATCGAGACCTCTTGGGGTTTTGGGCCTCCGCGGCTCTTTTGCACCCGAAGCCCTGAAACCCAAGCCCGGAAGCTCAGACCCGAAACCGTTGGCCTCTATGTCGTTGGAGTTTAGGGTTTAGGGTTTAGGGATGTCAACTCAGACTGCAGCAAACCGTGGCATAGAGAAGGCACGTATGGCGCCTACGAAAAGATCGGGCATCAGAGAAATAAGAGACAATAAGCGAGCGAGAGAGAGAGAGAGAGAGAGAGAATAATAGATGAACGACACAGAGAGAGAGAGAGAGAGAGAGTGAGAGAAATGTGAACTATACAAAAACATGAGAACAAGTGCATCAGGTGTGCAGTGAAAAGGCAAAAAAAGAGATTTGGAGAAGCACAAATACAGAGTTTAAAGTTCAAATCAACAGTTGCTGACAGATCAGGATGTGCCATGGAAGTACAGCAGCAGCCCACGACCTTCTCCACCTGAGCGCACGCCCTATCACGACAGTCTGTTGATGGTAGCCGAAAAAATGCGAAACATCTTATTGTTCTGTCATCCCTCCCACAAATTTTGCAAAGCCCAAATTGTGGACGGGCACGCCCTTGCGGACAGGAGAAGATCGTCGTGAGCAGACATCCCAGATTGACTGGTCTAGGGTTGAGCGTTGATTCGGGAGAGCCCTGCTATGTTGACTGCTTGGGAGTTGTTCTGGATTATTCCCCCCCCCCCCCCCCAAACCCTAAACCCTAAACCCTAAACCCCCTAAACCCTAAACCCTTAAACCCTAAACCCTAAACCCTCAAACCCTAAACCCTAACCCTAAACCTAACCCTAAACCCTAAAACCCCCCCCCCCCCCCCGCTTTCATTCTTAGCGTTTGCAGTATAAAGGCTGTATAGGGTCTCGGGGTTTTAGGGGCGCTCTAACCCTAAGTCCTAAGCCAAGAAACGCGAAGCCCTCAGCCCTTGTAGGGGACCTCTGGCCGCTTGATGCAAAAAGCCTTAAGGGTTTAGGGTTTAGGGTTTAGGGTTTAGGGCCACCGGGGATCTGTTACAGCCATCGTATGTTCCTTCTGGCAACAACACCCTAAACCCTGAAACTCAAGGTATTCCTCAAATGGAACCGACGTGTAGATCAGCCCCCCCCCCCCCCCCCCAATGTCGAAACCCCTAAACCTACAAGCTGACTCCTCGATCAGAAGCTCGAAAAAGCCCTAATCCTGGGTTTGGATCGGGGAGGGTTTAGGGTTCAGGGTTTAGGGGTTTGGGTCTTTTTTTAAACGTGGGTTTTTGGTAGGACGTGATCTTGCGCACTGCCGGAGCCGAAATAACCAGCGTTACCCCTGCTGATAAATATGAGAGTTTAGGAAACTCGGGGACCCCTACAATAGACCCCCCACATGCAAAGTGTAGGACTCCCTTATAATCAGGACCCCAATAAGGTACCCCTAATTTCGGAGGCCCCCATACGAACAGACAAACAACCCCTGGACTCCGAATTTTAAAATGCGAACATACAAGCGCCTCAAAGACCCATTCTTATTAAGCAGGCTCCTGTATTTGAACAAGCCCAAAACTGTGTTCTACTCATTGCTTCAGGATCCCCCTCACAAATACGAATATTCTTCCTTATGATGGCAATATGTGATTCTTTTATTTTTGTCTTGCGCGGGGGAGGGGTTCTCATCCCTAAACCCAAAACCTTAAATCCTGAACCCTAAACCTTAAGCCCTAAACCCTAAACCCCTAAACCCTAAACCCTAAACCCTAAACCCTAAACCCCTAAACTCCCTGGCAATGCTCCAAGCTGAGATTGGCAGTCCTCGGTGGTGTCGATTTGGCGACACCTCGCCGGGCTGTCCCAGACGGTTCGGGGTTGGGATGTTCCCCCTTATACTACTGACTTAGAGGCCCTGTATGTACCCTTTAAGGGATTATGTAGGGTATATATATATATACACACCCTTTAAGGGATTGTATAGGGTATGTATATGCTAGCAGTCCTTAATAGGGATTCTAGTACCCCCTGCTATCATCCCTATGAAGGACTGTTAGTATAGGGGTGAAAATCCCAAGTTCGGGGCGTTGTGCTTGCATTTCGGGGCCCTCGAGATTTAGGGTTTAGGGTTTGGGGTTTGGGGTTTCGGGTCAAAAGAGTTAGGGATTAGGGTTTTGAGTTGGTGGCGGCCCGAGGGCCCACCAGAGTTCAGAAAGCCTAGTTTGGGGCTGTTCCCCCCGATACGAACAGTCCTTGATAGGGATTTAAGAATTGGGGGGGGGGGGGGGGTGCTATACTCCCAATTAAGGACTGTTAGTATATACATACCCTATATAATCCCTTAAAGGGTATACAAAGGCCCCCTAAGTCATTAGAATAAGGGGGAACATCCCAGAGCCTTACTGCTCGTGCCCTTTTGTCAGGGTCTCATTTATGGGTGCTCTCCGCGTTCTGAACGAGAGTTGCATTTTCACTGAATACGTCTAGGGTTTAGGGTTTAGGGTCGGTTTCGGGTTTAGGGTTTAGGGTTTAGGGTTTGGGGTTTGGGGTTTAGGGTGTAGGGTTTAGGGTTTAGGGTTTAGGCTAGGGTTTAGGGCTATATATATATATACATATATATTTTTTATGTGTTGTTATATATTTTCTATGTTCACCTTGCACGTATATGTGTTGCACAGGCACAAGGGTCTTTCACAGTTCAGCTACTTGCGCTGCAGTTCCTCAGAGTGTGAGCAGGGTGTCAGAGGGAAGTTTCCATCATCGCATGTCGCATTAAACCTCAAACCCCGGACCATAAACCCCAAGCCCTAAACCCCAAGCCCTAGCCCCAAATCCTAAACCCCTAAACCCGAAACCCGAAACCCGAAACAATGTGAGCCTGCAAGCCCCGCACCCTCAAAGCCTAAAACCTTAGCCAAGTCCGCCACCACATTCCTGAACCCCAAAACCCTTTGAACCCCCCAAACCCAAAACATGTGCCGATTAGGGTTTAGGGTTTAGGGTTTAGGGTTTCGGGTTTACAGGGTTTAGGGTTTAGGGTTTAGGGTACTAAGCCATCAGCTGTTTCACCTATGCGGGTCGCATTGACTCTGCAAGTCCGTGTCAACCCGAACCCGCTAACCCTAACCCCTATATACCACCCCAAACCCCTTGTGCCCCCAGACCCTAAGACTGCGGTTTTTGGGTTGTGGCTCTAGGGGTTTCGGGTTTAAGGGCTTCAGAGTTTTAGGGTTGTGGGTTGTTGAGGGTATTGCGGTTGTAGGTGTTTAGGATTTTGCGGTTTCAGGGGTTCGCAAGGGTTTAAGGGCTTAAGGGTTTCAGGCTTCAGGGTTTCCGGGTTTCGGGGTGTAGGTCCGGCAGTTGGTTTAAACCATAAACCCTAAACCCCAAACCCTAAAACCTACACCATACGCCCTAAACCCTAAACCCTAAAGCCCAAGCCCCAAACCCTAAACCCTAAACCCCAAACCCTAAACCCTAAACCCTAAACCCTAAACCCGAAACCCGAAACCCGAAACCCGAATCCCGAAGCCCATTCCAGGAAGGTGCGCTCCTCGCCGGCCTCTGCCTGTCCGTGACCATCGACGCCTCGGCTCACGCCCAGGGCTCAGGGGTTGAGGGGTTTAGGGTTTAGGGTTTAGGGTTTAGGGTTTAGGGTTTAGGGTTTAGGGTTTAGGCCCTACCAGGGCTCAGGTGTTGAGGGCGATGCAATTCCCTAAGCCCTGCAGGTTTGGGGTTTAGGGTTTAGGGTTTAGGATTTAGGGTTTGGGGTTTAGGCCCTACCTTAAGAAACCCAGACACCCAAAGCCCCCAAAGCCTACTGTTGCAAGCACAAGAATCCTCGAAGTGCTTCATCAGAAATGGCCCACAACATAGTTTCTTGTGGGGGGGTTGAGGTGCTTAATCCCTTCGAGCCCTAAGCACCGAAGCTTTAGGGTTTAGGGTTTGGGGTTTAGGGTTTTCAGGGTTCAGGGTGCTCGTTCTTGGAAGCGGGTCCCAGTCTAAGGGAGGCTGTGGATGCAACTTCTCTTCCTCAGGACTTCTTGGGAGGGTGGAGGGGGCATGGATTCTTTGCCTTCAAGGCCCTAACCACACGAACCCTAAACCCTAAACCCTAAGCCCTAAACCGCCGAAATAACTCGCGCCAGGTCCAGGTGGTGGCTGTGCTCGCACAGGAGCTGAACAGCCAGAGCCCCAACCTACATCAGAGGTGCAGTTTAGGATTAGGGTTTAGGGTCAGGGATGAGGGTTTAGGGTGTAGGGTTTAGGGTTTAGGGTTTAGGGTTTAGGGTTTAGGGTTGTTTAGGGTTTAGGGTTGGTAGACTTAGAGTCTAGAGGGTTTGGAATTTAGGGTCTTGGGTTAAGAAGTTTAGGCTTCGGGTTGAGTATTTCGGCGTAAGGGTTTAGGATTTAGTTCTCCCCCCTGCCGCCGCGACGAGGTCACTTTAACAGCGTCCGCACGAACATGAGCCAGGCCGCGACTCCCAACCCCTCCGAGTTTAGGGTTTAGGGTTTAGGGTTTAGGGTTTAGGGTCTAGGGTTTAGGGTTTAACTGCTTGAGCCCTACTTGAAGGCCTGAAGGTTCGTGGATTTGTTTATGTAGTGCTATATCATACACTGCATAGGATACGAACCAAATGCTACCTATAGCTACCCTACTTGTCAGTCCATGAAGAAGTACACGTGAACCCTAAAACCTAAACCCTGAACCCTAAACCCAGAGTGCTTGCTGTTCTCCGCTCGGATTCAACCGCCTACGCTCGCAGGGCGGCGCGTCGCCACGAAGTGGGTGGGTCCACCTGGACTGCCATGAGGAGGCCTTGACGGGTTTCTCCGTGCTATTTTCCTTTTGCCCAATCCTAAGCTAATACTGTCAGTTTTCTAAATTGGGGTAACCCCCAAAACGACCAAAATTCAAAGAAGTGACCATATTAGAAGCTCTGACAAATCCCCTAGGGTGCCTAGTCCGGGAGCCTCCAAAACTACGAGTCTGTCCCCCTTCCAATGCTCTGCATATATACAATATGAACTTCATCACATACCCGGCAAAGTCAGATGGTTGCCTATAGCAGGGTGTCCGGGTTCGTTGAAGAGATGATGACATGACATCCCAGATACTGGGGCAAGCGCTGCCAGCTGCTGCGTTTAGGGTTATGACTTACTGGCTACTGCTTCCTCGTAGAGAACAAGACGGTGCTGATTCTTTATACATATATACAACAAATATGCATATATATATATATGTACGTATGTAGACACCCATAAAAGGCTTCTACGGGGTGGAGAGGGGAACATGTAGCCAACTCTCCAATACTTTCTGTCATAGGATGAGAGGGCTTACAAACCTTACAAACCCTCTGACCTCCTCTTGTTGGACTTGGGGTGTACAGGGTGGGGCCCCCTTACTATACTAACTGTAGTTAAGGGACTTATAACCTAACTTAGGGTCCTTATAACCAATTTAGGGCCCTTATAACTCTACTTATAACTAGGGGGCCCCACCCTGTAGGGCTTCGGGTGGGTTGACCTGTCTGGGGCACCATGGAAGTACTTAAGCCCCAGTTAACTGACTCCAGAACCCTAAGCCCTAAACCCTCTCCCCCGCTCACCCCCTAAACCCTATACCCTCAACCCTCAACCCTAAACTACCCAAACCCCCAAACCCTAATTCGTGCTCCCCCCCCCCACACAACACACAAGCCATCCCAAACGCCCCATGAGCCCGGTGTATCCCGGCCACCCTGAGCCCGCCACCTCCCCCAACAAAAGAAAAACAACAATCCCTATATTACCCGTAATAAGGAAGCTTTTTTTGGGGTTTAGGGTTTAGGGTTTAGGGCTTAGGGGGGGGGGGGTTCTTAAGCAATTAGTAGACAGCACCCAAACTTCCAACCTCTGCGATCTTGGTAACTGCGTTGGGAGCCTTCAACCCTTCTTGGGGTACATGTAACTAGGTGGGCCCTTTGGACATTTTCTATTTGCCCTTATTGGCAATTGCAGAGGGCTCGAAGGGCTGTCCTAGGTAATCCTGCCATAATTGAATGGTTAGCCTGTTTTTTTTGGCCCAGGGTACTCAGCAACTAGGCCCTGCGCCCCCAAACAGGGTAGGCCCTTATTCCCTTTTTTTGTTTTTAGGGTTTAGGGTTTAGGGCTAGGACCCAGAGTAGGCCCTTATTCCTCTTTTGTTAGGGTTTTGGTTCCCTTCTAGGTCCCTTTAAACCCCAGCCCCTAACCCTAAACCCTAAACCCTAAACCCTAAACCCTAAACCCGAAACCCTAAACCCTAAACCCTAAACCCTAACACCTTTCTTTTTTTGGCTTCCGGGCTTCTAGAACCCCAAGCACATGCCCAGTGCCTCAATGGGCCGCAGCGGCTGCCCCTGTTTGGGGCCCCAGCCTCCTTGAGAGTCAGATTTGAGTGGGGTTTAGGGTTTAGGGTTTAGGGTTTAGGGTTTAGGGTTTAGGGTTTAGGGTTTAGGGTTTAGGGTTTGCAGGATTTGAGAGGGAGGGCCTGGGGTTCGGGGTTTTAATGCAGAATGTTAGGTTTGGAGTTACCCAAATTAAACCCTAGACCCTCATTTAGGGTTCTAGGGTTTAGGGTTTAGGGTTTTGCGTGTTCAGGAGCTCTGTCAGGAGTCGGAGCTCGGATTTGTAAAGGTGCCCCGTCAAAACGACGCCCTGTCCCAGAGAGATACCCACACCCTAAATCTTATACCCTATACAGCCTGGACCCTAAACCCTAAACCCACGTGCGCATCATGCAGATATTGCAACGTACACCCCATTCAATAAACCCTAAACCCTAAACTATACACCGACACCCTAATCCCTGAAATCATCGGTTCCCTCTGCCGCCACCAACCCCCCGTTTAAGGTTTAGGGTTTAGGGTACCTCAAGCCCTCAACCACCCAACTCCAAACTGAACAGGCCTCCCTTGCCCTGGATAGCTGAGTAACCATATGAGAGTCGGGGTAGCTGTTTAGGCTTTAGGGTACCTTTAATCTGTATAAGGGAGCCCAAAAGCTCTCAGGGGCTGGCGATTCCCACGCTTGCGAGCCGGGGGGGGGGGGGGAGGGAAAGCAGCCGGGGGTTTCGGGCCTAGGGTTTAGGGTTCAGGGTTGACAAAGTCAGAGATCAGAAAGTTGCGAAGAGATTGATCGTGCACTCCTCATTACGCAAGAGCACTGCTAAATCTAGCATCTCTTGACCTTGATGGCGCACTGTTGGCTAAAACATCTGCAGCACGAAGAATCAACGTCCAGGCTTCAAGAAAAGCATCCTGCTAGAAGTTCCTTCCTTTATTGGGCTTTAGCCTCAAGCACAGGAACAGTCGGAAGGGTGGATTTCCACCTGATGTATGTGTACGCAAAAGTTTGTGTGGGTGTGTGTGGTAATCTATAAGCGAGTTTTTTAGTGTCACTAACTATACATTTATGTGTGTATATACATAGACAGATGTGTACAGAGTGAATTCAGATAAGCAGATAGGGTTCAGGATTTAGGGTTTACGTTGTGAGTGAAAGCCCGCCCCCCAGAACTTTCTTGAGAAAGCCCGCTTCAGAAAAAATCGACTGCGAATGTTTTGTGCGCCAGTTACGCTGCTACGGCCCATATAAAACGCTCCTAAACCCTAAACCCCAAACCCTAAACCCTAAACCCTAACCCTTAACCCTAAACCCTAAACCCTAAACGCTTGATATCAGGCTGCTTTTGCGCACCTTCCGGCCCACCTCGATGCCCACACCCAGCCTCGACGCCCTTTGCGAGCCACCGGGTCTGCATCCTCTGGCTGTAGGGTTTAGGGTTTAGGGTTTAGGGTTTAGGGTTTAGGGTTTAGGGTTGAGGAATATAGGGTTCAGGGTTTAGGGTTTAGGAATATAGGGTTCAGGGTTTAGGGTTTGGGAATTTAGGGTCTAGGGTTTCGGAATATAGGTTTATGAGTACATATAGGTTTCGAGTTTAGGGTTTAGGGTTTATGTTTTGGGGTTCAGGGCTGAGTGTTCAGGGTTTGCTACAGGGCCCTTCATAAATAGAGCAGGGTTTTGGGGGCCTTATTGTATAATATAAATATATAGGGACCAGAAGCGAGTACTATTGCTAATTCTTCCGACGCGGGTTCAATCGTGGGCAGGAATCATTTCCCAGAGGCTCCACTTGTAGTAATGGTTTGGAAAGGTACCCGAAAGGCACGAACAAATTTCCACAATAGCACTCTAACGCGGACCCTCTGGGTTTTGGGCAGGGTTGTCAAAATGATTGTAGCGGAAACACGTACCGCATAATAAGAAGCCGTATACAGCTTGAGTTCTGAAGCAACAAAGAACTGGCCCAAATCGTGCGTGAACTCACATTGTGCTTGCACATATACATATATGTATATACAATATACAGATACATATACATACAGATATACATATATGTATGTACAAGATACACACACATCTGCTGACGAACACTGGGCCACGTAGTCCAGAAGATTTTGGGTGTTCGGGGTTCAGGGCGCTGTCACAGCCAACAGCACCTTCTAGGAAGGTAAGCCTCAAACTCAAAAACCCTAAACCCTAAACCCTAAACCCTAAACCCTAAACCCTAAACCCTAAACCCTAAACCCTAAACCCTAAACCCTAAACCCTAAACCCTAAACCCTAAACCCTAAACCCTAAACCCTAAACCCTAGCAGACGCAATGGCTCAGGCTCTGGCTCCTGTCCAGTGGCATCAGGCCAACCATCGCCAAGGCACCCTCGGTTTAGGGTTTAGGGTTTAGGGTCAGGGTTCAGGGTTCAGGACTCAGGGTTCAGGATTTAGGGCTTAGGGTTTAGGGTTTAGGGTTTGTAAGTATCTCTTGACAGCAGGGCGGGGGCCAGGATCTGAGGGTACGCACGTAATGTCCCATGGACTCCAATCTCCCTAGATTCCTTAAAGGGTTTAGGGTTTAGGGTTTAGGGTTTAGGGTTTAGGGTTCAGGGTTTAGGGTTTAGGGTTCAGCATCTCTGGTCCAAGCATTCACTAGTTGAGCAGCTTTCAAGGCCATAGGGGAATACCCACCCGCCCATTGGGTCCCACACCATTAGGAAAATAATCTAATCCTCCTCCTCTCTGGGCAGCTACGTTCCTTCCCGATTCCCCTATGGCCTTGAAAGCTGCTCAACTAGTGAATGCTTACCTCTCCTACTATATATATATATATATTTAAACGTTAAACCCCTTCGTGGATGTGGGCAAAAACCGTCAAACACGGATGCTAGTTGAACACGCTCGGTCTCCAAGAAGCGAGGATGCTAGTTGACGCTCGGTCCCCAAAAAGCACGGATGCTAGTTGAACACGCTCGGTCGCCAAAAAGCAGGATGCTAGTTGAACACGCTCGGTCCCCAAAAAGCACGGATGCTAGTTGAACACGCTCGGTCGCCAAAAAGCAGGATGCTAGTTGAACACGCTCGGTCCCCAAAAAGCACGGATGCTAGTTGAACACGCTCGGTCGCCAAAAAGCAGGATGCTAGTTGAACACGCTCGGTCCGCAAAAAGCAAGGATGCTAGTTGAACACGCTCGGTCTCCAAGAAGCGAGGATGCTAGTTGAACACGCTCGGTCCCCAAGAAGCAGGATGCTAGTTGAACATGCTCGGTCCCCAAAAAGCAGGATGGTGGGGTGGCGGGGGGTCGGGGAGGGGGGGGGGGGGAAGGGGGTGTGTGGGGGAAGGTGGGGTGGGGGGGGGGGGGGGGGGGGGGGGGTTGGGGGGGGGGGGGGGGTGGGGGGGGGGCGGGGGTGGGGGCGGGGGTGGGGGTGGGGGCGGGGGTGGGGGCGGGGGTGGGGGGGGGGACCTTGCCCACTAAAATATATGACCTTGCCCGCTAAATGTATGAGCTTGCCCGCTAAATATATGAGCTTGCCCGCTAAATATATGGCCTTGCCCGCTAAATATATGAGCTTGCCCGCTAAATATATGACCTTGCCCGCTAAATATATGACCTTGCCCGCTAAATATATGACCTGGCCCGGGCACTATATTTAGCGGGCAAGGTCATATATTTAGCGGGCAAGGGCATATATTTAGCGGGCAAGGTCAATGGACCTTGCCCACTAAATATATGACCTTGCCCGCTAAATATATGACCTTGCCCGCTAAATATATGACCTTGCCCACTAAATATATGACCTTGCCCGCTAAATATATGACCTTGCCCGCAAAGTCATTAACATTTAATTATATTATATATGAAAGAGTGGTTTAGGGTTTAGGGTTTAGGATATAAGGAATAGGACACGCATCACAGTATGGGATATTGGAGTGTCTGGCTGGACAGGTGGGGTGTGTGAGCAAATGATAATTCAAAAACTCGGTAGACGTCCGAATTCTGATTTTAACCCTCATTGCTAGACCCTAAACCCCGGGGTATACTCCTCAATGAAGGAATTGAGGGGTACTGGGCTCTTGGGCAGCATTAGCTGTGCCTGCCTCGCCACGCATGAGGGTTAAAGAGTTCAAGGGTTTAGGGTTTAATTAGAGACCAGGCAGGGTTTAAGGTCAGCAAAACACGGCAACACCCAGAAAACGGTGATCTTCAAATGGCAAAGGGGGTCCTTGATAAAAAAACGGAAGTTCCTTAGCTATAGCGCAACCTGTGCCAAAGCGCCAATACCCTAAACTCGAAACCTAATCCCTAAACAGCCTGAAGATTTAAATCCCCTAAACGCTCAAAAGTGCCCCCTGAAGCCCTCCCCCTCCGCAAAACCCGAAGCCCTAAGCTTTACCCGCGAATCCCTGAACTCTGAAGCCTCAAGCCCGAAGCCCTAAACTAAACCCTAAACCCGCAGCCTATAAAGCGACCATGTAGCTGCCCCAAGATTACCCTAAACCCTCAACCCTAAACCCTAAACCCTAAACTCCTCATGTAGCTACCCTTAGATGATCCTCCGGCCTTTTCCTTACTGTTGGTTAGTAGGGAACGGGGGAAAGAAGGTACCCTATATAATCCCTTAACGGGTATTTGTCATAGGACCCGGAGTAGGCCCTTATTTCAGTTTTTTAGGGTTGCGGTTCCCTTGTAATCCGCTTAAGACCAAAAAGCAAGTGTACCCTTTTTATTCCTAGGTTACTCCTGAGTCTAGTATAGGGCCCGATACCCTAAACCCTAAACCCTATAAACCCTACAGCCGAGACCCTAAACCCTGAACCCTGAACCCTGAAACCCTAACCCTAAACCCTGAACCCTGAAACCCTAAACCCTGAAGCCCTAAACCCTGAAGCCTAAACCCTGAAGCCTAAACCCTAAACCCTAAACCCTAAACCCTAAACCCTAAACCCTAAACCCTAAACCCTAAACCCTAAACCCTAAACCCCAAACCCTAAACCCTAAACCCTAAACCCTAAACCCTAAACCCTAAGTAAGCTTCTCGAGCCGCCAGTCCACCGCCCGCACCGCCGCCTTCGCCTGGAGATTTCTGGAGTCGGCGGGGGTGAAGCCCTCGGTTCCCTAGGGTTGGTTTGGGGTTTAGGGTTTAGGGTTTAGGGTTTAGGGTTTAGGGTTTAGGGTTTAGGGTTTAGGGTTTAGGGTTTAGGGTTTAGGGTTTAGGGTTTAGGGTTTAGGGTTTAGGGTTTAGGGTTTAGGGTTTAGGGTTTAGGGTTTAGGGTTTAGGGTTTAGGGTTTAGGGTTTAGGGTTTAGGGTTTAGGGCGAAGTGGCTTGGTGGCTCGGTGACCTACGTCCTCGGGTTGTTCAGGCCTGTGAGCCTCGGTGCACCAGGTGGTTTTAACAAACCCCTATCCTCTGCCCTCAAAACCTTCATGAAACTTCTGCCCTAAACCCTACACCCTAACCCCAAACCCAAACCCCGAAGCCCTAAGCCCTAAACCCTAAGCCCTAAACCCTAAACCCTTTGTAACTTGCCGGCGCCCTCCGTGGTCTTAACTCTAGAAGCCTTCAAGCCCCTCATCCCAAACACATCTGACCGAGCTTTAGGCTTGAGGGTCGCGGTTGAAACGGGAGCTTACGAAAAGAAGGGATCCATATAATGAGCCCCGCAAGTAGTAGGATTCCCTAAACCCTAAACCCTAAATCCTAAACCCTGGACCTCAATAAGGCCCAAGTATCGTATGCCTGAATAGGGCTCGGACTGAGAGGTTGCACGTTACATCGGCACCTGCAAATCCCAGGGTTTAGGGTTTAGGGTTTAGGGTTTAGGGTTTAGGGTTTAGGGTTTAGGGTTTAGGGTTTAGGGTTTAGGGTTTAGCGCTTAGGGTTCAGGGTTCGGGTTTAGGGTTTAAGCAAGAACTCACGGGGAAGCTTTAAACAACATGGCACCCAGTCAAGCATGTAGATGTGCGCGCACCCACATGTAAGGATATCTAAACCCTGAACCTAAACCTTAACCCCTAAAACCTGAGCCCTAAGCCCTTAACCTGAAGCCCTAAACCCTAAACCCTAAACCCTAAACCCTAAATTCTAAACCCTAAACCCTAAACCCTTTATCTTCCTTATGTGGGGCTATAAGTACCCGTGAACCTCCAAGTAGACCCTGACGCGCCCAAGTGTGGACGCGGTCCGCCGCCTTGCCTCACGCAAGACAGACCCTGTCTTAGGGTTTAGGGTTTAGGGCTTAGGGTTGGGTTTAGGGTTTAGGGTTTAGGGTTTAGGGTTTAGGGTTTAGGGTTTAGGGTTTAGGGTTTAGGGTTTAGGGTTTAGGGTTTAGGGTTTAGGGCTTAGGGTTGGGTTTAGGGTTTAGGGCTTAGGGTTTAGGGCTTAGGGTTTAGGGTTTAGGGTTTGGGGTTTGGGGTTTTGGGTTTAGGGTTTAGGGTTTGGGGTTTGGGGATTTGGGGTTTAGGGGTTTAGGGTTAGGTTTAGGGTTTAGGGTTTGGGGTTTGGGGTTTGGGGTTTAGGGGTTTAGGGGTTTAGGGGTTTAGGGGTTTAGGGTTAGGTTTAGGGATTAGGGTTTTGGAGTTTAGGGTTTAGGGTTTTGGGTTTTGGGTTTTGGGTTTTGGGTTGTGGAGTACGTGTTGCGGGGCTTATAGGGTTTCCGACCAGCAGCCATGGCGTGGCGACGTTCAAGACCTCGACCCCGAAGCCCAGAACGCCACTGTCAGGGGGCTCTTGGTTCTTCACTCGATTTGAACACTCCGAGTTCGAACCCTAAAGGGTCTAGGGTTTAGGGTTTAGGGTTTAGGGTTTAGGGTTTAGGGTTTAGGGTTTAGGGTTTAGGGGTTTAGGGGTTTAGGGTTTAGGGTTTGGGGTTTAGGGTTTAGGAAGTCTACTTTTGCTGCTGGCTTTCCACCGTGCCTTACCCGAACCTCTGCTCAGCGGCAATACCTGTCCACCCCTGAGACTTAACGGAGGCCTAGCATTGGAGCTCATTCGTGGTTTGGGTTGACAGGGTTCCTTGATGCCCCTTAGGAGTTATAGTTATGAATTATGTTCATATGTAGTCCAAGGGAATTGAAAGAAAAGGGGCCCAAAAACACCACATAAACATAAGGATCCTACATACAGTTTTTTTTGAATCCCCCTTATAGGGGCCCTTATACCCCAATAGTAGGATCCTTATGTTTATGCGTTTTTTTTGTGCCCCTAAAAACAGGGAGAAGAATTTCAAGCCTGAAGATCTCATGAGCTCGGGTCAGACCTTGCATGCCGAGCTAGCGCTCAAGAGTTGACGCAACAACGAGAGGCGGCATATCCCAGTAGGTCACGCTGCCGCGCTCCCACGACACAGAACTGGGTAGGCCCTTGGGACATGTTGCATTTTCCCTTGTTGGGTTTAAGAGGGTCATATTTAGGAAATATTTTTCCAGATGTTTAAGGCTATTCTGAGGGGCCATCTGAGAGAAAGGACATGCTGTAGCTAGCACTTGGGATGATCCCGGAGCATGAACCGCAGTGTAGCTTTGTGGGGCCTGCGGTTGAGTTGTCAGATAGCCAGACTCGGAGTCATCGCCAAAAGCATGACGGACCAAAATCAGCCAACCGCGAACCGGGTTTAGGGTTAGGGTTTAGGGTTTAGGGTTTAGGGTTTAGGGTTTAGGGTTTAGGGTTTAGGGTTTAGGGTTTAGGGTTTAGGGTTTAGGGTTTAGGGTTTAGGGTTTAGGGTTTAGGTCTACACCTCCAAGACCCTATTCCTCAGTATGCCTGAGACACTCAAACCTCTGGCTCATCTGTCGCGTTCGGCGGTTCCTGGGACGCTAAGTAGGACAGCCACTGGTGTCGAAGCCCTCCACCGGCCACAGTTACCTGTTTTCTCTCGCTGTAGGCGCATGTTGTTCCGGTTACGTTACCCACTAGGCCACCCTCAGACAATCGAGATCGCTGCTGCAGTGAATGATTCTTTAATTCAGACTAGGGATCCTACAATGGTTTGAGAGGGAGCATGGCTCATGTGCGAGAAAAATGGAGTCTTTGAGTTGCTGGTGTTTATTCGTTATCTACTAACTGCTTAAGAACCCCAAGAAATATTCTTCCTTATTAAGGGTAATGCAGGGATTATTATTATGTATGCTTTTGGGGTTCTTAAGCCAATAGTAGTATTGGGGGCACTTTCAAATTGGCTTGGGCCCCCTTGGCCGTCCTCCTGCGAGGCTGAGACCAAGGCTGGTCAGTTCCGCTGCCTTCCGCTGGGGCGCCCGGGTTTTGTTTTTGGGTTTTGTTTTGGGATTTAGGGTTTAGGGTTTAGGGTGTAGCATTGGTCAGCTGAATGCAACAGCGTGTAGACATGCCCATCCCAAACATCGCAGCCAGCTAAACAGCCCAAGCCAAGCCAATGCCATGTCAAATTCACATGGCAAACTCGGACCCAGAGTAGGACCTTTTTTCCCGCTTTTTGGGTGTTTTCGTCAATCCAAAAAGGGCACCCTTTTTCTTCCTAAACCCAAAGCCCTAAACCCGAAACCCTTAGCTATTCCACGGTTATTGACCTGCCTGAGGGGCCTCCCCGTCCCAGGGCTTCCAGGCGACTTTAGTTCAGGTACGGGACCAAATTGAGTGCATATGACTTCCCTTAGAGGGAAACCTTTCTTGGATCCGTAGGAAATCTGGACATGAGTAGTTCCGCAAGGTCAGGGTACCCTGCATTTTTTCTTCTAACAACCTTACAAACCCAAACCCTTGCAACCCTAACTCCTCAAATCCTAACCCTCGCAGCCCCTAAACCGCAAACCCTAAACCCCAAACCCCAAACCCTAAACCCTAAACCCTAAGCCCTAAACCCTAAACCCTAAACCCTAAACCCTAAACCCTAAACCCTAAACCCTAAACCCTAAACCCTAAACCCTAAACCCTAAACCCTGCACCGCCAGGTTGTGGCAGCTGAGGATCCTCTGCGAGGTCACTGCTAAAGTCATGCAGCAGGCCTGCGCTGTTTGTGTAAGTCAAGAAGAAAGCATGTGAATAGTTTAGGGTTTAGGGTTTAGGGTTTAGGGTTTAGGGTTTAGGGTTTAGGGTTTAGGGTTTAGGTTTGGGGTTTAGGGTTTAGGGTTTAGGGTTTAGGGTTTAGGGTTTAGGGTAGGGTTTAGGGTTTAGGGTTTGGGGTTTAGGGTTCAGGGTTTAGGGTTTTCTGTGTGTGCATGTGCAAAGTGTAGATCTGTCTTGTTGCAACGTGAGCAGGTGAGTTTTGGCATGGTTTTGAAATGGTAGCTACCTGATCATAAGTCAACTCCTTGCTATATTGATACGAGCACGAGTTTTTAGCTTTGAGCTACTACTTTGAATTTGAGCTCCCAACTACCAAGTATGAAGAACACTTGTTAGTATCATTGCGAACAAGAATTAGTGACTATTTCTGGATATTCAGAACTATGAACTATGACTCATGAAGCATGAATCACTGCCTATGTGTTACTAATTGCGGTAGGCGAATCTCAAGCTGAACAAGAATTTCTGGCTGCTATCCAACTACGGAGTACTAGCTAGCAATCACATTTACTGGTAGTAGCTGATCATGAAGTACGGATGACATCAGTAATTCATCATTGCCAGATACCAAATACGAATTCAAGATTGCCATCGTTGTCACGGTTGCGATTGCGGTTAATACCGGTTATTCTCATCATCATGAATATGATGGTTGTTGTTCTTGCTGCTTCTATCGCTCTTCTGCTGACGGCTTAGAGTCCATAAGTTGGGATGTTCCCCTTATACTAACAGTCCTTAATGGGGACTATGATCGGGCGTGTACTATAGTCCCTATGAAGGACTGCTAGTGTAAGGGGGAACATCCCAACCTAAAATCCCCTATGAACCCTAAACCCCTATAAACTCTAAAACTCTTAAACCCCTAAACCCTTAAAACCCCTAAAGCACAAGGTGCTTGGGTGGCGAATGTTGGGGGGGCGCGTTGGGCAGCAGGTTTGTTGAAGCCACGCTAGGAAGCCGCGCCATTGCTCCTTCGATTGTTCAGCGTTTAAGGGTTTAGGAACCCTAAACCCTAAATCCTAAACCCTAGACCCTGAACCCTAAACCCTGAAACCCTAAACCCTAAACCCTAAACCCTAAACCCTAAACCCTAAACCCTACGCCCCACGCAATCGGGTTCCAGCATCCCTTCTGTGCTCCGCCCCTAGAGACTCCAAAACCCCTGAATCAAGGAATATGCCTTAAATCATATTAGGGCTTAGGGCTTGGGGCTTGGGGCTTAGGGCTTAGGGCTTGGGGCTTAGGGCTTAGGGCTTAGGGCTTAGGGTTCAGGGTTTAGGGTTTAGGGTTTAGGGTTTAGGGCTCCTATGATTACTTTAAGGGATGCTCCTTACTTGAGGGTTTTTTTTGGAGTCTCTGGGTTCGCCCCGAAGGTGCGGATGGCGCGCCGGGGTGTGAAAGGAGCACATCGAGGGTCGTAGGGGGCTCTTGTTTTTTTTGTTTTAAGGGTTTTTCAGGGTTTTGTTTAGGGTTTTTAAGGGTGTTTTTTGGGTTTTTTAGGGTTTGTTTAGCGTGTTTGGGGTTTTTAGTTTTTTTTAGGATTTTAGGGTTTTTTAGGGTGTTTAGGGGTTTGAGGGTTCTAGGGTTTTAGGGCTTTGGGGATTTCAGGGGTTTTAGGGCTTTGGGGGTTCAGGGGTTTTAGGGTTTTAGGGGTTTTGGTTTTGTTTTTTGGATTTTGGTTGGGTTTCAGTGCTTTGGGGCTCTAAGGTTTTTTTGTGTAGGGTGAGCGCGCAGACCTCGTAAGCTTCTAATGCCCTATGTACTTGAGAAGGTTCAGAAGTACAGATATAAGTTTCAAAGCGTCCTAAAGAAGGTCATGACCCTGACTTGCACGCCCTACAAGCTGACCAGCAAGTTGGGTGTTGCCGTGAATCCCTTGAGCCCTTTGCCGAAGACCCCGATCCCCTAGGACTTTGGCAGTTGGGCTTAAGGGTTGAGGGTAAAGACCTAATTACTCCAAAAGCCCTGCCATTTGCACCTAAAACATACCCAGCATGATTGGCTTTATGGTTTCCTTGGAATCAAGTTACTACTCAATGCTAAACTCCTTGAACCCCAAATCCTAAGCCCTCACCCCTCTAAAGCTTAGATCCCAAGCCTACCAGAAACCCCAGGCCCTAACCCTATAAACCCAACAAGCCGTACGCCCGAAGCCCTACAACCTAAACACACAATACACCCTAGGCCCTAAATCCACAATATACCCTAAGCCCCAAACCCTAAACCCTAAACCCTAAACCCTAAACCCTAAACCCTAAACGTGGAGAGGACGAGCATCCAGCATCTTCGGGTGGGAAGTGCCCAGAGGGCTGCGCTTCGTAGGTTACGAGGGCCGCAGCCAAATTAAGCCCCAAGCCCTCACGCTTAAACCGCGGACGATTTACGGCAACTTCCACAGAGCACCCTAAACCCTAAACCCTAAACCCTAAACCCTAAACCCTTAACTCCAAAGTGGGTCTTGGCCTCTCTGGCTTAAAGGGATTCATTCCCAAATGTCAGAAGCTAAGAAGCGCACAGGTGGAGAACCGGGAAGCCCTGCAAGCATCATCATCCCAGGGTTTAGGGTTTAGGGTTTAGGGTTGATAGGGTTGAGGCCGACTGGGCAGTTCTCTTTGTTAGGGTGCCTTCTTGGGGTCCTTTGTGTATAGTATGGCACCCTTAAATGAAGGAGCCCAAAAGGGACCATAGCTTAGAGAACTGCCCATGTATCCCACAACCCTAAAGCGTAAACCCTAAAACCTAAACCCGAATTAAACCCCAAACCTTCACACCACCCATTATGGGTTTTATGGGGTATGGAAGGGGTAGATATAGGTGCTCCAGTGCGAGCCCCATTGAGGGATTCTTTAAAACGGTTCTGAAGTGAAACCCTAGACCCTAACCTCGACCCTATATATCAGGTTTATTTTTCCCCACCCTCGGTGTGGGGTTGTTAGATTTTAGACTCAACTCTGCTCCTCGCCCGGAACTCTGCTCCTCGCCCGGAACTCTTCTCCTCGCCCGGTCTACTCCTCGCTCATCCCTGGAGTGCCCAACCCCAAACTGTGCCTGGAGTGCCCAACTTTAGAGTGTTTCTGGAGTGCCCAACCCCAGAGTCTCCCTGGAGTGCCTCCCTAGAGTGCCCAAGCCAGAGTGTCCCCGGAGCGCCCAGCCCCACAATCTCCTTGAAGTGCCCAACCCCGGAGTGTCCCCGGAGTGCCCAACCCCAGAGTCTCCCTGGAGTGCCCAACCCCAGAGTATCTCTACCAAGAGAGGGTGGAGATGTTCGAAGTAAAGTGATTTTTTTTTTGGGGGGGGGGGGGATTTAGGGGTTGAAAAGTGCTTGGGTGCAAGAGGGTTTTTGGAGGTCGAGGCCCTTCTTTGGTTTAGGGTTTCGGGTTTAGGGTTTAGGCTCAGAGGAAATGTGTAGCGATTAACTTGTGCGGGCATGACCACTTTAGGCTAGCATGGGGACATCCTGCCGCCCAGAGAGCCCTCGCCCCCAAACCCTCTAAATCCTCTAAACCCTCTCAACCCTCCAAAACCAGATAAACCCTCTAAGCCCTAATTAAGCAAAACTCAGGTCCGACACTCGCCGAAACTCGCGGTCGGGAAGTACGCTCGGTGCCAAGAAGCTGAAAAGGACCAAGCCTACCCAAACCCGCACGGCCAATGCAAAACACCGCTGAGGCTTTTGGGGTTTAGGGCTTGAAGTTTGGGTTTTGGGGTTTGGTTTTGCCCTAAACCCAGCAAAACACAGAGCATGCCGACAAACCAACTGGCCGAACACGGCGGACAGCATGTGTGCGCAGAGGCTCGTGTTCCTAAGCCTTCATCGCCACGTCTTCACTTTGCCCCCAGGCTCTAATTCGCAGAGCCCTGAAAAATCTATAGCCTTTGGAGTTAGGGCTTAAAGCTTTAAATTAACCCCAGCCCCAAAACCCTGCTGGGAGGCTTACCCCCAACCCAAACCCTACACATGACCTAAACCCCAAGCCCCTAAACCCCAAAACCCCAAACCCTAAACCCCAACCCGAAACCCCAAACCCCAAACCCTAAACCCCAAACCCTAAACCCTAAACCCCAAACCCCAAACCCTAAACCCTAAACCCCAAACCCTAAACCCTAAACCCCAAACCCTAGACCCTAAACCCCAAACCCCTCCGTCCCCCTTGCTCAAGCTCCCCTGGCCGGCCCACGAGGTCCATGGGCATCGAAAGCCAAGGTATGGGCCTGGACCCCATGGGTTCAGAACCCTAAACCCTAAACCCTAAACCCTAAACCCTAAACCCTAAACCCTGGCTTCTGGTCGGAGAGCTGTTTTGGTCGGTACACTTCGTCCTCTTTTCTTCGGGTTCCGTTCCGTGGTGAGCCCAAGCAGACGCTGCTGTGGATTCCTGTTACAGGGCTTAGGGCTTAGGCCTTAGGGTTTAGGGTTTAGGGCTTAGGGTTTAGGGTTTAGGGTTTAGATACGACACATGTCAAGTAAGGGCCCTGGAACTTTTGGGCAGCTCAGCGCATCGGCGGTGACTGCAGCCGAAGCTCCCACCCTCGACCCGTAAACCTCAACACCGAAACCCTAAACAGTCCTCCTCCTCCTCCTCCTCCCTAAACAGTCCTCCTCCTCCTCCTCCTCCTCCCTAAACAGTCCTCCTCCTCCTCCTCCTCCTCCTCCTGCCCGGAGCTCTCCTCTCCTGAAACCCTGAAACCCTGAACCCTAGAAACCCCGAACCCTGGAAGCCCTACAAAAGCCCTCAACCAGAACCTCTTGACCCTCGACTTAGGCTTTGCGCCGGGAGTGGAGTCAAACTCTCCCGACAAGATGCGCAGGGTCTCAGGCCCAACGCGACATGATATATACTATTTGCTTAGAAGGGGATTAGGATCTCGGCTGTCGGGTTTAGGCATATTGCCCTTTTCAGGAAGGATAGTTGTTCCGAAAAGCCAAACTTGGCAAAGGGAAATAGTAACAGCATGAAATAAGCTCTGTGGGTAGTCACAGCCAAAAGGGGCAGGGGCAGAAACACTTCTACGGGGAGCATCTAGGACCCAGAGTATAGGCCCTTATTCTTGTCTTTAGGTTTTAGATTCCCTGATAAGCCCCGCCTCTAAACCAAAAAGGGCTTCCTGTTTGTGCCTAGGCTACCCTTAGGCCTAGGTATGGTCCAAGGGAAGTTACATGGTCCCTTACCTTCTTGACAGGATCCTGAAGGATTCTGAAAAATGGGCCCTGGTGTCATACAGGGTGTATAAGGGGTATAGATTCGGGCCCCAATGAAGGGCCCACATTCAGGGACCATGAAACAACCCTAAACCTTAAACCCTAAACCCTAAAACCCTAAACCCTAAACCCTAAACCCTAAACCCCAAACCCTAAACCCTAAACCCTAAACCCTGAGGTATGTTGTGCTGAAGCCTAGTTGCCTGAGACTGACTGAGACTTACTCCCCCCCCCCGCCCCCCAGTCAGGCCTACACCTCTTAGCAGCACCCAGGCCTCCAAACCTCCAAACATCCCCATTAGGGGTGGGGTTTGGGGTTTGGGGTTTGGGGTTTAGGGTTTAGGGTTTAGGGTTTAGGGTTTAGGGTTTAGGGCTTAGGGTTTAGGGCTTAGGGCTTAGGGTTTAGGGTTTAGGGTTTACGCAAGGCCTCACCGTGGTTGTGTTCAGGGCTTAGGGTTTCGGGGTCTAGGTTTCGGGGTTTAGGGTTTCGTGGTTTAGGGTTTAGGGTTTCGAACGGGCAGCCGCGGATGAGAGATGCAGGTCTTCCCGCACAGGCGGCCCTTTCTTCAAGGCACCCTAATCCTTGGTCCTTGTTGGCTTTAGTTTTACATGTTTGTTATCATAAAAACCCAAGAAGGATAAACAAATAGAATGGTTAACATAACCCCAACAAGGACCCAGAAACCCTAAAACCTAAAACCTAGATCCCCCTCCCCCTTAGCTTCGTGGAATCTGTGTCCTGAGCTTCTTTGCAATTTAGGGGTGAGGTGCCCTCATTGCCGCCGTGCACCCTAACCGCCCCCTCCCCAAAAAGTGGAGAGGAAGGAGCCTAACCCTTAACCCTTAACCCTTAACCCTTAACCCTTATAGCCCTAACCCTAAACCCTAAACCCCAAACCCTAGACCCCAAACCCTAGACCCTAAACCCTAAACCCTAAACCCTAAACCCTAAACACTAAACCCTAACCCCACGCCTATACTATAGACCTAAGCCCTAGACCCGACGACCTGCCTCGTAAAGATGCCAGGCGCCGGGATGGTGTTGCAGGAAACCGCCGCGCCGACTTGGGTCCTGCCTGCCGCTCTTAATCTGCGCATTTAGGGTTTAGGGTTTAGGGCTAGGGTTTAGGGTTTAGGGTTTAGGGGTTTAGGGTTTAAGGTTTAGGGCGTTGAGGGGGCTTAGGGAAGTTTCGAGGGTTTTAGGGTTTAGGGTTCTTAGGCACGTTTAGGCTGTTTATGTTGAAGGACGAGGGTTTACTATTTAGGCGATTCCCATGATGCGTTGCAACCCTGACCCTAAGTCCTAGGGTTCAGGGCTTCGGCTTTAGGCTGGGGTTTGGACTTCAGAAGGAAGATTGAGGATGTAACCCCCCCAAGCTCTAAGTTTCGATGCCCTAAACCCTAAGCCCGAAATCCTAAGCCCCCTGATGTCCCCCTTAGACCCCCCCCTTATACTCTCCTTATACACCCCTAGGCGGTGCAACCTTACCCTAAACCCAAAACCCTAAACCCTAGACCCTAAAATCTAAAATCCTGCAAGGACTTGAAGGGTAGGAATCTTAATCCCTTGATTTCTGTTTTGCTACAAGGACTGTAGGGGTAGGACTCTTAAACCCTAAACTCTAAACTCTAAACCCTAAACCCTAAACCCTAAACCCTAAACCCCCTTGATTATTGTTTGCTCTGGCGTGGCTGGGAGGTTGGTTTGGCCTTTCTTCTTTGCCCTGTGCGGCCCGGCTCTGCCTGTCTCAAGCCCAAACTGTTTGAAACACAAGCCCTAAACTCCAAGCCCTATACCCCCCCTAAGCCCTAACCCCAAACCCGAAACCCCAAACCCTAAGCCCTAAAACCTCAAGCCCTTTAAACCCTAAACCCTTAACCCCAAACCCCCAATCCCCACACCCTAAACCCCAAACCCCAAACCCTGAACCCCAAACCCCAAACCCCAAACCCTAAACCCTAAACCCTAGAACCTCCCTCTCAAGGGGGACCCTACACGCCAGGCTCGAGCAAGTCTGGTGCAAGCCTTCAAGGTGCCCCTCTCAAGATTTACGGTTTAGGGTTTAGGGTTTAGGGTTTAGGGTTTAGGAAGATTAGCTTCGGGCGCAGAGTTTAATGTTAGGGTTTAGGACTAGCAAGGTAGGTCTCAAAATTTGGCTGGGAGTAGTTCTCAAAATTTCATGGACCCAGATCCCTAAATCCCTAAATAGCCCTATGAACCCATGCAAGTGCAAGTTTTCATATGCCCCCCCAAAATAACAGAAATACAAGAACACAGGCAAAAAAGTAAACCTCTTTTAGGGTTGGTTATACCCTCCCCCTGAATCGAACTATGCTTTGGGGTGGAGTGTCTCTTTCTTAGTTTGAAGCCCAAAAACCCTAAACCCTAAGCGCTAGGGCCTTGAACCTAAAAGACGACCCAAGCCCCATTTTCAGGGTTTCCAGGGCTTCGGGGTTTAGGGTTGGATTTATGGGGTACAGCCTCCCGCCAAAAGCGGTTTCGGCTTACCCTAAACCCTAAACCCGAAACCCTAAACCCGAAACATTGGGGTTAGGTGGTTTAGGGCTTCACGGTTTGGGGCTTTGACGGCTGAGGCTCAAGTTCGGGATTAACGTCACAAGGCCCAAGCGCTGAACACAAGACCCGAATACTGAGGATTGAAGCTGGGTTTAAGGTTTGGGATTTAGGGTTTAGGGTTTGGGGTTTAGGGTTTGTTGTTTAGGGTTTAGGGTTTGGGGTTTAGGGTTTGTGGTTTGGGGTTTGCGGTTTGGGGATTTAGGGTTTAGGGTACAGGGCTTTTGCTGGGCTTCAGGGCTTGTATGGGACGGGATACTTGGTTTGGGTGTTGAGGGTGCAGGGTTGGCAGATCGATTTGGGGGGTTTACGATAATGTGGGACCCCCAATATAGACCCCCCTGTAGTAGGATCCCCGTCTAATAAGGTACCCCTATCTTAGGTCCCTTTGGGCTAGGAGTAACATGATGCCGAGCCTTGTATTTAGGGTACCCAGAACGGGATCCTCATCTGGAGAATCTACCACATGAAGATCCACTACGATCAGGCCCCGCAATCGCCACACCGAATGCATTCGCAAACGCGCATGTGCCCGAAATGATGAACCCCAACTGCGTCCTCATAGTTTCGTGCAGTGTGCCAAGAGAGCCCCAAGAATTTTTATCAAGCTCCTTGAGCTTTAAGTCGTGCACCCCTCAAGGTCTGCTTCTTCGGCGATCAATCTTCTTGGGCCCACTGCCTCCAGCTGATGGTTTCTTTAGGCCAAAACCCTGAACCCTGAACCCTAAACCCGAAACCCTAAACCCGAAACCCTAAACCCTAAACCCCAAACCTGAAACCTAAACCTCCTGCGGAAAGCGTCGTCCGACGGAGTAGAGGCGAAGTTGGGTACAACACTAAACGTCCCAGTCACCAAACGTCCCGTCGCTCGACCCTAGTCAGACCATAAACCCTGGATGGAGGACCCTAAGCCCTAAACCCTAAACCCTAAACCCTAAACCCTCAACCCTAAACCCTAAACCCTAAACCTGAACTCCTGAACCCGGCATCCTAGACCGAAATCCTAACACCTATAGAGGCATGAGGTGCGGTTTGCCTTCTTCCCCTTATCCATAAGGAATATGCTAGGCTATTGGGGGGTTAAGTTATAGGGTCTAGGGTTCGAGGGTTCGAGGGTTCTAGGGTTCTAGGGTTCTAGGGTTCTAGGGTTCTAGGGTTCTAGGGTTCTAGGGTTCTAGGGTTCTAGGGTTCTAGTAGGGTTGTAGGGTTCTAGGGAATCAAAGAAGGCCCCTTCATTTGCCCACCAAAGTCCGAAGTTGATCCACCAACGCTACACAAATGGGGCTTACGATATTAGGGGTACCTTGCTACGGGGTTCTTTTATAAAGGAATCCTACTTTTTGGGGTCCATATTAGTGTTTAGGGTTTAGGGTTTAGGGGGTGCCCTATTCTGGTAAGCCCCCAAAGCTTTGTTCGCGTACACTGGCTCTCTGGTTGCATCAATAGCTGCATGGATTTGTGCCGGGAATCGCGCAGAGCCAACGGCTCGCTGTTAACTTAGTAGGGGTTTAGGGTTTAGGGTTTAGGGTTATGGTAAGGGTCTCCATACTTGCTAGGTGTACCTAGAAGTATCCATGGAACTTGAAGTGAGGGTTGCTGGCCTCAAGGGCTTCAGGGCTTCAGGACAGTTCCTAGGACCCAGCAGTTCCTAGTAGGCCCATGTATTCCCTTTGTTTAGGGTTTAGGGTTTAGGGTTTAGGGTTTAGGGTTTAGGGTTTAGGGTTTAGGGTTTAGGGTTTAGGGCTTCGGTTCCCTTTTTATAAGCCCCCTTTGAAACCAGAAATGGCCACCCTTCATATTTCTAGGTTGCTCTTGAAGTCTTGGGTCTAGGTTCAGGGCATCTTGCATTTGTACATGAACATAGCTCAGGGCCGACACCACTTCCCAAGACCGGAGCACCTGCTCCCGGGTTTAGGTAGGAAGAGCCTCAGCCGCCAAGGCACCTGAGCTGAACAAGCTGCTGAACGTCTCGAAGGCCTGGGGGCTTCGGATCTTGGATCTCGGGCTTAGGGTTTAGGGTTCAGGGCTTAGGGCTTAGAATTTATTTTTTAGTATTTACATAAGCCCGAAACAATTAACGCTGAACTCGGAACCCGAAACCCTGCACACCCCCCTCCCCAGAATCATGAAGTCTCGGGTGAGAAAGAAGACCCCACTCTCTCCTGAAGCTAGCCTGTCTCTGGGCTTTGGCGTGCTATACTTTCAAGTTTTTTTTGGCTCTGAGTTCCTGTACTATAGCAACTTATACCTAAAATAGCGAATATACTGTTTTTTCCAGGGTTTACTCCAAAGTAGGGGTCTAGGTGGGCATACAAAGTGCTTGGGGAAGTTTGTCGTTTAGGGCTTCCCTTGTTCAGTAAGGCTTAGGGCTTAGGGTACCCTAAGCCCTTAACTCAGGGGATTAAGACTCGTACCCCTTAGGTTGTACCCCTCAAGGTTCCCCCGAATATGCTCCAAGGCAAGACCCCTTGGATTAACTAGAAGTGCGATGAGGTCGAGATGTCCCTAAACCCTAAACCCTAAACCCTAAACCCTAAACCCTAAACCCTGCATCTCCAGAGAGTGCTGCGCGAGCCCCGGGCGCGGGCTTAGGGCGTTGGGCGTAGGGCTTGGGGCTTAGGGCTTAGGATTCGCACCTAAACTCTAAACCCTAAACCCCAACCCCAAACCCTAGACCCCCTACGCTCAGGAGGACGAGGAGAAGCTGGAGACGGGCGCTCTGCAAGCCGAGCTGGCGTCCGGGGCTCTGAAGGTTTAGTAGGTTTTGTATATAGGTCAGGGTTAAGGGGCTTAGGGGCTTAGGTGTTTCGGCGCAAGGTGTTCCCAAATCGGTGTTTTTTTTTGGTTTTTCGGAGTAGGGGGGGGGGGGGGGGGGGGGGGGGCTTGCGAAGAGGGCCTACACCAAACCTGCGGGGGTAAGGATAGAGACCGTAATGCCCTAGTGCTCTCATACCCTCCTACCCTCATACCCTAAGTAATGGCCTTAGTAGCATTCTTGTTTGGGATTTTTCTGAAAGCACGGTTTATAGAGGGCAAAACGTTCTGCTGCCATACCCTGATACCCGACACCATACAAGATCCTCGACCCTGAGTTTTGCACCCACACTTCTCGCTTAGATTTCTTTGGGTTTGGATTTTTGCTAGGGGGGGTTCAGGCTTCAGCAGTTTGCTAAAGGCTTGCATGACAAGTTCTTGTCGCCGTGGGTATCTCAGCGGCGCGCTTGAGTGTCGCCGGGTTTGGTTTGTTGGCCGTGTCTGCTGGTTAGGCCCTTGCAACTATGGATCGCACTGTTCCTCCCCATGCTCACCCTAAACCCTAAACCCTAAACCCTAACCCCTAAGCCCTGAACTTCCTCCCCAGTCTCGCCGGTGTAGCCTTCTCACTTTCCCTCCTTGTGGCGAGACAGCTTTTGAGCGAATGAGAACTTCGAGTTGACTTTGAGAGTTAAGGATTAAAATTGTTTAGGGTTTAGGGTTTAGGGTTTAGGTGGTGGTGGTGGTGGTGTTGCCAGTCAGCAGGCGCGGACCGGGCAGTGGGTGGAGGCAGGGGAGCCCCCTCTGCAGATCCTGACCCAACACCCACAGATCGTCAGAGAGGGACACATGTGGGCCCCACACGGACAGATGGTGGGTAGTGGGGCAAAGGGAGCAGCAGGACATGTTTTATTGGCGGCGCGCAAAGGGGATGGTCCCCTGCCCCAAACACACCTCAGCGGACGCGAGACGTAGTCGCGACAGATCGAGGGTGTGGAGCACCATCACCTTCCCCACACGAGACAGGCAAGCCGGACTCGGGAGGGGGCACAGCAGGGATACGCATGCCTTTTCTTTGTCCAGAACGCCATGCTCTCTTGCACAATCATCAGTGCCACATGCGCCACATCGGCAAACATAGCGTTGGAGGCCTGCACATTTAAGAGCAACCGCGCGCGGTCCCTTGGCGGAAGGTTCGGACCCGGGTCCGGCAGGCCTGGAGAGAGGCTTACGAAGCACTCACCTAACACATGGATATAGGGCGCATAGGTCTTCTTCCCGCAGAACACGCAACACCTTACCTTGGCAGCCGAGCGGTGGCCATCGACGTGAGAAAGGTGTACCGTGCCAGCACGGAGTTGACAGAGGGCGCGATGACCCACAAGAGCAGACCAGGGGAGGCGCAGGCGCAGCAGGGAGGCAGGAGCCGAGGAGGGACCCGACGAGAGGACCGACCAGGGGAACGGCACGGAGTGGGCTTAGGGCTTAGGGTTTAGGGTTTAGGGTTTAGGGTTTAGGGTTTAGGGTTTAGGAGGGGTTATATAAAGGGTTAAGGGGGAAAGCGAGCTTCGAGTTGACTTTGAGAGTTAAGGGTTTCAACGGGGTTTAGGGCTTAGGGTTTAGGGTTAAAGGGGGGTAATACAGGGTGGGGCCCCCTTACTATACTAACTGTAGTTAAGGGACTTATAACCTAACTTAGGGTCCTTATAACCCAATTTAGGGCCCTTATAACTCTACTTATAACTAGGGGGCCCCACCCTGTATCAAGGGGTTAAAACGGGGTTGAGGGTGTAAGGGTGTTTTGAGGGTTTAGGGGTTTAAGGGTTTAAAGGGTGCAGGGCCTAGCTTAGTAGGGTGTCAGGCACGCTAGAAAAGTGCCTCGAAGGTATATGCAGGGAAAATCTGGTAATCTGATTCTCCTCGTTTTGCCGCGTTGGCGTTTGGGAAAAACCCGCAAGCCCTGTTTCTGCTTCCTAAACCCTAAGCCCTAACTCGCTCCCAACGCCCCAGACCCCGATAAGCCTTCTGCAAATGTGCCAGGGCTGCGGCCAAAACAGTCCTGGAGGCAGCTGGCCCACCCCCACGATCACGGCTCGGGGGTTCCGATTCGGGAAGTGCAGGGGCTTACATGGAGGTTCAGGGCTACTGATAAGTAGGGTAACTGTGGTTACGACCTTGCTTAGGGTACTTAAAGCCCATGAAGCTTCAAGTAGGGTTCTGGGATTCTATTGTTTCGATGGTTAGTTCGGGCTCGGGGAGGTCCAGGCGCTTAGTTCTGGGTTTGTAGGGCTGTAGTGGTGTAGCTTGGGGCTGTTTAAGGTCTTTTGGGGATTAGATCTCTCGGCGCGCACGCGAGCGACGTCAGCTTTGTTGCAGCACCAGCCGTGTGTTGAGGGGTCAGCCAGCGGGGACCACACCTCACGCGAAGACTTGAATTCCACAAGCTCCACAAACTCTAAGGGTTTCGGAGTGCACATGTCTAAGGGCAGGGTTTAGGGTTTAGGGTTTAGGGTTTAGGGTTTAGGGTTTAGGGTTTAGGGTTTAGGGTTTAGGGTTGAATTGGGGTTTAGGGTTAGGGTGAAAAGCATAAGACAGAAGCCTAGAAATGCACTGGCCAGGAAATGGGCCTGGTCGGTCATCCAGAGCATGTACAAGCGGTGCATCGCCTGTCAATGCCTCAGCAGGGTTTAGGGTTTAGGGTTTAGGGTTTAGGGTTCAGGGTTTAGGGGCACACCGACGCTGCCCCTGTGATTGTCGCGCGCGCTTGGGGCGGCCTGCGGCCCCAAACTTTAGTACTGTAAGCCCTTCAACCCTCAAAACTCTTCTAGCTTCACCCTAAACCCTAAACCCTAAACCCCCAAAACCTAAAACCCTAAAAGGAACCTCTGGATCAACCTCTGCCACTCGGAAACGGATCTGGTGGTTGGAGCGCCGCCTTCCTGGCAAGATTGGTCTTAGGGCTTAGGAGGGTTTCGGGTTTAGGGTTTAGGGTTTAGGGTTTAGGGTTTAGGGTTTAGGGTTTAGGGTTTAGGGCTTAGGGCTTAGGGTTTAGGGTTAGGGTTTCGGGTTTAGGGTTTAGGGCTTAGGGTTTAGGGTTAGGGTTTAGGGTTTAGGGTTTAGGGTTTAGGGTTTAGGGTTTAGGGTTTAGGGTTTAGGGTTTAGGGTTAGGCTTAAACCCTCAAATGCTAAGCTTTGACACCACATAGTAGGGTAGCTGTAGTCAAAATGTTGAATAGTCCCTATTTCAGGCCTTCGGATACTTACATACTTTAAAGAATCACTAGCATTGGTTTGCATGGTTTGTTTCTACAAACGTCATCCATCTACATGGAATGCTTCACCACCACCAATACAGCATCATTCAAGTTGTGTTACACGCACAGAGAAACTTGGCAAGGACACTTGGCGGAATGGATTACACAAAGGGCGCACATGCATTTTGTAAGGCCGTGCTCAAGTCAATGTTTTCACCGAGGACCGCTGGGCGGCGCCCGAATACAGGCAAATAACCCCCAAACCCTGAACCCCACACCCAGAATGCTAAAGTCTCAGCCGCCTAGACCCTCAACCCTAAACCCACAGTCTCAACCCTAAACCATCAACCCCAAATCCTCAGCTCTAAACCAGTAAACCCTAGAACCGTCAGCCCTAAACCCTCAACCCTGAACCCTCAACCCTAAAACCCTCAATCCCAAACCCTAAATCCTAACCCTCAACCCCAAACCCTAAACCCTCAACCCCCCAAACCCTAAACCCGAAGCGCTAAACCCTCAACCCCAAACCCTAAACCCTCAACCCCCCCCCCCCCCCCCCCCCCCCCCCCCCCCCCCAACCCTAAACCCTAAACCCCAAACTCCCCAAACCCTAAACCCCAAACTCCCCAAAACCCCAAACCCTAAACCCTAAACCCCAAACTCCCCAAGCCCTCAACCCCAGACCCCAAACCCTAAACCCCAAACCCTAAACCCCCAAACCCTAGACTTACGCTAAACCCGAAACCCCAAACCCGAACCCCAAACCCCAAGCCCTAAACTCCCTAAAACCTGCACCCCAAACCCTTTATTTCAACGCGAAAGCTGCAGTGTAGCAGCCGTCAGCACCGACACGCTTCGAAGCAGAAAGGGAAAGCGAAAAACAAGCAGCAAAACCCTAAACCCTCAACACCCCAAACCCTACAAAACCCTACACCCTAAACCCCGGCCCAAACCCCAAACCCTAAACCCTAAACCCCAAACCCTAAACCCTAAACCCCTTTCGGCCTCTTCCGTGACCGCCAGGTCGACGCGGGCCGCCAGGATCCTGGAGAGTTAGTCCCGGTTTCGTTAGGGGTTTAGGGTTTAGGGTTTAGGATTTAGGGTTTAGGGTTTAGGGTTTAGGGTTTAGGGCTCAGGGTTTAGGGTTTAGGGTTTAGGAAACCCTAAACCCTCAACCCTAAGTTCCCACACAGCGAAACTTGAGGGTTTAGGTTTTGGGAGTTCTTGCACCCCCCAAGTACCCTGCAAGCATCATAGAAGGGTACATAAGTCCCTCATTAAAGGCTAGTTTTGGGTGTGCAGGTTAGAGTTTAGGGTTTAGGGTTTGGAGTTTGGGGTTTGGGGTTTTGCGAGTTTTGCGAGTGCGAGTTTTGGGTGTAGTATTCTGGGACATGGTCTCCTTGGGGCTCTCAGGCTACAGTCGGGGTTTAGGGTTTAGGGTTTAGGGCGAGCAAGAATCCCCACACCCGAATCCCACTAAACCAACCCCCCCCCCCCCCCCCCCCCGCGGAACCCCACAGCCTCGTTGCACTGATAATGACAAAGGAGGAGTCAAGAAGCATCCGTTCACAAGGGCATGCGAGGTCCACTGGTAGACCTGACGCCCCAAATCCTAAAACATCCTAAGCCATAAACCCTAGACCCTAAACCCTAAACCCTTAACCCTAAACCCTAAACCCCACACCCAGAGCCTAAACCCGCTGACTGAGGTGCTGGTGCTGGGTGGCACTGCGGTCACGTAGCCGCACAGTAGTTTGGGGGTTTAGGGTTTAGGGTGTAATTAGAGGGCTGAAAGTCGAGGTTTTTCTTTTTTTTTTTTGGGGGGGGGGGGGGGGGGTTAGGGTTCAGGGTTTAGGGTTTGGGGTTTAGGGTTTATAGGGTTTAAGGTTTAGGGTTTAGGGTTGAGGGCCGCCAGCGTAGGTGAGAGGCGACTCGAAGCGGGCTTCGGGGCGCTGGCTTTGAGGTTGCGCTGCACTTGGCGGTCGGCTTAGGGTTTTGGATTTCGGGGTATACAACAGCATCTTGGGACCCTAAACCCGAAACCCTCAACCCTAAACCCCAAACCTTAAACCCTAAACCCCAAACCTTAAACCCTAAACCCTAATCCCTAAACCCTAAACCCTAATTTACGGCAGCAGGGTTGTGGAGTTTCAGGCGGTGTGTCTCCACAACAACCGCTCCTTCACCGATTGAGGTGGGCAAGTCAACCTGCGTCGATGCCCTGGCCAAGCTCTCCGCCAAGGCGGGTTCAGGGTTCAGGGTTCAGGGTTCAGGGTTTAGGGTTCAGGGTTTAGGGTTTAGGGTTCAGGGTTCAGGGTTCAGGGTTTAGGGTTCAGGGTTTAGGGTTTAGGGTTTATAAGGTTTAGGGTTTAGGGTTTAGGGTTTATAGGATCCCGAAACACTCGAAGGTTCATCGGGGGTTTCCTAAGAAGTTTTATAGGGTTCTTAAGGGAGGGGGTGAGTTTTCGGGCTCATATAGTGTTTAGGGTGCGGGCATCCTAAACGTGGGCCCTCGATTTTTTCGGGCGGGTTTGGGGTGCAGTTTAGGGCTTACAGGCTTAGTTGGGCTCTAGGGTCAGGGAGCTTGAAGGCATGTGATCATTGCATGGGCAAAGCATGGAGGCTTAATTCCCGCGTCTCCTCTAACCCTTAACCAACCCTCTATCCAAAACCCGAACCCCTTAAACGCCCTACGTAGGCCAAACCTCCTGCCCCGCCCTAGATCCTCAAAGCCCTTCTTCCTACAACCGTAAAACAGGCAGTTAAACCTGCAAGCCAAAAACCCGAAAGCCTCCAGACGGCCCTATGCCCCACAGGTCCAAAACATCGCGCCCCTGTTCTCTAAGGGCAAGTTACATGGTTCCTTAATGGTTCTGAAGTAGGGGCCCTTGGGGTTTACATGGCATACACGGTGCATGTAAGGTTCCCCACTGAAGGGACCCTGGAACATGCTTCCACAATGTGGTCCTTTACCTTCCTTAAGGGGTTCTGAGGGTGTTCCAGGGCGTAATAAGGTGCGTAGAAGGGTCCCCCACTGAAGGGCCCATGTGAAGGGACCATGTACCTAAGAACCCTAAACCGTAAACCCTTAACCGTAAACCCTAAACCCCAAACCTAAACCCTAAAACCTAAACCCTAAACCATAAACCCAAAACCCTAAACCCGAAACCTTAAACCGGTAGCCAGGACAGCGAGCACCCGTGGGAGGCACCAAGGGGGGGCCGTTGGTCGCACTTGAGGTGTAGGGTTCTTGAGGTGTAGGGTTTAGGGTTTAGGGTTTAGGGTTTAGGGGCTAGGGTTTCTTTGAGGTTTAGGGTTTTTACTTCCTGCCCCCTTTTTTTCGGGAAGGAGGCAAGTAGTTACCTCATATCCCCTATATACATAATATATGTCTGGGGTTTTAGGGTTTTGGGGTTTACTTCCTGGCCCTTTTTCGGGAAGGAGGCAATTAGTTCGGGGTTTTAGGGTTTCAGGTTTAGGGTTTCAGGGTTTAGGGTTTAGGGGTAAGGTCTAGGGTCTAGGGGTTTAGGACTAAAGGTTTAAGGTTTAGGCAGCGGAACAGTTGTTATTTTTTTTGCAGGGCTTAGGGAGTCAGTGTCAAAGGTTTCGTTTAGGGTTTAGGGTTCAGCGTCACAGGTTTAGGGTTTTGGGTTTAGGAGTAGGAGGGTGTAGGGTTTAGGGACCCTATAGACCCTCAAACCTCAGAGACCTCCAGCCCCTCTTGCGCCAACAGCTCCGCCGCGTCAACGCCTCGTCCCTGGCCTTAGACGCCAGCGACTCCCTTCTCCGGCCCGTGGCAGGCACCTTTGCTGAACAAGGTCTCCAGGGAGCCACCCCTAAATGAAGGAACATGCCGTAAATTCAACGGTACATGTATGCATATGTGTATATATTATGTATATATACATGTATATATATACACACATGTATGGCTTCCCAGTATGCCTGTTAAGGAATAGACCTTTTCGCTAGGCTGTAGTAGACGCTAACGCAGCTTTATGGGTAATGAGAATTGTAAGTGGGATGGACTTGGAATTCTGGGTGTGTGCCCCAACCAGTGCTATGGCTAGCCACAACCATACATATCCCTTTGCTTACAACCCCATAGGCTATAAGTACCTAGGAATCCGCAAGTAAACCCCAAACCACTCGCACTAAGAACCCCATATATGCATTTCTATATATATATATATATATGCATAGATAGATAGATAGATAGATAGATAGGTAGATACATACCATATAGACTTGTATGTATAATTGTGTGTATATATATATATAGAGTGTTTGTGGTGATGCAGTGGTTGAGGGGTTTGCTTTCGGGCTAAAGCCCTCAAGTGACACGACTAAACGCTGAATGCGGTGTTGCCACGCCAGCGATGAAAAGTCGGGGTAGAAGCATGTTTCTTGCACAGTTCGTTCCATAAAGACTCCTCAAGACCAGTAGACAAAGTTCATGAGGACAGTTCACTGAAGTATGTTACTTTTTGGGTTTCTACTTTAATAAGGAGGCTTTTATTCAGGGTATCGAAACAAGACATGTTAGACACCCATGAAGCTACAGAACTACAATCAGGGCAACCCTCTCTGTCAAGTTGAGTCTATCCCCCCACGCTTAGACCCTAAACCCTGAATCCCCTACAAAAAGCCGAGGGCACCAGTCCTTTCCCAAGTGGGCTTTGCGGCCCAGTATCAAGGCCAACCACCTTTAGGGTTTCGGGTGTAGCGTTCCGCCCCATCCGCCAAGAAAAACAAGGGGGCCCTACTTTTCCCTTAAACCCGGAACCGCAAGAGCCGCTTGGTTAGGCTTGTGTCATCTTCCTTCCGGCAGTCGTTGTAGGTACCAGCCGCTTGCAGCCGCCGTCATCTTCCAGCGGTGTGCTGCAGCAGATTGAAGGCACAATGGGCTTAGGGCTTACCCCTGAACCCCAAACCCCAAGCCCTAAACTTTAAACCCTAGGGTTAGGTTTGGGGCTTAGGGCATTTTCCCAGGACTTCAAAGAGCCCGAAGAGTCGGAGGTTTAAGCGCATATTTCGGAGTCTTAGGTCAACCTTAAAGGCTCTAAACCCCTCTTCAACCCCAAACCCCAAACCCTAAACCTAGAAGTGCGTTCCGAGATTCGGGTAGCATTCTTTTCAGGATATTCTCGATCGTGGCTCCGTTTCTCAGATAGTGAGCTGTAAACCCCTATGAGCTCGAGGCTCTAGGACCCCAAGCCCCGAGCGTGAAGCCGGGATTAGGGTTAGGGTTTAGGGCAACCAAACCTAGATGGATAGGCCCTAGAGTTCAAAGCTCTTTTCGGCTCCGGGGGCGGGGGGGGGGGTTGAGGCTCTGGTGTGCGGGAGTTCGGACTGGTGGCTGCCCGCATCCCGAAGCATTCGCATCATTACCCCTATTCCCCTAGTCTCTATATATATATATATATATGTACATGATCCCTTCGCCACTCCCCCCCCCCCCTCTCCCCCCGCCAAACCGCCCAAACCCTAAACCCTAAACCCCAAACCCTAAACCCTAAACTCTAGCCCTAAAACCCAAAAACCAACCCACAGGGGGGTGGGGGGGCGGGGGGCGGGGGGGGGGGGGGTACCATGGGGGGTACTATGGGGATGATGGGGGGGGGGGGGGGGCAGCCCACACTCCCTTCAAGGGTTCCCTCATTCTACCCCTTAGCCTAGATAGGCCCTTGAGAGATTATACATGTCCCTTGGTTGGGTTCAAGAAGATCATGTTTAGGAAGGGTTTAGAGTTGAGGGTTTAGGGTTTAGGGTTTAGGGCCATCCCGAGATTCCCTTTAAGCTGCGGCGCAGGAAAGAAAACACCGACGAAGTCGCGAAAGGCAGAGCCTCCCTGGCCTTTCATGGATTCATGATCAATGCGGGGGTTTAGGGTTTAGGGTTTAGGGTTTAGGGTTTAGGGTTTTAGGGTTTTAGGGTTTTAGGGTTTAGGGTTTAGGGTTAGGGTAACTAGGGCCGGGAGTAGGCCCTGTTTTTCATTTTTTTTTGAAGGGTTGGGGTTCCCTTATCATCCCCTTTAAACCAAGAAGGGTACCCTTTTTTTGCCTAGGTTACTCCCGGTTGTAGCCTGGGGTTGGGGGTGTTCTTTTGGTGGACGGCAGTTGCTCAGACTCAAGATCGAGCGTCCACTTCTTTAACTTTCCACGAAACCCTAAACCCTAAACCCCCCAACCCCTGAATAAAACACCCCAATGACCCTCCAAGCCACCTGATTCCTGTTTCTTTGCTTGCCCCTACACCCTAAACCCTAAACCCTAAATCGGAGCCCTGAAAGCCAGTTGTGGCAGGTCCTCGTTCACGTGGACGGCGAGGCCAGCCATGGGTGTGGGAACTGATCAGTTATGGGCTTTTTGGACCTGATTCTTCCTAGAAAGTTTGATGTCGTTAGGGTTCAGGGTTTAGGGTTTAGGGTTTAGGGTTTAGGGTTTAGGGTTTAGAGGGTTTAGAGGGTTTATAGGGTTCAGGGTTTAGGGTATTGGGGCTTTTTCAAGACAAAGTAGCCTCTAGCCAATTCTGCCATTTCGCCCTGCAAGCTAAGCCCTAAACCAAACACTCTAAGTTAGGGATGTTACCCAATTGTTAAGGAAGACTATTTTCATTTGTTTTGGGGGGGGGTTCTTAAGCAAATAGTGGTTTTCTGCCTAGGCTTACTAAACCCTAAACCCAAAAGCCCTAACCTCTCGAGCCCTAAACCCGAAACCCTAAACCTAAACGCTAAACCCTAAACCCTAAACCCTAAACCCTAAACCCTAAACCCTAAACCCTCTCTCCTCCCCAGCTGGCACCTTCGCTGCACGGTGCTTTTGTGGCCTCCCTCTCTGGCGTGCCGGACGCTCAGTCGTCTAGTAGCTTACTTCTCCAACAGCTGAACTTTAAACCTTTTTGGGTTTCCTTATTTGGTAGGAATATTGATTCTCCAACAGCTGAACTTTAAACTTTTTGGGTTTCTTTATTTAGTAGGAAAAATGAAGTTTAAGTTTTGTTTCTCTCCTTGGTAGTTAGTAGAGATATAAATACCTTGAGCAAGGTTCTTACCATAAGTTAGCTTACTTATAGGTTGAGGGTTTAGGGTTTAGGGTTTAGGGTTTAGGGTTTAGGGTTTAGGGTTCCATGAACCTCCAAGCGGGCTTCAGGGTTCAGGGCTCAGGGTTTTGAAGTCCGGGTCCAGGGTCCGGATCCCAGGTCTCCCTGCAATCCGGGCCACTGGTTCAGGCAGACCCTAAACCCTACACCCTAAACCCTAAACCGCAAACCCATTTGGGGCTTGCTTGGGTCTAGGACGGTCTCAGGCGTAGCTCTGCAATTAGCCCGCGTTCTCTTGTTTACACCTCTTAGCCGTTCGGGTCCCTCACCCCAAACCCTAAGCCCCAAACCCTGAACCTTAACCTAAAACTATCGGGCTTGTAGGGCGCCATAGGGCTTGTCGAGATTTTGGGCTTGCCGTCTTCTTAAATATTCTTGGGGCTTAGGGGGCCTGCAGGAAGAGTCTTTCCCCTAAACCCTAAACCCTAAACCCCAAGAGGACTAAACGGGCTCAGGTGTGAAGATCCCAGAAGTGTGATTTCCTGGGGTTTTAGGGTCTAGGGTTTAGGGTTTAGGGTGTAGGGTTAGCCCTATAAACCCTGCACGCCCTAGCCTATACAACCTGCAAATCCTAAAACGCCATACAAGCCCTGGAAGCTTTGTAAAGCCTGTGAACAGGTACAAGCTAAATCTTCAAGCCCAATAAGCCTTATGGCCCTGCAAGTGGCGCAAACCGACATAAGCCCCTGTAAACCTAATCGCGCATCGACCTAAACCCCAAACCAAACCCCAAACCCTAAACCCTAAGCCCTATAGACCCTAAACCCTAAACCCTCTTGTGAGTGCAACTTGCGAGGTCACCACCTGGCTGTATCATGAGGTGTCGCCCTCGGCTCGACGTCCCGGAAGGCCCGAAGAAATCTTCGGGGGGTGTAGGGGCTTTGGTTTGGGGTTTAGGGTTTAGGGTTCAGGGTTCAGGGTTCAGGGTTCAGGGTTCAGGGTTCAGGGTTTAGCGTTTAGGGTTTAGGGCTTTCTTCGGCCTACGTTGACCCGACTTCCAAGTATCCATGAACCTCCAAGTAGGGTTTGGGCACGTCACGGTTGTAGGGTTCAGCAGTAGGTTTGCAGAAGTGAAGGTGGAGTGTTTCATGAAGTCAGGTGTGGTTACACTGATTCTAAACCCTAAACCCTAAACCCTAAAGCCTAAACCCTAAACCCTAAACCCTAAACCCTAAACCCTAAACCCTAAACCCTACTATGAACACCAAGGCAGGGCCTGCATCTCTCGGCGCAGTCTTGGATACACCTCCGGGCGCCCAGCCGGGCCGCCCCAGACACCGGGAGGTTTAGGGTTTAGGGTTTAGGGTTTAGGGTTTAGGGTTTAGGGTTTAGGGGTTTGTTTTTTTGTTGGTTGTTTTTTGTTTTTTTTTCGTTTTTTGGGGAGGGGGGCGGGCGGGCGAGGTTGGGGTTTTGTGGGGTTCTTGGAGTTCAGGAGTTTAGGGTTTAATTCAGTGTTTTTGGGTTTTTGATTTTTTCTGTTTTTTATTTTTTTTGGGGGGGGGATTTGGGGTTTGGGGAATCAGGGTAGGAGTTTAGGGTTTTGGGGTTGGGGGTTTTGGGGTTTTGGGTTTAGGGATTTGGGGGTTCAGGGATGTAGTGTTGAGGGTTGGGGCTAGGGCATATTATGGTTTGGTGGATGTTGGGGTTTAGGGGATTTTGGGGTTTAGGGATCTAGGGCTAGGGGCTTGGGGATTACGGGATTTTGGGTCCAGGGTTGAGGGATTTGTGGTTTAGGGATTTTGGGGTTTAGGGGTTTGAGTTTGGGGTTTCGAAATTTTGGGGTTCAGGATTTCGAGATTTAGGGTTTGGCGTCCGGAGTTTGGGGCGTGGGTTTTAGGGTTTACGGCTTGGAGCTTGTCTCGAAACCTTTCCCGGAGAGCACCATATTCCCGCGTAACTGAGGAAAGCATACTTGGAAGCCCTGTTCGCGTAGTAACTAGTAAGGAGGGTTAGTACGGCGGATTATGGGGATCACATAGTAGAGTTTCTATGGGATACTAAGTAGACTTAGTAAGTCAAAAGAGCTTCCAAGTAGTAAATACCGTTTCCAAGACGGTTAAGTACTGAGGTCTTTTCCTGGGGGTTTCCGAAATTGGGGGTACCTTATCGGGGTCCTTAGAATCCTACTATTTGGGAGGGGGCTGTTTTAGGGGTCCCCTACTTTCGTAAACCCTCCTAGGGGCCTCTTAAACCCAACAAGGGGAAACTAGAAAGTATCCCCAAGAGCCTACCTGGTTACGGTGGCGATGGCAGGTCTAAACGGCTCTTACTTTGTAAACTCCCAAATTATTGTGCATTCAAAGCTTCCCTAAACCCTAAACACTAAACCCTAGACCCTAGACCCTAAACCCGAAACCCAAATCAAATCTACAAAGGAAGTTCCACAGGCAGAAGGTTTGGAGTTCGGCCCCCGTGTCTCTTGACAAGGATCAAGCCTGAACCCCAAACCCTAACCCCTACCTGGGGTTTAGGGTTTAGGGTTTAGGGTTTAGGGTTTAGGGCTTAGGGTTAGAGCAGTAGTTGCTACCCTTTATGAGTAGGTACAGCCCACAAGCCTGTAGGTAAAGAGGGTCCCAGATAGACCCTAAGCCGGCAGGGCTGGGGGAGTGTTTTGGGGGTGCTGCTGTTGGGATCCGACCACCTTTCAGCGCCCGTGGGTCCTCCAAACCAAACTGGGAATTACAATCCGTCCGAGCTTGTACAGGTTCGTTGAGGTTTGCGAAGGCTTAGGTTTTAGAGCTCATCCTCAGCACCCTTAAACCCAATTCCCTGACCAGCCAACCCTGTAAGTCATAAGCATGTGCGGCATCAGACCCCCAATATAGATCCCCAAACAGTAGGATTCTTTCATAGCAAGGACCCCAAAAAGGTACCCCTAACTTTAGGAAGCCGCCATGTCATTCATGACGAGAGGTGTTAAAAGGCACCGATGTGCCGGCTGCTGCGGAGGATGTTGTGGAGGCTCTTGCGGCAGCGCCTGCTTCCCTGGCGAGGGTGAGCAGGCCGAGCGCAACGGCGAGGACGAGGAGGGCATGCTGGAGGAGGTGAAGAGCACATCTTGCATGGAGATCGAGATGATCACGACTGAGGAGATCAAGAATCCTGAGCCCCTAAGCCCTAAGCCCCTACGCCCTAAACCCTAAAACCCTCAACCCTACACCCTTAACCCTAAACCCTCAACCCCTAAACCCTAACCCCCTAAACCTTAAACACTTGTAAACCCTTGTAAGGGTCCCTTATCAACCCTCAACCCTAAACCCTCAATCCTAAATCCTCAACCCTAAACCCTAAGTCTCGGTGTGGTGTTCAAAAGTTCTGGGTTTAGGCTCCCTCTCGCGCCTTGCCGTGGCTTTCGAGATGGGCGCCCGGGCCCCCAGTCCTTGCCGGCCTTTTTGCCGTGCAGGGTTTGGGGTTTAGGGTTTAGGGTTTAAAGGCTTAGAGTGCAGATATGCACTTCAACGCGATACCTCAACCCTAAACCCCACAAAAGCGAGGCGATGGCAGTGTAGAGCCCTAACCCCCCAAAAAGAGAGCGGCAGGGGTCAAAACACTTAGCCATGATAGGGAGAAAGCGCAAAGTGGAAGAAAAGGAAAGGTGCAACCCCCCACCCCCCCTGGAGCGTCCAGTAATGCGAACCCCTAAGCCTAGACCCCAAGCCTTGGGATGTCCCCCCCTTATGCTAACAGTCCTTAATTGGGACCTATGGCCTTATTGTAATCCCGATGAAGGACTGTTCGTTTTAGGGGTAACATCCCAACCCAAGCCCTCTAAATCCTGATAGACCCCAGAATGAATGCAGCGAGGAGGAGGGCTCCCGGACGTTGAGTCCAGACCTGGTCGCCCGCTGTGGAGCGGCCCCGGCTGAAGCAACTCTTGTGAGGTTCAGGTTTTTTCTGTTAGTTGCTGAAGAACCCCAAAAGAATATAAGATAATAATCCCTATATTCCCCCCTTAGGAAGAATGTTTTTTTTTGTTTTTGGCGGTTCTTAAGCAGGACTAGTACAGGGTTGCGGAGGGTTTTGGGTTTTGGGAAAGCTTGGGTTTGTTGAGGCTTTAGGGTTGTTGAGGCTTTAGGTTTGCAGGGTTTTGGGCCTGTTGAGGGCAAAAGGAATGGGGTTCAGGTCTCTTGAAGGCTTATCGGGCTTATATAGGTTGTTGAAGGTTGTGGGGCAAAAGGCTATAGGGTTGTTAGGGGACTTGGAGGCGTTTAGTTGAGGGGGTAAAGGTTTAGGGTTGAGGGTTAGACCCTAAACCCTAAGCCCTCTCTAATTGCACACCATAACCTTTGGCTTCCCCCATAGTATCCCCAGCAGGCAGTAGCGCATTTTCAGCATGCGCAAGCGCCCTGAACCCTATATGCTAAATCCTAAACCCTAAGACCCTACATACACCTTGGGATGTTCCCCTTTATACTAACAATCCTCAACAGGGATTATAAGGGGATATTATAGTCCCTACTAATTAAGAACTGTTAGTGCAAGGGGGAACATCCCAACCCCACACCCTAAACCCTAAACCCTAAACCCTAAACCCTAAACCCTAAACCCTAAACCCTAAACCCTAAACCCTAAACACTCTTCGGGTTTCAGGGGACCGTGCGCCCTCACCTGCTCACTCGCGCCAGGTCGTGCATCTGCCGACCGAGGAGGCCGCTTGAGACCTTTGCTTTACTTCTGGGGCTCTTGGTACTTTACTTCTTTGTACGGAATTTCAGACTTGAGAGGCCGTTTTTTTTTTTTTTGTTGCGGGGTTTCAGGGTTTAAGGGGTCATGTAAGGCGCTGACATTCCCAAGTCCCCAAAGTTCCTAGTGCTGATTGTGTAAACTGGGGGACTCCGGGCGCTGGGAGGGCTGTAAGGGAAAAAGGTTTTGGGGTGTAAGGGCAACCCTAAACCCGAAACCCTAAACCCTAAACCCTAAAACCTTACCCTAAACCCTAAACCCTAAACAGGGTTTCAGGGTTTGGGGTTTACGGTTTTACTACACAGGGAACATCACTGGTTCCTTGCAGCGGGCAGCAAACACCCTGAAGAGCATCCGGCGAACAAGTTTTGCAGACAACCCTAAACCCTAAACCCTAAACCCTAAACCCTAAACCCTAAACCCTAAACCCTAAACCCTAAACCCTCAACTCCAAACCCTAAACCCTAAACCCTAAACCAGCAACAATAATGTTGGTAGTAAGAACAACAGCAACAAAGCTGCTTGTAGACATGCTAGTGATATTTTTCTGGTCCAAGGCTGTACTCGAAGGTTCACGGGCACTTAAAAGAAGGGTTTGGGCTCTCGGGAAGAGAAGTTGGGCTAGAAGTGCCCAAAAGAAAGCCATAGCTATGTTTCACCATAGGTACTCTATGTACAACCCTAAACCCTGACCCCTAAATCCTCAACCCTAAAACCCAAACCCCACTCACAATCGCGCTTTTTTCATCCAGGACCCAGAGTAGGCGCCCGTTCCCTGTGGTTACGGTGTACTTCCCTTCGGCCCCTTTAAACCAAGAAGGGCACCCTTTTTATTCCCAGGTTACTCTTTGGTCTAAGTCATAGTTCTTCGGAGGAATGAGGGAATCCACCCAGGATGAGGTCACGCGGCTCAGCCAGCGCCTCGCCATTGTCAGTGTTGCCGAACTTGAGCTCGAACTTGAGCCTCTTGGCCGAGAGCACCTACGACCAGCGCTATGCAGGCGATCATACGCCAGCATGGGATGCAGGAAGGCATCGTAGCAGCGAAAGCAGGCAGCAACAGCTCTGATGTGGGCTGAAGCCGCGCAAAGCTTCTTCGAAGCCACGTTGAAGGATGGCGAGGGGCGGTGCGTTTAATGAGGGAATGCGCCACCTTGCTACCCTGAACGAAGTATGCAGTGCGAAGAACTAGTGAGCCACAGGCACTGTCTCATTGGGCCCTCTGAGGAAGGAGTGGCAAAACCTAAATGCCTCTCTTCCCCGCATCCATCGAGAAAGGCAAGACTGCTGCAGCCAAACTAGAGCGCGACGATCCTGACATCTATGCTTTTTGTCAGTCCAAGATCATCAACAGATGTCTTGACGTCTTCGCAGCAAATGCTACAGAGCTCTAAATACTGAAATGTCCGTTGTAGCCTGAAGCTCATCTGGGTGGGGGTTTAGGGTTTACGGTTTTAGGGTTTTAGGGTTTTAGGGTTTTAGGGTTTTAGGGTTTTAGGGTTTTAGGGTTTAGGGTTTAGGGTTTCGGGTCACCTTGATCCTTCTAAAAGGCAAGGGCTTGCAGGTCCAAGTCCTGTCCTAGACCCAGAGACAGGGCAGAGCCGAACCCCTAAACCCGAAGCCCGAAACCTTGAAGCCTGAACCCTAAACCCTAGACCCTAAACCCTAAACCCTAAACCCTAAACCCTAAACCCTAAACCCTAAACCCTAAACCCTAAACCCTAAACCCTAAACCCTAAACCCTAACTAAACCCTAAACCCTAAACCCTAAACCCTAAACCCTAGACCCTAAACCCTGGCCAGGACTTCCGCAAGGAGATCGAACAGCTGGTCTCTGGATGGGTCGCAGAGGCTGAAGCCAGTGTCAAGGGCCAGAGGTTTAGGATTTGGAGTTTAGGGTTTCGGGTGTAGGGTTTCGGGTTTGGGGTTGAGGGTTTAGGGTTTAGGACTTTAGGTATGAGTCGTGAGGGGTTCGGGTTTCAGGATTGGGGTTTAGGGTTTGATGTTTCAGGATTTGGGTTTGAGGTTCTAGAGTTTAGGGCTCAGGGTTTTGTGATTTAAGGCTTAGAGTTGGAGATGTTGAGTTAAGTTTGGTTTAGGGTTTAGGGTTTAGGGTTTAGGGTTTAGGGTTTAGGGTTTAGGGTTTAGGGTTTAGGGTTTAGGGTTTAGGGTTTAGGGTTTAGGGTTTAGGGTTTAGGGTTTAGGGTTTAGGGTTTAGGGTTAGGTTTAGGGTTTAGGGTTTAGGGTTTAGGGTTTAGGGTTTAGGGTTTAGGGTTTAGGGTTTAGGGTTTAGGGTTTAGGGTTTAGGGTTTAGGGTTTAGGGTTTGGGTTTAGGGTTGGCTCCAAACCCGAACCGGATGAGTGCCAAGCGCTCCCAAATTCCGAGCGATTGTCCTCTGCTCAGAACAAGTGTGTGCTTGCTCACGAACTTGAAGGAAACTGCCACCCATAATAGAGGTCCCATCTTATCTTCGGTGTATCATCCCCAGTCGGGTAACTTAGTTGAAGTCCAGAAACAAGAACGCAGATGACACTCCCTGCATTAAGCTCAGCCGTCGAAGAAGTAAGCGGCATCCTTCTTGACGTAGGAAACCCCCTCTCCATCCCAACGACTAACCTTGACCTGCCGTATGAAACTGGACCCGTAAAAAGCCCTAAGCCCCAAATCTCAGGGTAGTTTCAGGTTCTGATGTAAGGGCAATTTTAGGGGTATGTAAGGGGTACCCGTTTGAGGGCCCATACTAAGGGACCATGAAACTACCTTTAGATAAGCCCTAAAACACGCCAGCACCCTCAAACCCTCAAACCCCGAAGCCTGGTAATGACAAGGCCGAGCGGCAGTACGACAACGCCAAGGTGTCGAGCACAGCCACGCGCCCGGGAGTTTAGGGTTCAGGGTGTCGGGTTTTTCGGGTTTCAGGGTTTAGTGTTTCAGGGTTTTAGGGTTTTAGGGTTTAGGGTTTAGGGTGTAAAAGGGTTTAGGGTTTCAGGGTTGCAGAGTCTAGGGGTTTAAAATATTGCGGGGCTTTGGGGTCAAGGTCAAGTACACCCGGACCTGAAGAAGTCGAACGAAGCAGGACCTTGGGATATCTTCCTTTTTCCCTTAGTGATTCCTTGACAAGATCGTTTTTTCAGGAACATGTCTTGCAGAGGGTTGCCAGGCCCAACCGAGTAGTTAAACTGATAAGACCCTTTAGGCCCTACACAGCTAATATGCGCCCGAACTCTAGAGTGCAAGCAGTAAGAGCTGTTCTGCAGCTGTACCCTCGACCCTATGAGCCCTACCCTGCCTTTTGCTCCACCCTGATGTTGAGACCTCTAGACGCCTAGACAATACATTATTCTCAGTTCCAGTTGTGTTTTCCCGCAAGAAGCTTCCTTAAGCAAAGAGGACTTGAGACGTCTTGATACCCCATACCCTCAAACCGCAAAGCCTAAAGCGCTTCACCCTAAACCCTCTCCAACCCTAAGACCCTCAACATTCAAACTCTCAAAGCCTAACCCCCCTTGGTAGCCCAGTGGTGCCCTGTCTTTCCTTTTTTTGGTTCCAGGTTCCCCCAATAAAGCAACCAACCCAAAAAAGGGTGCCCTTATTACACTATGGCTACTGGGCTCCCAAGACCCGAAAACCCTACCTAAGCCCTCGAACCCTAATTTAGTTGTAGAGTAGGTAGCCTTTAACCTTTTTGGGGTAATATAATCCCCCTATATAATCCCAAAGGTTCACCTTTAGTTTCCCCTAGGTACTGGACAACTGAGACTAAGCCCTCAGCCGCCGACGGCTGAAGCTTGAATGTGTCGCATGGCAAGGCCCTCACCTTCGGACCCTACTTGGAAGTTCATGGTACTTTTTAAAAGGGTTTAGGGTTTAGGGTTTAGGGTTTAGGGTTTAGGGTTTAGGGTTTAGGGCCCCTACTTGGAAGTTCATGGTACTTGTTAACCAACCATAACTGTACTTATAACCCACTTACAAGCCCCTTGAGTGCCCTAATATGCTTATAAGTACAGTTAGAAGTACCGTTATAAGTGGTTAATTCAGTAAGTACCATGAACCTCCAAGTACACCCTACCCTCGAAGCCTTCTGTAAACCCGCTGAACCCCACACCCTCAACCTTTCAAACGAGAAACCCTCCCAACACTAAGCCCTAAAAGCCCTAAAAGCCCTAAACCTGAAACCCTAAAACCTAAAGCCTAAATCTCCAAGCTGAAACCCTAAAAACCCTAAACCTTGAATCTTCAACCCAACTACCCAACTCCCGGGCCAAGAGGTGACGCGCCTGTGTGAGTGGGCCCATGGCTCAGTGACAGCGTTTCGGGTTTAGGGGCTAGGGCTCAGAACCCGAAACCCTAAACCAGAAACCCTAAAGCCTACACCCTAAAGCCAAGACCCCAAAACGATGCCGAAATCATTTGCCTTCTCCTCGTGCAATTGATGTCGCACCCTTAATTTTCATCCCTAAATCCTAGGGTATCATTCCGAATCAAGGAATATTGACTGCGTTAGGCTTGGTATGATTTTGTTTTGGGAGCAGTACTCAGTTGAGGTGTTTTGGGGGATTTTCTCCGCATAGAGCGAGGTGGTCATCCCGTTGTTGATCTTCCTCTTCCGTGATGAAGAGACAACCATGGCATGCCTGGCATGGTTTCGGAAACACCTGGGGGGTCAGGCCTTCGGGCTTCGGATTCAGGGTTTATAGGGCTTAGGGCTCAGTTGAGGGTTCAGGGCTTAGGGCTTGGGGTTGGGGGCTTAGGGTTGAGGCTTTAGGGCTTAGGGCTTAGGGTTTAGGGCCTAGGGTTCGGGTCTTGAGGGTGGCGGACTTTCTCAAAAAAGGAAGCAACAATCAAGGGCTCAAGTCTCTCCGTAGGACTTGTCTTCGAAGACTTGTTCGCAGAAGACCAAGGAGATATTTTGGGGTGTTCCCCTTTTACTCACCGTCCGCAAGATTAATAGGCCCATGAAGGACTGCTAGTATAAGGGGATCATCCCCAGGGATAGGCAACTTGTGATTGAAGACGGTGCTCCGACGTCCCAAACCCCAAACCCCTGAACTCCTACATCCTAAAACCCCAAACCCTCAACCCGAGCCAAAAGCGCTGAATCCCGTAACCCTGGAGCCATCACGAATGTTCCCTTTTTTAGGGTTTAGGTTGCCTAGTAAGCCCTTTAAACCAAAAAAAAGCACCCTGTCGTATTGCTAGGTTGCTCTTGGGTCTAGGTTGAGTACTGGTTTGGGAGTTGAAGGCCATGCCGCTGCAGATTGAAACCCTAACTCTAAGCCGTTAAAGCCACGAGCTCCAAAAACTCTTAAACTTAACGGCCCTAAGCCCTAAGCTCAAGCCCCTAAGCTCCTAAAGCCTGTGAGCTCCTAAAGCCCAACACCCCCCGCCCCCCCCTAAAGACCCCCCCCCCCCCCCCAAAACCCTCAAGCCCTAAACCCTAAACCCTAAACCCTAGCCCCCGAATCCCCCCCAAAAGCCCCCCACAGGACGGAGACGAGGAGGCCTACCCCAGTTTCCACGCCGCGATGAGGCACGTCAAGGACTGCCGGATGAGCTCTTGTTCTGTAGTTGTTTTGTGGTGGTTTCGGGTTTCGGGTTTAGGGTTTAGGGGGTTTAGGGGGTTTAGGGGGGTTAGGGGGTTTAGGGGGTTTAGGGTTTAGGGTTTGGGACTGCCGGATGAGCTCTTGGGGTTTGTTTAGGGTTCGGGGGTTTGGGCTGTAGGGTTTGCGGTTCCAGGTAGGGTTTAGGGCAAACGGTTGAGGGCCTTGGGGGGTTGAAATTCTAGTTGCAGTCGGATGCCCCGTAGTGGTATGAACCCCATGGACAAGCAGGGGACACTCGGTATTCTTGTGTTGCTACTTACCCTGAACCCTACACGCTAAACTTTTAAACCCCAAACCCTAGGCCCTAAACCCCAAACCCTGAACCACAAGCCCTAAACCCTAAACCCTAGACCGTAGACCCCAAGCCCTAAACCCTAAATCCTTAAACCCTAAACCCTAAATCGCACCGATTTGCAGGAAGTCCTGGCTCCCCCCAGCAACGAGAAGGCTGCCGCGACCACGAGCAGGCGCCGAGCAGCTTCGTGCGCTGTTTCGCGGCTTGGGATTTAGGGTTCAGGGTTTAGGGTTTAGGGTGTAGGGTTGATCGTATCACATTTTACCACTCTTCTGCCTCTTTCTAGCCCTTATGAATTTAGTATCATGTCTGAAACAAGATGTCCTAAACCCTGGTCGCCTAATGTGTATGACCCCGAAAACCTTGTGCACTTGAGAGTGGCAGAGGGGCCTGTGTTCTGCTCTTTTGAGTGCGCTCAAACGTTAAACCCTCAACCCACCCAAATCCGAAGCCCTAAGCCCTACACCCGAATCTGGCGCAGCCGAACCCTCCAAAACTCAGAGCCTGAAACTCGTGCTACGCAATATGCAGACTGGCAAGCAAGAGGCCCCAACCCCCCCCCCCCCCCCAAAAGGGAAAGAAAAAAACAAAACCAAAGCCTGTATTGCCTCAACCCACAGAAAACCGCAAACCCAACCCTCCACCCTAAACCACACTTTGAAACCCTAAGCCCGAAACAACTCTGAACCATAAACTTCCCCCCCCCCCCCCCCCCCCCCCCCGCCGTTCCCAACTCCCCCACCCCGCCCTAATATTGGGGAGCACAGGGAGCACCTCAACTGTCACCCCCCCCGCCCCCCAAAATCCGAGACTCCAAGGACAGGACCCCCCACCCCAATTTCCGAACTCCACGCATCCTCCTTTGCTGACAGAAAATCCGCGGGCAACAAGAAGAAGTTGGCCTGGTGACTGGGCTGCAGCGAGGTGTCTCCGTCTTAGCAGGCACGAAGGTAGGCAGGCCAGCACAGCGCGCATGTGGGGGGGGGGGTTGCTTTAACGAAAAAAGGAACTTAGTTTACTCCCTCTCCTAAAACCCAGAGTACGCCCTTATTTCTTTTTTAGGGTTTAGGTTCTATCAGAATTAATCCCCTTTACACCAAAAGGGGTGCCCTACCCCGAAATTCGATGGTATTGACGGTATCCCGCCGTATCAGTTTCCGTACTTGGTCTGTACTAGGATGCCCAGTAGTACCATTATTCCCTTTTCGGGGGGTTTAGGTTCCCTTATAAACCCCTTTAAGCAAAAATGGGCACCCTTTTAGCCTTGGTTACTGGGCAGCCTAGTGTATTCACAAGAAGCCTGAAGCGGCTACTCATTGTTGCTTGTCGACTGGCCGCGGCCTCAGACACACAGTGCAACAAAAACAAGGGTGCTCCGTTTCATTCCTATAGGTTACTCCTGCGTCCGGTCTCCCATGTTCCAGGAAACGTCCTGATTAGCTTCAAGGTGGTCTTTGTTGTACTCGGGCTTCTGCTCCTGGCTTGGATTGGAGGAAGTGAACCCTAACCCCTAACCCCTAAAACCTAAACCCTGAACCCTAAACCCTAAACCCGAACCCCTAAACCCTAAACCCTAAACCCTAAACCCTAAACCCTAAACCCTAAACCCGAACCCCTAAACCCTAAACCCTAAACCCTAAACCCTAAACCCTAAACCCTAAACCCTAAACCCTAAACCCTAAACCCTAAACCTGCTAAGAAACTCCCCAGACCCGCAAGCTCCCCAGGCACCTGAAGTCCCTGGAGAATGCCTGGATGCCGGGAAGCCCAGTGTGACAAGTCTAGGACCCAGAGTAGGCCTTTTTTTCCCCTGAAGCCAGACTGGGTTTAGGGTTTAGGGTTTGGGGTTTAGGGTTTAGGGTTTAGGGTTTAGGGTTTAGGGTTTAGGGTTTTTAGTTTTTAGGGTTAGGGTTTCGGGTTTAGGGACCACAAGGCCACCCTTTGTATTCCCAAGTTGCTTTTGGGTCTAGAAGTAGGCGTCAGGGTCTTTAGGCATCTGCCTACTGGCTCTTGCGGAATAAGGAATGAGGTACCCTTTATAATCCCTGAAAGCGTACATATCAATGAATGAGTATATATGTATATACATATCTATATGTACGTATAGCGAGATATATAGGGTGTGAACCAGCACGTTTATGGTGTAGGGTATGAGGGTGAGGTCATGATGTCCACAGGTCGCATATACTTGGTGAAGGCTTAGTTGCTACTACTTGCGTAAGAACTCCCAAAAGCCTGGTAGACCCGTGGTACCCTTTAACCTTGTTTTGGTTCTGGGTTCCCTTGAAAGTAACCAACCAAAAAAGGGTACCCCTAGTATAGGATGGCTACTGCGCTGCCAATCATCCCTATACTGCCCTTATGTGGAAGAATGGTTTCGTTTCGCGGGGGGCTTCTTAAGCAAACAGCAGGTTAATTAGTGGGACCTCTCAAGCGGTGGAAACCCTGCCAATCCTGAAGCCTTCAGCCCGAATAAACCATAATCCCGAACCCTAAGCGCTCAGATCAATGACGTGACCACGACTTGGCACGGCAGTGGATGTAAGGGTCAGCCTATATACCCTCTAGGGTTTAGGTGTTGAGCCTATGTTAAGTTCCTCCTTGTTCAGAGGGGCAGGGGGGGGGGGGCTACACATGTACATGGCGAGCTAAAAAATGTGAGAAATTGATAGAAACGGCTCGGTACACTAAGCAGGGAACTATACTCGGAACTACATGTCAAGGTCGACGAGAACTTGCATGTCTGGCATCGTACCTTTGCGCAGCAGATCCGCCCGACATCCTTATGTCAGCTCTCGGAGAGAGACATGGCCGCATGGTTGAGTCGTGGCACTGGACCAGCAGCGTCAGCGCCTGCACTTTATGCTTCGGGTGGCATCGCGAACCCGCACATTTCTGACTTGATCAGGGGGGAGTACGCCCTGAACGGCTTGCATCATGGTAAGCCACTCTACAAGAAGGAAGGCTTGGATGATTTGGGCTTGTCGAGCCAATCCATGGTGATCTACTTCTGGGATGACCGCGATGGAGAAGTGAACCACGGCTGGTGGATCGGGCCCAGAGAAGGGGATATGACAGTATGTGCCTTCAACCCCTCCAACCGTAGTCCGGGTGACTTGACCGTGCCCGAATCTGGATGGTGCGTGCCTCATGATGGTGGGGTGGACATGCTTCTAACCATCCAAACGCTTCACACAGCCGATGAGTGCACAGGCTTTGACTTTGAGCTTCGATGGGAGTTTTTGGCCAGCGGAGATGGGAAGAAGGAAAACTGGCAGCCAATGAAAAGGGGAATGAATGACATGCTTGAGAAGCGGTGGGCAGAGGGCTGGGATCTTGATGTCAATCTGCCTGACGTCTTCTACGTCCGATCGAACGGCTTTGCTTATGCCATCGATAGCTATTCCATGGTCCAGTGCAATCTCAGAACCGGCCGTGTACGGGACATCAGGAGGGGCGAGGCAAGATCGGACGCAACACCACTAGAGGCGAAGGCTGCTCAAGTGGAGCAGCTGCAACTTCGTAGCTGAATGAGTACACTTTACACTTTTTGGGATACTTTAATCAATCCCCTATAGAACTGAAAGTGTACACTTTACCCTAAACCCTAAACCCTAAACCCTAAGCCCTAAACCCTATGAACTCAGCCACTCAGGCAATCAGAAAAGCAGCTCCTGCTGCGAGAGAAAGAGGAGCTACTCGCCAAAGTGGCGCAGCTGGAGCTCCCGGATGTCAAATTGTGGTTCAGGGCTCATGATTCGGGGTTTAGGGTTTAGGGTTTGGGGTTAGCTTGTGGTTCAGGGCTCATGATTCAGGGTTCCTTGCGAAGCATCTTGCTTGCGCGAGATGACCACAGTAAGACTTGCTCAGTTCCCAGTCTTGGCTCTCTTCGGCTGCATGTGTTTGCTTCGGCGTTCCTAAGTCGTAAATTGTTTGCGTGTGTGACTCCTGAGGTCACAAGCAGACCATGCCACGCAGATGTTGTTGCAAGAAGCTTGGCGGACGAGCCGCCAGCTACAGGCAAAGATGTGCGCACGGCTGAATCACTGGGATGCAGCTTTCTCAAAGATCCAGGAGGCTGTGCTTGGGGCATGGCCTCCAGACCACCTCGCAGATTGCGTGCGCATGAGCCATTTCAGGGTCGTTGCCCTCCACCAAGTCTGCAACATCAACATCTGGAAGGATTACGAGTTCCGTAAGGACCAAGTGCGTAAAGAGTTGGAGGGCCGCGAAAACGTCCCCACTGTGACCAGCACCTTGCCGGCGGAAGTGTGCAGCTGGGCGCATCTGGATGCAAGGATCAATGAGGTTCTGGTCATCCACGGCACCACGCTGGACAAGACAGAGGACATTGCGAGTTTTGGGTTTGATGAGCGCCTTGCACATGAAAGAGGGCTGTATGGCCAAGGAGTCTACTTCACAGATCAAAGTTGCAAAGCTCTTCAGTATTCGGGGGCTGTAAAGTCACCCAGAAACAGCTCAGGGGAAGGCTGCTTCATAATTGCTCGCGCGATCCTTGGGCACGCCAAGCATGCGCAAGGGCCTCTGAGAAGTATGAAAGTGGAGCCTGCGGTTAGGGTTTAGGGTTTAGGGTTTAGGGTTTAGGGTTTAGGGTTTAGGGTTTAGGGTTTAGGGTTTAGGGTTTAGGGTTTAGGTCGGTTTCATTCTGTGATCGCTCAGCCAGGGACGCCTACGGATTACTACCATCGGTCACGGCAGGTACATCGAGAGTTCGTTATTTTTAATGGAGCTCAGGCCTATCCAGAAATGGTCGTGCATTTCAAGGTGTCTTAGAGCCTTAATCCGACGCAGTATGCAGCGTGCCGCTGCAAGCTGAGAGAGCCGGCGGAGATCGCAGAAAGCATCTTCCGACAAGCTATCTCTGGGGTCTCGGCCGTGCCGTGTCATGCCATGTACGCTTCCAGCTTGCAGTCTACTTCGGTGGACAAAAAAGCGCTGCCAAGGAAAAGGGGCGGGCTGCACGATGGTCACCGGTCTGTAAGTTCTGAGGGTCCTTTTCTGGGTCCCTGTTGCACAAATCCGCCGAACCCTTAGGCTCAAAATAGCCCTAAACCCTAAACCCTGCACCCTGAACCCAGAACCCTAAACCACAAACCTTGCCTCCGGGCGCAAAAACCCTGACCACCTGCCGATCAACTTACAGGACTCAGCGCTTTGTGGACCTTGGTTTAATACAGGGTTAAGGGTCTAGGGTTTAGGGGTTTAAGGGCTTAAGGGTTCTCAGGTTTTGTTTTTTGGGTTGTGGGGCCATCCGAATGGAGAGTTTTGCAGATCAAACCCTAAACCCTAAACCCTACGCCCTCATAGTATAATTGCATTTTACTTAAACCCCCTGCGCACACCAGGTTGGATGTCATCCCGCGCCGGGTCCTCTTCTGCCGCATCCGGGATGCTTTCTTCGCCCGAGCCCCAAAGAGCAATTTGGGTGATGCTCGAAATTAAGGCTCCCCTGTGTAGGGGTTTAGGGTTTAGGGTCCCTGTGTGGGTCCCCTATTTAATTCGGCACTCTTGTCAGAAGGAACCCTAAATTGGAAAACCGCCCATTTACATTCAGCAGTGCTTCTCGCTTTGCGCTCCTCAGGGGGTGTTCTAGGACATTTAGGGTGCGGGGCTGTTGGGTTTACATAGGCCAGGTCGTCCCTAAACCCTAGTTAAACCCTAAGCCCTACATATACCCTAAACATGAAACCACACAGTAAAACCTCTAATGAAGACCCTAAACCCTATATTTAACCTTCCACCCTACACCCTCCAGGGAAGCTTCTGAGTGTGGGCACAGGGCACGCTGTCTCTTTTTTCGGCCTTGGAGCTGCGATGCTGTGGGGTTTAGGGTTTAGGGTTTAGGGTTTAGGGTTTAGGGTTTAGGGTTTAGGGTTTAGGGTTTAGGGTTTAGGGTTTAGGGTTTAGGGTTTAGGGTTTAGGGCGCAGCCCTATATCCCATCACCCTCTTTCCCATACCTGGCCCTTTAGGGGACATAAGTTTCCGCAGCCCGTTCCTGCTGCTAAGCAGTTTTCTCCTTTACCAAGCCCTATAAACCCTAAACCCTAAACCCTAAACCCTGAACCCTGAACCCTAAACCCTAAACCCTAAACCCTAGTCTTAATAAAAAATGAGCGAGAAACGGGCCCGCCTTGCGAACCGAGGCTGTGTACAACCACAGCAGCCGGGTCCAACGCGAAGGCTGCGCTGTGCTGCGGGGGGGGTGTGGCAAGGGTAGGGTTTAGGGTTTAGGGTTTAGGGTTTAGGGTTTAGGGTTTAGGGTTTAGGGTTATGTGGGCGTTTGTCGTTCGGAAGTTGCCCAGTCATGAATCCCTGAGCGCTAAACCCTCAGGCCTGTACGGCGAAGGATCCCTCGCCGGAAACGCCAAACCCTAAACCCTATATCCTAAACCCTAAACCCTACATCCTGAACTCTAGAAAAAGGTGGGTACATCGAAAGGGCCAACCCCTGAACCCCAAACCCAAATGCCCCAGCCTGTTCAGCCTCCCTGAGTGTAAAGAACTTCGAAGCTTCAATCTTACATCCTGCAACCGTCAACCCTCAACCCCTGAATACTTCACCCTCAACCCTCATTTCTCTACCCTTAACCCCTGAATACTTCACTCTCAACCCTCATTTCTCAACCCTCCGCCCCTGAATACTACATCCCCAACCCTGAACTTTCAACCCTCAACCCCTGAATACTACGCCCTCAGCCCTCATTTCTCGACCCTGAACTCTCAACCCTCAACTCCCAACCCTCAAACAGGGCGGCTTGGGGACCCGACGCCCTCAACCCTACGCCCTTCAACCCTAAAACCTAAACCCGAAACCCTAAACCTTTCAAACCTAAACCCTAAACCTTTCAAACCCTAAACCCCAAACCCTAAACCCCAAACCCTAAACCCCAAACCCTAAACCCCAAACCCTATACCCTAAACCCTAAACCCTAAACCCTAAACCCTGGGCCGTTTGTCTTGCCTGCCTCTGTCCCAGCACGGCAGCAGCAGTTGGAGCTCGAGGCGCAGGCGCATTGCTGTTTTTTCTGTGTTGTGTTAGTGTTTATAGGGTTTAGGGTTTAGGGTTTAGGGTTGTGTGTGCGCTTCAGGGTTTCAGGGTTTCGTGATGCTTTTTATTTAGGGCTGTACGGGTGCAGCCAGTCAATGAAGCGGAATTCGCGTTTCGTGGCAATGTTGGACCTCCCGCACGAAAGCTCCGTCGTTCCCGCTTACCCTAAGAAATCGGCTGGACACCCCGTGAATCCCACCCCTTGAGTCTGTGGGGGGTATGTCGTTGGGTAGTAGTTGACCCCAAACCCCCAAAGATTTGCACTGGCCGAGTTGCAAAGGTACCTGGCCCTTTGGGCTTAGGCCTTCCCTAAGGCCATAGCAGTCGTGCGCAATTAGGGGAGTCAGTCCAGAAGGCGCTACCCTTGCAGCATACACATACACATGGACTGAGTACGGCGGGTATCTTGACACCTCGTCTTCAGCGGTTCATAGTCCCATCACCTTTAGGGTTTAGGGTTTAGGGTTTAGGGTTCTGGGTTTAGGGTTTAAGGTTTAGGGTTTAGGGTCTAGGGCTTGGGGTTTAGGGCCGCAAAGGGTCTGAACAAGGCAGAGGCAGATCGCCTTGCAGCGAGGCGCCCCTAGCTGCCGAATGCGCGACATGGGGGGTTTGTTCTCTAACTTGGCTTCGCAAGGAGTGCTTGAACATCAGAACCCCAAGACCCTACACCGCCTAAAGAAGCAACAGCACAAACTCTCTTTACCGGGGTTCGAAGTTCTAAGTGCGGCATTGAGAAAGCGCGCTCAACCCCAAGTCCTAAACCCTGTTCCCTCGACTCTACCCAAGTGATCCGTAGATCCTTCTTGACATCTCAACTCAGGACCGCAGTGTAACTGCCCACTTCTGGTAGACTGGTCGTACCCTCCCAAAAAGAAAGATGTTTAAGAAGGCTTTCGGCCGCCAAGTCCAAATCCATTAGAGAGCCCTCTAGCCAGTAAGATAACGATTTGTTGCATACCCACAGACTCCCATACCGCTCAAGGAAGGACTCTTAGAGCCCCCTACGCCCGAAGCTTCAACCTTAAACAGCAAGCCCGAAACCCTAAGCATCGTAAACCCGAAGCAACCAAACCTTAAACCCCAAACCCTAAACCCTAAACCCTAAACCCTAAGGCCCGAAGGTGTTGGAGTTTCTGAACAATCAGACGGGTGGTTTATGTTTGCCCTCAGTTCCTCAAGGTACTATGGGATGTTTTATATTTCCCCTCACTGTCACTGGGTTTGAGAGGATCACATGCAGGAGTATTTCCCTAAACCCTAAATCCTAAACCCTAAACTTAACCCTGAACCCTAAACCCTAAACCTAAACCCTAAACCCCAAACCCTAAACCCTAAACCCCAACCCTAGACTGAGTGTTTCAAGGGCCATCCTAGGGTTAAGGACTTGAATGCCGAGTCTTGGACACCCCATGACATGGTCATCTCCGTAAAACGAGGGCTTGGGTTTAGGGTTTGGGGTTTAGGGTTTAGGGTTTAGGGCTTAGGGTTTAGGGTTTAGGGTTTAGGGTTTAGGGTTTAGGGTTTAGGGTTTAGGGTTTAGGGTTTAGGGTTTAGGGTTTAGGGTTTTGACAGGAGCCGCCTGGGAACCGAGCTTGAGTCACTGTCGAGGCGTGGCTTGTTTTGCCTTTGCCAAGCCGTGTTGGTGTCGGTCTGTCGGTCAGGGGTTCCCCTTCAACCCCCCTTTATACTACCCCCGCAGGTTCCCCCCATGACTAAGGCTATTTAGATTATTTCAAGGGGAAACCTGGGAGTATAGAGGGGGGTAGTAGGGGAACCCCTGATTCGGGCTTCCAGCTTCGGGCTTCGGCTCTTTCCATGGTTGTTCTATTTCGGGTTTCGTGTTTGCAAAAGCCCTGTAAGCTTCACCCCCCATCCCGAAACCCCTCCCCTTAAACCCCAAGCCCTAAACCGTACACCCTAAACCCTACACCCTAAACCCCAAACCCTAAACCCTAAACCCTAAACCCTAAACCCCAAACCCTAAACCCTTAACCCTAAACCCCTAACCCTCCCAACCCTACCGCAGAAGCCGCTTCGCGTCCGATAACGGGGAGTCCATGGGACTGGCGTCGGCCTTGGGGAGTCCATGGGGCTGGGGGATGTTAAAGGACCCCCCCACCCCCCCCCCCTCCCCCAAAAAAAAAAGCACCTCCTAGGGTTTAGGGTTTAGGGTTTGGGTTTAGGGTTTAGGGTTTAGGGTTTAGGGTTCAGGCTTTAGGGTTTAGGATTTAGGGTTTAATGAGAAGCACCAGCGAGCACCCTGACCACCCCTCCCCTAAAATTCGCACTAAGTTTAAGGCTTACAGTTGAGGGGTACTAGAAGTGTTTTGGGCTCTTCAACTCGGGAAAGGTGTCGGATGGGTTAGTGATCCAGATATCTCATGGGCAGACATACAGATACGGACAGGGAGACTGAGGGACGTTCACGCGCTGTTTGGGTTTAGGGTTCAGGGTTTTGGGGATTTGCCGCGATACCAACCTTGATGCAAGATTGCCTGGGCGCCCAATGTTTTCTACTGTCTAGGGCGATGCCCACTTCACCCCCACCCCACGAAACACCGCACTGTAAGTTTGCACCCTAGGCCCGAATTCTAAGCATTCCTCAGCCCCAAATCCTAAGTCCTCAAACCCTAAACCCTAAACCCTAAACCCTAAACCCTAAACCCTAAACCCTAAACCCTAAACCCTAAACCCTAAACCCTAAACCCTAAACCCTAAACCCTAAACCCTAAACCCTAACCGAGGCCAGCGTCGCAATGCTGCTGCCCGCCTCCCGGAGTGGCTCTCGGAGACCATCCCGCGTTCCCAGCCGACAGGCGCGATGGATGGCGTTTAGGGGGTTGTCGAGGTGAGGGTTGGGGGTTTAGGGTTTAGGGTTTAGGGTTTAGGGTTTAGGGTTTAGGGTTAAGGTTTATATAGGGTAAAGCCTAGACCCTGAACCCCAACCCCCCCCCCCCCCCCCCCAAAAAAAAAAAAAAAAGGTTTAGGTTAGCCAATCTTGACCCAAAAGCCTCAACCCTCAACTCACGAGCCCCCTTGACCCCGAATCTCCCCGAGAACCTCATCCCCCGAAGCCCTGAACCCATCCAATTCAGGTTCAGGGTCAAAGGTTTCGGCCTTAGGGCCTTAGGGGCAAGGAGGGGCCCCTAAAATTTTAGGGGTGCCTTGAACTTATTGTTCCCCAAGGGAACCCCTGTGTTTATCTTTTACAGTCCCTATATGCCTAAGTAGCCCCTTAATAAAGCCTAAAACGCCGCTAAGGTCCCTTAGAAGGGTCCCTCCTCCAGTCCCGTGAGTTGAGGCTTCAACCTCTGAGGAGTTATCTACCCCGCGCTTCCGAAATTCTTGGGGGGGAGGATTCCGGGGTGTTGAAGGGTGTCCCCCTCCCCACAACCCCTTCCCCCCCCTGAACCAAAAAAGCCACACCCCAAACCCTAAACCCTCAACCCTAAACCCTAAACCCTAAATGTAGGTTGGTTTACTTAAACCCTATGATTAGTTAGGCTTGGGGTCAAGTGAGTTTCGGGTTCGGGGAGCCTTGCGGCTTAGGGTTTAGATAATCTTTAGGCGTTAGGGTTTGCAACTCCAGGCAATTCAGCCCCCCCAACCCCCCCCCCCCCCCGTCTTTTTTCCAGAGATGCGCAGGGTGGTTAGGACTTCGCGAAGTTTTTTTTTTTGGGGGGGGGGGGGGAGGGGGGGGGGAGGGGGGGGGGAGGGGGGGGGGGGGGGGGGGAGCTGTTGCCCATCATGGTGCCGGTACACGTGCCAACCAAGCTGTTGCCCATCATGGTGCCGGTACACGTGCCAACCAACTTGGATTCTAAGTACGCCCTCTAAGCCTGTCAATCCATGAGTACGGCAACCCCATCATCGAACCTCCATAAGCCTTACTCTCTTATAGGGTTCTTAAGGGAGGGGGGGGGTTCATGGGGGGTAGGTACCTAGGGAACCTTAAGGGAAGCTTAGGGAGCCTTTGACAACCCTACTTACAAGTGTCCAGTGATGAACCCTCCTAAACCCTAAACCCTAAACCCTAAACCCTAAACCCTAAACCCTAAACCCTAGACCCTAGACCCTAAACCCTAAACCCTAAACCCTAAACCCTAAACCCTAAACGTTATTGGGCGGGGGGGGGGGGGGGGGGCAGCTCCTGCCCTGGCCGAGGCAAGCCCAGAGGTGCTCCACTCCGGCATTTTAGGGTTCTTCTTTTGGGGGTTGAGCTAGGGTTTAGGGTTTCGGGTTTCGGGTTTCGGTTTTTTTTTTTTTTTTTTTTCGGGGGGGGGGGGGTTTCGCTTTGGAGGGCCGTAGGGTTTAGGGGCTTAGGGATTATGAGCCCTTTGGGGTGGAAGGGGGTTAGATATGGTGTTTTCGGGGCTTTCCGGGTGCTTTCTTTGTTAAGGGGTGTTTGGGGGGGGGGGGGGGGGGGCATTGTCCTTCTTGTCGGGTTTATGGTGCTTTCATTTTTTATTTTTTGTTCAGAAGGCATTTAGGGCTTGCAGGCTTTTGGGCTTTTGGAGGTTTTGTAGGGATTATTAGCCTGATAGGCCAATCAATATGCATGAAAGGGCGTTTAGGGCATGTAGGGCTTCTGGGATTTATCGTTGGCTTCATGTCTTTGTATACAGGGTTTTATCGGTTTGTCGGGTTTGGAAGGTTTGTAGGGGATGGTTGAAATGTCTTGGCGCCCTGCGCTCTTGAGCCCACAACACTCACAGACACACGCACGCACGCACAAGCCTCCTTTAAACCCTGAGCCTTAAACATCTAAACTCTAGACGCCCTGAACCCCGCTCCAAGCACCATTTGCACTGCTAACAATAATCAAAGTAATAACAGTTATTGTTAGTATTATTGGTTTATTACATACCTACATGACTGCACCTGCCAGGCATCACCGACGGAGTCTGGCACTGGCGCAGACCTCATCATGCTTGGCGCATAGGAGTAAGAAGGTTGAAGCGACGTTTATTCATGATTTTGTTTGTAGGTTCAGGGTTTAGGGTTTAGGGTTTTAGGTTTAGGGTTTAGGGTTTTTTTGTTCATTACATATATGTTTTTTCTGTCATCCTCTCCTACGCCTGCCCGAGAAGTCGGCATACATGAAGGCTTCCAGGGTTGAGAGTCTTGGCTATGCCAACCCCCCACACACACACACACAACGCCCGCACGACCGCAAGCAAACACAACAACAAGCGATCACTCACACTCACTCACACACTAAGCAAAACACTTTATAGGTAAACATAGAACATTCAAGTGGACTATAGGGACTTTCAGGATTCAGAGTATGTTGATTGGCCATCTTGTCGAGGGAGTGGTGGATAAGTCAGGAGGAGGAGTGCAAGTCCCGGACTTTTCCTTTGTCAGGCAGACACTCCGAACCCTATAAACCATAGACCCCAGACCTACATACCCGAAATCCTGCAGTCGAGCTATGTAAGATCAACTGGATCAGAGGAGCGAACCAGGAAACTTGGTCCCTATGCAGCGCCCATGCGTGTTAGGATGTCATGCCTCAAACCCTCAACCCTAAACCCTGACCAGGCTCCAGTCTTCTTCAAGCCCGAGGGGGGTCCCTAGTGGGACTGGGTTCCGGAGAAACCTGAAGGCCTAAGTCATACGTAGGGTAGCTATAGCAATGACTTGTTTTAACCTTATTATGTGTAGGGCACTTAGAGAACCCTACTTGTAGGCACCCATGAACCTTCAAGTGAACCCTGCTGCAGTCCGCCGGCGGAGTTCAAATATGGCGAAGAAGGCCGAGACTTGGGGGGTTTAGGGTTTAGGGTTTAGGGTTTAGGGTCTAGAGCTGCCTGGGCCCTGAACCCCTGGGTTGGGAAACATCGGGACGGAGTGAGACGAGACGTTCTAAGCCCCGAGGCCCTAAACGATCAGATTTCCGTGTCGGGAGCGTCGTTCCGTGTCTTCAGTCTTCCAAGCGGCGCAGGTATTGAGTTGTGCGTTCAAGGTTCCCTTATAAAGAAAGAAACCCAAGAAAGGGTACCCTTACTACAACATGGTTGCTGGGCTTCCAAGGTTGAGGGTTGAGGACTTCGGACGCTGGCTTCTGGAGTGGGCACAAGTGCCTTGAGGTGTTTGGCGTTCTCGATCTTCCTCACGTGTTTTGCGTAGTTTGCAGTGCAACTTAAAGCCTTATTTAGGGTTTAGGGTTTAGGGTTTAGGGTTTAGGGTTTAGGGCTTAGGGCTTAGGGTTTAGGGTTTAGGGAGAACCCCAAACCCTAAACCCCATAAGCACGAAGAGTTTGGCCTCCTCGCCTCGAACTGAAGCCCCGCGGCCTAATTAGGCCTCAAGTCAGATGAGCCCTAAACTGTAACCCCTAAACCCTAAACCCTAAACCCTAAACCCTAAACCCTAAACATCTGAACCCTGAACCCCTCACCCTAAACCCTAAATCCTAGTTCCTAAACCCCAAGTTCTCGAACCCTAGCATCCCCCCGCCCAACAACCAAAGAGAGAAACACCAAAGGCCTGCAAACGCTCAGAAGCCTGAAACCTAGCCCCACACCCTCAAACTTAAACCATCAATCCGGAGTAGGGTTTAGGGTTTAGGGTTTAGGGTTTAGGGTTTAGGGTTTGGGGTTTAGGGTTTAGGGTTTAGTGTTTAGGGTTTAGGGTTTAGGTTTAGGGCTGAGACCCGGCCTGGGCCCGGGCCCATATATTCTTTCTTTTAGGGAAGAGGGTCCCTTCTCAACCACTCGAAGCCAAAAAAAGCCCCAATCCCTAAACCCTAAACAACCCCTAAACCCTAAACCCTAAACCCTAAACCCTAAACCCTAAACCCTAAACCCTAAACCCTAAACCCTAAACCTAAACCCTAGTCCTAAACCCTGAACCCGAAAAAGCCCTAAACCCTTTTCATTCCGAGGGTATTCTGAGGCCCTGGTCAGCCCCCCCAAGCCCTAAAGCCCTGAAAGCAAAGATGCCTCTGAGTACCACTGATAAGACCCCTGAAGTGCCCCAATATGTTTATAAGTACAGTCACAAGTACACTTATAATTGGTTCATAAGTACCACGAACCTCCAAGTAAAGCCCTCAAAGCAAAGATGCCTATGAGCAAGAGCAGCCACACGTAGGGGGTTTGGGGCATCCTCTTGGTGAGCCAGGGGAGAAATGGTGCATTTCCCAAAAGGAGGGTTGAGGATTCAGGGTTTAGGGTTTCGGGTTTAGGGTTTAGGATTTCTAGGGTTTAGGGTTTAGGGTTTAGGGTTTAGGGTTTAGGGTTTAGGGTTTAGGGTTTAGGGTTTAGGTTTTAGGGTTTAGGGTTTAGGGTTTAGGGCTTTTTGTGTTCCTCAGACTGAGGAAGTTGAGGGCTCCGGTTCGGCGAGTTCTAACATCACACGGACACCCGGTGCTTGGTAGCCCAGTGGCACCCTAAACCCTAAACCCTAAACCCTAAACCCTAAACCCTAAACCCTAAACCCTAAACCCTAAACCCTAAACCCTAAACCCCTTTTCCCTTATAAAAAATAGTTAAAATAGCCAAGCCAAAAAAAGGGGTGGCCCTAGCATAATATGGGTACTGGGCTACCAAAGGGTGGCATCATCATGTAGGGTTTGGGGTTTAGGGTTTCGGGTTTAGGGTTTAGGGGATGCCAATCAAAAAAAACTTTCTTCCAATCAAGAAAAACTTTTTCCAATCAAGAAAAACTTGTTTCCAATCAAAAAAAAAACTTTTCTCCAATCAAAAAAAAACTTTCCTTTTTCAGATAGGAGGACAAGAGGGAAGGGAGGAGGAAGGGAGGGACGGAAGGCAGGAAGGAAGGAAGGAAGGAGGGAGGGCAAGAAGGAAGGAAGGAAGGAAGGAAGGAAGGAGGGAGGGAGGGCAGGAAGGAAGGAAGGAAGGAAGGAAGGAAGGAAGGAAGCAATCTGAGGCCCCTTAACTAACTTAAAGTTGCTAAGTTTCTTGAAGCTCCTAAACTTCATTGAAGTCTCTAGGCGTTTTGAGGCCCCTAAACGTCCTTGAAGTCTCTAATAAGTGTTTTGAGGCCCATAAACTCACGTAAAGCTTCTAAGTTCCCTGATGCCCCTAGTCTCTAAGCGTTTTGAGGCCCCTAAACTCCCTTAAAGTCTCGAAGTGTTTTCACGCCCCTGAACCCTCTTAAAGTTTCTCGGTTTCTTGAGGCCCCTAAACTCCCTTAACGTCTCTGAGCAATCTGAGGCCCTTAAACTCACCTAAAGTTTCTAAGTTTCTCGAGGCCCCTAAACTCCCGTAAAGTTTCCAAGCGTTTTGAGGGGAGGGCCTATTTTTTGGTTTTTTTTGTCGATTTTCTAAGAAAACCACCATTCCCTCTATATTTTTTAAAGGATTTGATGCATTTTCGTGGTTTTTCGTACGAAAAGCCGTAATTCCCTCTGTATTTTCATAGGAAAGCGTTATTTGGACCAAAGGAAGGAAGGCAGAAAGGAAGGAAGGAGGGAAGGAAGGAAAGAAGGAAGGAAGGAAGCCTAAACCCTAAACCCTAAACCCTAAACCCTAAACCCTAAACCCTGAACCCTGAACCCTGAACCCTGAACCCTGAACCCTGAACCCTAAACCCTAAACCCTAAACCTTAAACCCTAAACCCTAAACCCTAAACCCTAAACCCTAAACCCTAAACCCTAAACCCTAAACCCTAAACCCTAAACCCTAAACCCTAAACCCTAAACCCTAAACCCTAAACCCTAAACCCTAAACCCTAAACCCTAAACCCTAAACGAAACCCTAAACCCTAAACCCTAACCAAGCGTGCTTCAAAGCCCAAGAAACTAGTTGAAAAAACATTGTGTTTGCAAGTGGGGGGGGGGGGCTGCGCCCCCCCAAACCCCCCCGCCTTTTTTTTTGAGCCGTGCAGAGCGTGACCCCCCCACGCTTCTTTTAAGCCGCACCAAGCGTGCTTCAAAGCCCAAGAAACTAGTTGAAAAACATCGTGTGAGCATTGTGTTTGCAAATGGGGGGGGGCTGCCCCCCCCCCAACCCCCCCGCTTTTTTTTAAGCCGTGCAGAGCGTGCTTCAAAGCCCAAGAAACTTGTTGACACCCATCATGTGAGCAGGGTGTTGCAAATGGGGCTGGGGCTGCGCCCCCCCCAACCCCCCCCCCGCTTTTTTTAAGCCGTACCAAGCGTGCTTCAAAGCCCAAGAAACTAGTTGAAAAACATCGTGTGAGCATTGTGTTTGCAAATGGGGGGGGGCTGCGCCCCCCACCCCCCCCGCTTTTTTTAAGCCGTGCAGAGCGTGCTTCAAAGCCCAAGAAACTTGTTGACGCCCATCATGTGAGCAGGGTGTTTGCAAATGGGGGGGGGGGCTGCGCCCTCCCCCAACCCCCCCCCGCTTTTTTTAAGCCGTACCAAGCGTGCTTCAAACCCTAAACCCTAAACCCTAAACCCTAAACCCTAAACCCTAAACCCTAAACCCTAAACCCTAAACCCTAAACCCTAAACCCTAAACCCTAAACCCTAAACCCTAAACCCTAAACCCTAAACCCTCACCCCTAAACCCTAAACCCTAAACCCTAAACCCTAAACCCTAAACCCTAAACCCTAAACCCTAAACCCTAAACCCTAAACCCTAAACCCTAAACCCTAAACCCTAAACCCTAACCAGGCGTGCTTCAAAGCCCAAGAAACTAGTTGAAAAAAACATTGTGTTTGCAAGTGGGGTGGGGGGCTGCGCCCCCCCAAACCCCCCCGCCTCTTTTTTTTGAGCCGTGCAGAGCGTGACCCCCCCACGCTTCTGTTAAGCCGCACCAAGCGTGCTTCAAAGCCCAAGAAACTAGTTGAAAAACATCGTGTGAGCATTGTGTTTGCAAATGGGGGGGGGGGGGGGGGGGGCTGCCCCCCCCCCCCCCCCCCCAACCCCCCGCTTTTTTTAAGGCCGTGCAGAGCGTGGCTTCAAAAGCCCAAGAAACTTGTGACACCCATTCATAGTGCGAGGTGTTTGCAAATGGGGCTGAGGGCTGCGCCCCCCCCCAAACCCCACCCCCGCTTTTTTAAGCCGTACCAGCGTTGCTTCAAAGCCCAAGGAACTAGTTGAAAAAAACATGTGTGTGAGCCATGTGTTTGCAAATGGGGGGGGCTGCGACCCCCCAACCCCCCGCTTTTTTTTTTTAAGCCGGTGCAGAGCGTGCTCAAAGCCCAAGAAACTTGTTGACGCCCATCATGTGAGCAGGGTGTTTGCAAATGGGGGGGGGGGGGGGGCTGCGACCCCCCCCAACCCCCCCGCTTTTTTTTTTTAAAGCCGTACCAAGCCTTCGACTTCAAAAGACCAAGAAACTAGTTGAAAAACATCGTGTGGAGCATGCGTTTGCAAATGGGGGGGGGGGGGGGGCTGCGCCCCCCCCAACCCCCCGCTTTTTTAAGCCGTGCAGAAAGGAGTGTCTGTTTTGCCGCCCAAGACATATATACACATATATATATACACACATGCGCACTAAACTATACATATCTTTGCGTCGAATGCGGTATCGTCCAAGAGAGGCAAAACCTCTTGTAGACTACCAAGGATTTTTTTTGATTAGGAAAAAGTTTTTTTTGATTCCCGCTTCTCGAATAAATTCATTCTAGATCTCTTATAAATGCCCAAAGAAAGTTTTTTTTGATTGGAAAAAAGTTTTTTCTTGATCTTTGGAAAGTTTTTTTAGATTGGTCGGGAAAAGTTTTTTTTTGATTGGAAAAAGTTTTTTGATGGGTTTTCCAGGGTTTAGGGTGTCCGCTTTTCTAAGCCCTGAAACTCCACAAGCCCGGAACTCCAAAGGCAATCCTTATTCCTGTTTCTTGCCTGGGGAATACGTGGGTTGTAACTTGTTGTTTCGGGCTTAGGATTTAGGGTTTAGGGCTTGGGGGTTTAGGTTTTGGGGTTTAGGGCTTAGGGTTTCATGAGTACTTGCGAGTAGGGTTAGAAGTGGGGTAACTATGGTTATAACCTTTTGTAATTTTTTTTTTTTTACCCTGCTTCCGGCAATTTTTGGTGATTGCCAGTAGGGCTTTTCCTCAGCAATGCACCCCACCAGTTCTCAGCAGGGTTCTGTGGTTAGGGTTTAAGGGTTCAGGGTTTAGGGTGTAGGCCGGAATCAGGGTACTCACCAGGTACCATATAATGAAGGTTTTGAATAGGGTACCTAAGTCCCGAGTTCCCACCACTTAGAACCGGTAAGGAACCTCCCGGCGCCAGCAATGTATCCTGCAGGCTCCTGATAGCAATGTTATCCTGGCGTGGCCATCCTCTGCACAAGTCGTGCCATGTTTCGGCTGCTGAGGGCTTTAGGCTTTGGTTGCAGCTGCCCTTTGCCTGCATGACGACGAATAGTCGGATGCTGCATCACACCCCGCGAAGCCATCCTTGAATCCAGGCTACAAAACAGTCACAAAGACAGCATGCTCTGGTGCGTTGCTGCATGTCAGCCTGGCTCGAAAGGCATCAGTGCTGCGGACAACATTGTTGTGGTGCTTTCTGATTGTGAACAGAAACCGCGCGCTCGAGCAACAAATGTGCTTCCTATACCACCCTCGAGGTTCGCACTCGCGTTCTTTTCTGCCATACAGGATGAAAGAGGGACGGCTGATGCTTTCAGCTGCAGAAGCTCGAAACCCTAAACCCTACCAGTCAGGAGAGGGAGCTGGTTGCGCGACAAGGGGCAACCAGTGCCCTCAGAGCATGGCACAGGGAGCATTCACCTCGCGGCGCAGCATGCCCACTGCAAGTCTCGATTCGCAAGTGCTTTTTTTCCAACGTCCACCGTCGCGCTTCTTCTTGGTAGCCCAGTGGTACCCGTTTCCCTTTTTTACCCGAAACCCTAAACCCTAAAGCCTACATCCTTTTCAAGTAATCAACCCCAAAAGAGTGTCCATATTCTACTAGGATGCACAGTAGTACCCTTATTCCTTTTGTGGAAGGTTTAGGTTCCCTTATGAACCCTTTAAGCAAAAAAGGGCGCCCTTTTTAATCCTATGTTCCTGGCAACCTCGCATAATATGGGGGTTTACGAAACCCCAAACAATAGGACTCCCTTATCGTACAGACCCCAGTAAGGTACCCCTAATTTCGAAAACCCCATACGGTTACCGGGGCTAACCCGTAAAAAACCTTCAAACACCCTCAAGCACCCTCAAAAACCCTATGGTAATATCGGAAACAAACCCCCATATGGTTGCTGGGGCTACCACGTCTTTGTGTTTTAAAGCGAAGCTTCCTCAGTCAGTGCCCTCGAACCCCCAGGCTGCCGTGGCTTTGCTGGCTCCCGGGGTTGAGACCAAGGAGGCAGGTTTAGGGTTTAGGGTTTAGGGTTTAGGGTTTAGGGTTGAGACCAAGGAGGCGGGATTAGACCCTACGACTCTTCAAAAGGCCCTGTCTAGGGTTGATGCTCATGGGCTACTGTACCCTATAACCCCTTACAAGAGCCTTCGTAGGCTTGATTCGGGGTTTCTCCTGGAGTGTGGACCAGATCTGAGCCTTGTCGATAGAGCTCATCACGGGTTTAGGGTTTAGGGTCTAGGGTTTAGGGTTTAGGGTTTAGGGTTTAGGGTTTGGGGACCCGCTGCCCCAAAATCATGCAATGTGTGCACATGTTTTGCCTGCGCGGACTGCTGGGAGGATCCAATCCAAAAGTATATCCCCGTAAGGCTTCCCAAGGTTGACCCAATAGTGGCATCGGGCAATATTTGGGGTTTTGTTTTTTGGATCCTCCCGAGGGTCTGCGCATGTGCATCCGTGTAAGGACTTTGCGCTGGTCGTTTCTTAAGATCGCCACAAATGGTTTCCTTGAGGCGAGCCCTGAGTTTCCGTATCATGGGTTCTTGTTTGTTGGATGGATGTGTTAGATCCTCAGTGTAGCATTCTTTGCGAGGCTAACAATGGGACAACAGTAGGGTTTGGGTTTTGTGCCCGTAGGGGTTGGCGCGCCGGCAGGAAGAAGTCGTGATGCTCAACCCTCAGTTTTGCAAATCAGTCAGGGGTTTGGGCTCAGGATTGGTCCTCATACTGAAATGACATCCTTCCCGCGTGCGGCCCTACACCCTAAACCCTAAACCCTAAACCATTGGAGACCTTTTCTTCCCCTTAGGTGATCTTTGTAGGAGTTCCCCAACCAAGGGGTGCAGCCTTAGCGGTCCAAGGGTCAAAGTCCCAGAATGTTGGGGTTTAGGGTTTAGGGTTTAGGGTTTAGGGTGCTCCTGCACTTGGCAAGCATCGGGCCACAAATCCCATTTCGAAACATTGTCGGGCCAAATCAATCCAAACCGAACATGTTTCCCTAAACCCTGTAGACTCTAAATCATAAGGAGAACCAAACCGACATTACAAAACCATAGTCTAGGTAGGCCCTTGGGACGTTCTATGTTTCCCCTTTTTGTGTTTAAGAGGATCATCTTCGGGAATCTTTTTTTCAGAGGATTTTGAGGGCCATCCTAGTAGTAGGAGTGTCAACCCGAGCTACAACGAACGAGGTTTGAAATTCCTGAAGTCTCCTGGGGTTCTGTGATGCCACTTCTGTCTTGCGCCCTTTCATGCTTGCTGTTTTGGATGCAGGACGCTGTGCACCCCTAACCTAAACCCTAAACCCTAAACCCTAAACCCTAAACCCTAAACCCTAAACCCTAAACCCTAAACCCTAAACCCTAAACCCTAAACCCTAAACCCTAAACCCTAAACCCTAAACCCTAAACCCTAAGCCCTAAGCCCTAAGCCCTAGACCAGCCCAGCGGCCCGAATCTTGCCCCAGCTTCGCGACGCGCCTACAGACCTGACGCCGAAAAAACCAGCCGGTTTAGGGTTTAGGGTTAGGGTTTAGGGTTTAGGGTTCAGGGTTTAGGGTTCAGGGTTTAGGGTTCAGGGTTTAGGGTTCAGGGTTTAGGGCCTAACAGTTCTTCTGGGAAGCAGTTGGGCATGCTGCGCGCGCCCAGTGCTCCCCTCGCCAGAACTACTCCACTCCCCCTCGCAGTAAGAAACCCTCCAATAAGCCTAACAGACTACAGTAAAAGCGCTGTATAAGAAAACGGTTTTCCGGCGATAGGGGTACCCTAAGTTTCTTAGTTTCCATTACCCATGTACCCGGGGGGGTTTGAGCCTAGGGTAGGCTTGGTTTCTAAACTAATTTCTTAAGGGAGTACGCTATACCACTAGACCAAACCCATGTTCCAGGAATGGTGGTGGTGGGAAGGGTTCCCGAATGTGACTCCCGCCGCGTTTGGGGTAGTAGGGTACCGTCAGGCCGCAGGCGCGGGGGAGTCACGTTTTAGAGCGTTTCAGGCTGAAAACCTCTAGAATGTGACTCCCGCGCGTTTTTGGGGTAGGGTCAGGCCGCAGGCGCGGGGGAGTCACGTTTTTTAGAGCGTTTCAGAGCTGAAAACCTCTAGAATGTGACTCCCGCGCGTTTTTGGGGTAGGGTCAGGCCGCAGGCGCGGGGGACTCACGTTTTAGAGCGTTTCAGGGCTGAAAACCTCTAGAATGTGACTCCCGCGCGTTTTTGGGGTAGGGTCAGGCCGCAGGCGCGGGGGAGTCACGTTTTGGAGCTTTTCAGGGCTGAAAACCTCTAGAATCTCCCGCGCGTTTTTGGGGTAGGGTCGGGCCGCAGGCGCGGGGGAGTCACGTTTTAGAGCTTTTCAGGGCTGAAAACCTCTAGAATGTGACTCCCGTGCGTTTTGGGGGTAAGGTCAGGCCGCAGGCGCGGGGGAGTCACGTTTTAGAGCTTTTCAGGGCTGAAAACCTCTAGAATGTGACTCCCGTGCGTTTTGGGGGTAAGGTCAGGCCGCAGGCGCGGGGGAGTGACGTTTTAGAGCTTTTCAGGGCTGAAAACCTCTAGAATGTGACTCCCGCGCGTTTTTGGGGTAGGGTCGGGCCGCAGGCGCGGGGGAGTCAGACCCGGGGGGTGTTGCGGGCAGGATTTTTTTAGAAACTGACCCCAAAACACTAGGGTACCCTAAGTTTCTTAGCTAGAAGGCAACCGCAAATCGACCAATATTCCCGGGTCTAGGGGCTCAGTTTCTTAAACGATGGTTTCTTATACAGTGGTTTTACTGTAGGATGCCTTGAAAATACAAGGGGACGCAATCGCAGCTCCCTGGTAGGTACCTTTGTCACTTTACATTCAGTTTCAAGGGTGTGTTGACAACTTTATGTGGGATGGGGATCAAACGCTCGCTGCATCGAAAGCCTGCATGTTCGTGATTTCTTCATCGGGTGGTGTGACTTTGGGGAAGGGGGATCAGTAGAGTTGACATGATGGTTAGCAGGAAATTCGGGAGTTCGGTACCCTATACCCCTTAAAGGGCATGTGGGAGTGCAAGGTACACAATTCCCTCATTTCCTACTAAGAACCAGCGCTTGCAGGTTCATGGGTACTTTATGAGTATGATTATAAGTACCCTAAATAAGGTTACAACCATAGCTGCCCCACTTGTATCCCCACTTATAAGTCCCCGTGAACCCCCAGCTATCTCTTTGTCGTTTTGGACTTTGGTAGGCCTTAAACTTTCGGACTTGAGGTGTTTTTAGGGCCCCGCAGCCGAAAAGTAGAGGTTTGGGGTTTAGGGGTTTAGGGGTTTAGGGGTTTAGGGGTTTAGGGGTTTGGGGGTTTGGGGGTTTGGGGGTTTAGGGTTTAGGGTTTAGGGTTTAGGGTCTAGGGTCTAGGGTCTAGGGTCTAGGGTCTAGGGTCTAGGGTCTAACATGCGGTGCCGAGGCTCGATGTTGAGGTGCGGTGTGCCCGGAAGTCCGTGGGCTTCCGTGTGTACTTGAAGGGTTTAGAGTTTAGGGTTTAGGGTTTAGGGTTTAGGGTTTAGGGTTTAGGGTTCAGGGCAAGTCGGGTTCCAGGTACCCTCTATAAGGTTATCGCCAGAGTTACCCCCACTTGTACTACTTATGAGTGCCCATGAATGTCCATGTAGCCCACGCCATCGGCTCCCAGCCGTCATGCCCTCCCAAACCCTTGCATTTCATGTCCGGGGTCCTAGGACCCGGAGTAGGCCCTCATTCCCTTTATGTTTTTTTTAGGGTTTAGGTCCAGGTCCCCTTGCCCCTTTTAAACCAAGTTTGGCACAGGGCTTTGATTGAGATGTCCAGGGTTCAGGTCTTAGGGTTTTGGGAATGGGTGTGTGAGGGAGGGGGGGGGGGGGGGGGTTCTGTGAGAGTTTGAGGTTTAGGGTCCCTCCCCAACAAAAGAGTCCTTGAAGGTACGGGACAAGACCTGATACGAACCAGAGCAGACATGCTTGCTGCTATAGTTCCAGGCCATGCAGGACCCTACCCTAACCCTTAACCCTTTGGTGTCTGTTGAATGTCTGCCATAGTGTCCTAACGCACCCACTTCACGTCAGCCTCTATAAGGTCACTTCGCTTAGGATGTCTCTCATGGCGGAGTCCCCAGAGCGTTCAGAGACCGGACCCTCCAGAATCTCCTCTCTCTCTCTCTCTCTCTCTCTCCCTCTGTCTGGTTCCCCAAACCCCAAACCCTAAACCCTAAACCCTTGCTAAACCCTAAACCCTAAACCCTAAACCCTAAACCCTAAACCCTAAACCGTATAACATATATATATATATGTTTGTGTTCATATATATATATACATATATATATATATATATATATGTGTGTGTGTGTGTGTGTGTGTTTTTTGTTTTGTTTGGGGGGGGAGAAGGGTTGAGTGGTTTGTGGGCGAGGCCGCTGTGGCTTTGGTCTTCGCCACCATGTCGACGCTTTCTGCCCCTTGCTGTGCGGAAGCCGCAGCCCACCTTTGTGGGTTTAGGGTTTAGGGTCTACGGTTTAGGGTTGAGGGTTTAGGCCTAGGGTTTAGGGTTTAGGGTTTAGGGTTTAGGGTTTAGGGTTTAGGGTTTAGGGTTTAGGGTTCAGGGTTTAGGGGCTAAACCCTGAACCTTAAGCACTTTAAGCAGTTTCTGTGAGCTGAACTGAGCTCAAGCCTTGGTGGAGACTTTGGGGGGGGGGTTTACGGGGTGTACGGTTGGGATGCCCTCCCTTATACGAACAGTCCTCACTATAGGGATTACAGTGCCCCCTGTTATCATCCCTCTTAAGAGCTGTAAGCATAATGTTGACTTCGCATTAATAAACCCCCCCCCCCTTCATTGATCAATCTCTCCGGCCAGGGCCTCCTCAGTAATGTTCGCCTAAATCCTGGTAGGACGTACTATTAGTTTTAGTATTAGGTAGTAGCACCACGCCCGTAAAAAACGGATTTCCCGGGTCGGATTTTACAATTGTGGCGGGTTACAATATTGTGTTCCGGCAGCTGGATTTTACAATTGCGGCGGGAATCACTAATGTGAAGTCAACATTAAGGGGGAACATCCCAAGGTTTAGGGATGCTTCCTGGGGCTTTGTTTCAAGTCTTGGTTGTGAGGGTTTAGCGCTGCCGCCACATCCCCTTAGAAAGCTTTAGCAGGTTTTACTGGGGTTGACTTTGCACAGCTTGCCAAAGTTTCCTGAATTTCGTGTAGCGCAGCGAGTCTAGGGCAGGGCTTAGAGTGTTTAAGGTTCAGGATAATTCGCCCCTAAACCCTAAACCCTAGAGTCTAGGTTTGAGAGGTCCCCCAATCCACCCCGGTTTAGGGTTTAGAGTTTCGGGTTTAGGGCTGGCGGGCTGGAGGTCTTGGAGATCGGTGGTGGTCTGGGAGGCCACCAGACCCTGAGCCCCAGCCCCAAAAACACCCGACACCCGCTAAACCCTAAACCCTGAACCCTAAACCCTAAACCCTAAACCCTAAACCCTAAACCCTAGACCCTAAACCCTAGACCCTAAACCCTAGACACGGGACCCTTGAGACCCCTAACCTACATGGCCCTATGATATGAACCCATTTGTTTATCTCATTCCAACCCTGAAAAATCCTTGTTAACCCTACGAACCCTGCAATCCCGATCCCTACCATCCCTGAATCTCCTAGAATCTCTTTTAGGGTTTAGGGTTTCGGGTTTGGGGTTTAGGGTTTAGGGTTTAGGGTTTAGGGTTTAGGGTTTAGGGCAGAACCCTAAGCCTGACCATTGGCAAGCCAAGGCCGTGGCGCGAGATAGTGCTGTTGGCGTCCTTGAGGCCTCCAGGGCAGTTTGCTTCTGGCGGTAGGCCTATGTTTTCCATTTGCTTTTATTAAAGTTTTTGGGGGGAGATTTAGGGTTTAGGGTTTAGGGTTTAGGGTTTAGGGTTTAGGGTTTAGGGTTTAGGGAATAGGGGGTTTCGGGGGCATTTTCCAACCTTGTCTTTCTGTGGTGATCTCTTTCAGCCCTTGGTATTGTCTCTCACCCCAAACACGCTGCCCGTGAATTGCACGCCCGACAGTTTGGCGGATAAACTTTGGGGTTGCAGTGACAGAACAGAAGGAGGCTCGGGCAAGCCGTACAGCTAAACCCTAAAACTTAAACCCTCATCGACTTTGGGGTTAGCAATCTAGGGTCACAAGCCCCCAAAGCAAAAGCCTAACTTACATGTTACAAGCACCCTAAAGCAAACGCCCGCAAACTGAAACCCCGACGAAAAAGCCACAGCAAGAACCCCAGGCCCAACAAAACTGGAAACCAAAAAAGCAAGCGAAAACCCTAAACCCTGAACCCTAAACCCCGAAACCCCGAAACCCTGAACCCTAAATCCTAAACCCTAAACCCTAAACCCTGAACCCTAAACCCTAAACCCCTAAACCCTAAACCCTAAACCCTAAACCCACAGGATGCCCTCCACCGGCTGGTCGAACTCCTTGGGGCCCCTGCCGCGAACCTACGGCTTCCGGCACCTCGGGCATAAGACTGGGGTTTAGGGTTTAGGGTTTAGGGTTTGGGGTTTAGGGTTTAGGGTTTAGGGTTTAGGGTTTAGGGTTTGGGTTTTAGGGTGTAGGGTGTAGGGTTTAGGGTTTAGGGTTTAGGGTTTAGGTTTTAGGGTTTAGGGTTTAGGGTTTAGGGTTTAGGGCTTGTGGGGTGATTTTTATTGTTGTTTTTGAAGGCTTTTTGTTTGTAAAACTGGGGATCTGAGCTTGGGCTTATTGCATAAGATCGGGGTTCAGGGTGTAGAGGTTTTGGGCTTGTAGGTTGCGATTAGAGAGTTTTTGGGGTTTCGGGTTCAGGGATTTAGGGTTTCGGGCTTTTGGGGGTTCACGGGGGGAGGATCTCGGGCTTTTGGGGGGTTCTGAGTTTTAGGGGCTTAGGGGCTGTAGTGGTTTCAGGGGTTTTGGGGGCTTTAGGGTCTTGCTTGCAGGGTTTGACTATAGTGAGTTTTTTAGGGGCAAGGCGTCAGAGGCTTTATGGGGTTTAGGGCTGAGGGTTTAGGGTAGGACCTTAGGATGTAGCACAGAAGCTACCTAAGGACCAACCCCTGTGGAGCTTCTCTTGCCCGCCACCCAAACCACTTAGGGTTCCCCAAACCCTAAACCCTAAACCCTAAATCGAGTTCTTAGGTGCCAAACATGATTGGAGTTTCTTAGGGTTGAAGGTTCGTGGTTTAGACCCTAAGCCCTAAACCCTTTTAACCCTAATGCCGCTAGCACCCTCTAAAACCCTAAAACTTTAGGGTTTCGGAATCAAACTGGGGTTTGCAGGCTTCAGGGTTGAAGGTGCAGTGTTTAGGGCGTTTTTTGATAGCGAATACCCAAAAGCTAGGCCCGAAAAACTTGACCCCCAAACCACTAAGATCCGCAAACTGTGGGCATACATGGGGCCATGATAGCCTGGGACCCTAACCCCTACACCCTAAACCCTAAGTTATTTTGAGGGTTGCTAGCGTTTGAGACGGGTGGAGATCATGGCCTACAAGGTTGTGGAAGGGTCAGCCAATGACCCCAAAACCCAACGCACGCAACTCACTTGCATAATGAATGTACCTCACGTATGAATAGTCGGAATCCTGCGATACGTCAACTTCACAAATTCCTTAAGTACCTTAGCCAATCGTAAGAACCCGAGTAGAGTTCACCATATTGAATTCATGAATTAAGCGACGCCCTAAACCCCAAACCCCAAATCCTAAAGGGGGCCCATGCTCCCTCAACCCTGAACCCTAAGCCCTGAACCATGTTTAGGTGGAGTTTTCGATTTTGGACGCTGTTCCGGACGAGCCGCCTGGACGATTCAAAGCTGATTGTGTCACGGTAAACAACCCTAAACCTCGAAACCCTAAACCCTAATCCCTAAGCTCCAAGCCATAAACCCCTCAACCCGAAACTCCTAAATCCCTAAGCCCTAAACTCCAAGGTTCATGGCTACTTATACGTAGGGTTATAAGTACCCTAAAAAGGCTTATAACCTGACCTTCGCAAATATGTGAGGGTTTGGAGTTAAGGGTTTAGGGTCTAGGTTGGCCTTTGTGTGATAGGAGGTTTGTAGTATCAATGTGAATCAAGAATTGGTCAGTGTGTATATATATATATACACACCCAAATTTGGTGGAGTCATGACGCTACTTCACGCGCCTCAGAAGGTCGGCTTAAATACCCAAACCCTCCATCATGCCCTTTCATGCTAAAGCCCCTTAAAAAAAAAAACAAAAAAAAGAGAAGAGGCCAAAAGCAAAAAAAAAGGCGGCAGCAAAGTCCCTCAAACCACTTCAACCGAGCACCTCGCTTGAGGTGGGCGTGTGGGGAGTCAAGGTGGGGGGGGGGGGGGGGGGGGGGGGCTGGCGTCGAAAAAAATCTCGTTTTTTTTGGTGGAGGAGGGGGGGGGGGGGGGGGGGGGGGTTCGGGTTCCCCCTTATACTCACAGTCCTTAAGAGAGAATCTCAGAGGGGGGTACTAGATTCCCTATTAAGTGTTTGTACCTAGGGGGAGCATCCCAAGGTTTTAGGCTCATGTCGCAAACCCTAAACCCTAAACCCTAAACCCTAAACCCTAAACCCTAAACCCTAAACCCTGAGACCTAAACGCGTGTTCAGGCTTGAGGGCCATCGGCCTATGGCCCTAGCAGCCTCGGGGTTATGGTGAGCTCAAGGGTTTCGCACGCCCTCTGCCAGCAGACAAGGCTTAGGGTTTAGGGTTTAGGGTTTAGGGCTTAGGGCTTAGGTTTTAGGGTTTAGGGTTTAGGGTTTAGGGTTTAGGGCGTAGGGACAAGCTTTCACCTGAGCTTTGCGCTGCTGACCGAGGCATCTGAAGGGGTTCTATCACTTGGACTCGTTTCTGCGACTTGCCGGCACCAGGCAAAAGGGAACCCCCAAACCCAAACCTAAACCTTCAATGGCCCTGAAACCCTCAACTCGTAGATCCCTAAACGCCCGAAAACTACCAAGTGCACAAGAACCCAAAAAGAAACAGATAAGTCCTTCTACTGCCCTTATAAGGAAGAATATATTTTTACTGTTTGGGTAGTTCTGAAGCAAATGGTACAACAGTGGACCCCAAAACCGTCAACGAGCCTCAGGAAAGAGCCCGACACGGCCGACATGGACGCCTACGTCTTCGTTCCGACGGCCAAGTCCAAGCGTTTCGTGTCCCTGGCCACAGCTTGGGCCCTAGCTGGGACTGGCTCCGGGTATGTAGGTTAGGGGTTAGGTTTATTTAGGGTTTGGGATTTAGGATTTAGGGTTTTTTAGGGTTTAGATTTAGGGTTTAAGGCTTAGGGTTTAGGGTTTAGGGTTGAGGGTCATAAGTTTCCCTAAAGGCTACTTCGGGTTGTTCGGGTTTGCTTGGGTTTTTGTAAAGAGAGGTTGCTATAGGGTTTTAAGGGCTAATGTTTTTTTGTTGCTCCCTGCACTGCGTCGTTCTGCGACGGTTTTCTAGCGCAAGCGGGGCGCGCACTTGTCTAGGGACGCGTGGGCCCACAGTTGTTGCCTAGGGTTTAGGGTTTAGTTGTTGAGAATAATAGTATTCTGGGGGGGGGGGGGGGGGTATCTTGACATTATTCTGTGGCGAAGCCTATTGTTGCGACTGCCCACATCATTTTGGTCCGGTTACCTGGAGGTTCACGGCTACTGTTATGGCGGCTTATTCATAGGGCAACTATAGTTACCACAGGCTATGGCGTTTAGATTGGCATGTTCCCGCTTCTACTAGCAGTCCATAATGGGGATTATAGTCCCCCCCCCCCCCCCCCTTCCCCCCCATTCCTATTAAGGCCTGTTCGTATCAGGGGGAACATCTCAAGCTATACCCGAAGACTCGGCCAGAAAGCCAAAGCCAGGCAAGAGCACGAACTGATCCTGAGAGGCTAAACTCTGAGCACTTCAACCCTAAACCCTAAACCATAACCCCTAAACCCTAACCCCTAAACCCTAAACCCTAAACCATAAAACCCTAAACCCTAAACCCTAAACCCTAAACCCTAAACCCTAAACCCTAAACCCTAAACCCTAAACCCAAACCCTATCCCGGAATCCCAGTGTCAAAGGATTGTTTCGGGTGCAACCTTTCCTCGGGGGTCTCGAACCTGAGACCCTGAAGCCCTAAACCCCGAGTCCTAAAACTCTAAAGCCCTAAACCCGCAACCTCATACTCTACGCGGTTTCGGGTTTAGGGTTTAGGGTTTGAAGGTTTCCCTAGGAACCCTGGACTTAAAACGGGGGCGGGGGATGGGATGGCACTTGTGCTGACGTCCTCGTCGATCCCGAACACACGCAAACCATCCCCAGACACTCAACAATCTTGGGGTTTAGGGTTTAGGGTTAATGGTCAGCCACGGCTCTCAAACCCGAAACCCGAACACCCTAACTCCTAAACCCTCAGTGGCAAACCCTAGCACCTCAAACCCTTCACCCTAACATCCTAAACCCAATCCCAGAAGCAGCCCCCCCAACTCAAAGTCCTGACAACCCGAACCCCCCACCTAAACCCCAAACCTTAAACCTTAAACCAGGTATTGGGACGCTCCCAGACGCACCTGGCGTTGCTGGGTCCCCCGGGCTCCGGCAAGACCTCGCTGCTGCCACCCGGGCCGCATGATGCCCTAAACCCTAAACCCTAAACCCTAAACCCTAAACCCTAAACCCTAAACCCTAAACCCTAAACCCTAAACCCTAGACCCTAAACCTCGAACTCCCAACAGAGAAAACCGAGGGCATTAGGGTTTGGGGGCTTTGTGTTGTGAGGGTACGTGGGTTTGGCGCTTAGGGTTGATGTAAATGGCAAGCTTGAGGGCCTTGGCTTTGGAGTTTAGGCTTGCAAGGGTTTGGGTTTAGAGTTTAGGGTTTAGGGTTTAGGGTTTAGGGTTTAGGGTTTAGGGTTTAGGGATTGGGGTTTGGGGTTTAGGATTTAGGATTTAGGGTTTAGGGTTGCAAGGGATTCAGTGACCCAGGAGCCAGACCATCGCGCAGCTCCCCCTCAGGCCGGCTATCGGTGCGCTTGGGTTTGGAGCTCCAGGAGGGCGATACCTTATTTTGGCTGGTGGTCTGTTTAAGTAGGGTTTCTGTTTTTTAGGTGGTTCTTATTAGGGGATCTAGGGGCCATATTAAGGTATAAGGGTAACAGATAAAGAGACCACCGGCCTTCATAAGCGATACCCCTTAAGGCATCGACCCCCAAAGTATATTTATATTGGGGTGGTTCTTATTATGAAACCAATATTCCATATTCCTAAGGGGTTTGGTTTTTCTTGGGTTTAGGCTGGCTTGAGAAGTGCGAGCTCTAGGCTTCCGGGTTCTGTCAAACCCCAAACCTTCCGTTGCAACGGACAACTTTTGGGGGGCGGCAGAGTTTACAGCAGCATCGTCCTCCGATAGAGCTGAACCTAATAGCTCGAACCCCAACTACTTGGTTTAGGGGATTTATGGTTTAGGGTTTGCGGCTTCGGGTTTTGTAGGACCTGAACCACCTGCACCCTGACTCCAAACTTTTGCCCTGTAGGGAGACGCCGACGGTGCTGCCGGCCGCATATTCCTCGCACTGCTGCAAGGCCTGGCTGTTGCCGAGCAATTCCAACAAACAGGGACGTGACATTCTGGAGAGCTATACCTAGGACTCGGAATAGGCCGTTATTCCGAAGTGATTCCCTGTTTCTAGGGTTTGGGTTCCCCTATAAGCCCCTTGAAACCAAAACGGGCACCCTTTTTTTCGGGTTACTCTTGGGTATAGATAAGATTGTGGAAGGGGGTACAGAGTTTTGGGGATAATAGGGCGCCATGTCATCCAAGAAGTTGATTTGGGTAGTCATGGAGCTGAAGCCCTGAGCCCCAAACCTCGAACCCCTAGACCCTAAACCCCTTAAGCCCTGAACCCACACCTCAAAGCCCTGGACCCTACGCACCCTAAACCCCCAAGTGGCAAACCACAGAAGCACTGCAAAACCCCCCTGGTTCTTAGATATATGTATAGGGTACCTCATTCCCTCATTCCCTACTAAGCAGAAAAAGGGAGCTAGTCCCATGCGAAACCCAAACCGCCCTAGAAGCGCTTTACAGGCCCGGGTTTTGGGTTTAGGCCTACAAGTCCTTAAAGGTTGCACCCGAAAACGCATTTAGAACGAAACCACAGAATTGCATGAAGCCCTAATGACCCTGAACCCTAAACCCTAGATCCCAAACCGCAAGCCTAGAAGCGCTTCAAGGTCCTTTAAAAGGCTAACCTTCCCCAAAACCTTAGAATCCGAAGAACCCTATAACTAAGAATCCTAATGACCCTAATAAACTGTAAACCCTAAGCACCTTAAATCCGAAGAACCCTAAGAATCCTAATGACCCTAATAAACTGTAAACCCTAAGCACCTTAAATCCGAAGAACCCTAAGAATCCTAATAACCCTAATAAACTGTAAACCCTAAGCCCTCTCAAACGTCCCCAAAAAGGTGAGTCCGACGCCGGGGACCGGGACAAAGGTGGAGCTGCTCCTGGGCCCGAACTGGAGGTTTTGGCGAATTTGGGATTTAGGGTTTGAGGTTTAGGGTTTAGGATTTAGGGTTTAGGGTTTGGGGTTTAGGGTTTGGGGTCTAGAGTTTAGGGTTTAGGGGTTTTGGGGGTTTAGGGTTTTGCGGTTTAGGGTTTGCGGGGTTTGGGGTGGAGGGTTTTGGGGTGTCGGTGGTTTATGGTTTAGGGGTATAGGGTTCAGGGGTTTTGGGGTTTAGGATAGGGTTTAGGGTTTCGGGGTTTAGGGTTTAGGGGTATAGGGTTTAGGGTTTTGGGGTTTTGGGGTCCAGGGGTCTAGGGGTCGGGGGGGTTTACTGTGTCTGTGTGGTTGGGGGGGGGGGGGAGGGTTTGGGGTTTGTAGAGTTTGCAGGGCGTATAGTGTATGTAGGGCTTGCGGGGTTTAGAGGGGTGATAGGGCTTATGGGGTCTACAGGTTTCTATATACACAGTCGTGACAGCTAGTTGTAATTAGCCTTGTTTCGGCAATTCACCCGGAAGCTCCAAGCTCCAAGCAACCTAGAGTGAGCTCGGATGAAGCTCTCGGCAAGAGTTTTGCAATCCGCCCTTTTCTAGCCGAGGCTGTACATGTGCGCCACGCACCTTGGGCAAGCTCTGGTTGTTCTTGGTAGCCCAGCGGTACCCTTTACCCTTTTTTGGGTTCAAGGTTCCTTCATAGAGTAACCGGCCCCAAGAAAGGGTGCCCTCATGATGACACAAGTTACGGGGATACCAAGCGTTTCGGCAACCCCTAGGCCTAAGCCCTAAAGACTTCGGCGTGGAGCCAGCATGGTATGGGCAGATCAGACAGGCGATGCCTAAACCCCAAACCCTAAACCCCAAAGGTTTAGGGTTTAGGGCTTAGGGTGGCAAAACCTGAGCCATGGATCCATGGCATCCTATACTGCCTCCACTCCCATCCTGGCTTACCTTACATAGCCTACAGCCCCAGAGAGCTTTAGATATAATTAGGGGAAGTTAGGGTGGGGTGGTATACGTCCAGACCTCAAACCCTAAACCCTAAACCCTGAACCCGAACTGCAAAAGTGGATACACCCGAAACCCTTAGCTACAGAAAACCCCTAAAGCCCAAACGACCGCTGCACCCTCATAGGGCTCATATGGGTTCAGGGTCGCATTCGAGGGCCCCAAACCCTCAAAGCCTCAATCCTATAACTAAGGTTTAGGGTTTTGGGTTTTGGGTTTTGGGTTTAGGGAACCTAACCCTAAACCCTAAACCCTAAACCCTAAACCCTAAACCCTAAACCCTAGCCCCGCAAGCCGTTTCACCCCGAAACCCTGCAACCATCAAACTTTCTGCAGGAGGCCCAAGCCCTCAAACCCCAAAACTCTAGACTTGAAGGTTCATGGGCACTTATAAGTACAGTTAGGTACTGTCATAAGGAAGTCACCCCCCCCCCCCCCCGCCCCCGAAGAAAACAACATGAAGTTATCCCCATAGATACCTGACTTAAAACCCTACTTGTAAGTGCCCATGAACCTCCAAGTATATTACAAGCAACAAAAACCACAACCCCTTCAATCCTAATTAAGTCGAAAGGCCCAAGGAGAATTTGGGTTTAGGATTTAGGGTCCAGGACGCCCCGTACTACCCTGCCTCTCTTCTCTGTGGGGTTTAGGCTCCCCATCTACCCTAGCCCTGGATCATTGAAACCCCGAACCCCAAAAGGCCCTACAACCCCCAATCCCCGAAACCCGAAAATGCCCAAAGCCCCTAAGCTTGGAGCCGTTGTTTTGAGGTTACTGTGCACCCTGACAGCCTAAACCCTACAACCCTAACACCCGAAACCCTTAAACTTAAACCTCAAACCCTAAAGCCCGAAATCCTAAACCCGATACTCCCAAACCTGAGAACCCCAAACCCCAAGCCCAAACGTTGTTGCACCTGAAGCCCTAAACCCTTATACAAGCCCAAAACTCCAAGCCCTAAACCCAAATAGAAACCCTAAACCCCAAACCCTAAACCCTAAACTCCCCCAAAACCCCCAAAACCCCCAAAACCTCCCAAAACCCCAACGTTGTTGCAAGGCATTGGCTTCCCTCAGGCGCTTTTTGTCGCAAGAGCTCCGCAAACCGCCATGAGGGTTTTGAAGGGTTTAGGGTTCAGGATTTAGGGTTTAGGGTTGAGGGTTGAGGGTTTAGGGTTTCATTCAGGATTCTATATATATGGCTTTGAAGGGCTTAAGCGATGGTTTTGGGGTGGGTTTGGTGTTTTGGGGTTTTAGGGCTTTGGGGTGTTGAGGGTTTTGGGGTCTAAGGCTTGAGGGTTTGTGGATGGGGATGGAGCCGTTTTGGGGCAGCTGGCTATCTCAGGGTTCCTTGTTGGGGGTTCCGGTGAGGGTTCGGAGCCTTATATATATATATATATATATATATATTGAGGGTGCGCACAATGTAGGGACCATAACAACTCTCAAACACTAAGCCCTATAAACCCTGTATGAGAGAAATAGCCCCACGGGGCCGCGGAGCATCTAACAGGGTCGGCGTGTGGCTTTGTCCCTGAAACGGGTCTGCCCAAAGCCCCAAAAAAACCCAAACGCAAAAAGCCTTTAAAACCCTTGACCGCAAACCCCTGAATCATCCTAAACCCCGTCAACCCCCTCAACCCCCCAAGCCCCTCCTCAACCCCCTAAGCCACCTGGGCCTATACCCTACTAAGCCCTAAAGCCTAAAACCTAAACCCTAAACCCTGAACCCTGAACCCTGAACCCTAAAACCTAAACCCTGAACCCTAAACCCTAAACCTTAAACCCTAAACCCTAAATCTAAGCCACACCGGGAGTCCAGGAGGATTCGCGTTCGTGGACGCCAACTTGGGGTTTTAGGGTGGTTAGGGTCTAGGATTGAGGGTTTTGGGTTAGGGTTTAGGGTTTAGGGTTTAGGGTTTAGGTTTTAGGGCACCACCCCTGGGATGGTGGTAGAGCTTCGGGCAGTTTAAGGCGTCCACGCTCCGAGCGTTGGAACCATGGCATCCCCCCCCCCCCCCCAACCCTACACCCTGACCCTTCGCCCTAAACCCACCCTGAACTACAGCCAGCACAAGAAAGAGAAAACAAGCTTTGGGTGTTAGGGGTGCTTGGATTGGGTAAAAGGCTTCGGGTTTAGGGTAAGCCCTGTAGAGCAACCCTCGGCCATGGAGGCAAGTGGGAGCGCATCTTGCAGCAGAATTTGGTTCGCACGTCGCAGCATGGGCTGAGGTGCACGAAGGGCTCAGGGCTCCAAGCGTTTAGCGTCCGACCCACAGGCTTTGCGAGAGACCCTGTAACCTAAGGGAAGTTACATGGTCCCTTAACATGATCCTTTACCTTCTTAAAAGGGTTCTGAAGTAGGGGTCCTTGGCTTGGTGGCTGAGGATTTACAAGTAGCCTAGGAGCTTTGAGATCAGGGAGCTTCCTTGCCAGTGAGAAAGCGTACTTGGGGAGTCAAAAGCAGGGTCAACAATCGTAGGACAGCGCTAGCCTGCCTTAGGGCCACTTGCAACCCTACTGAACCTCAGACCCCACGGCGTAATTTGCGTGCAGTGCCCCAAAAGCGTAATCGTCACCCCATCGTTTTGCATCGGCGGGTGGAAGCAGTAGCCGAGCTTGGCATCTCGAATGCTGAAGCGACGGTACTCTTAATTCTGTATTATGAGCAGCCCTCAATGTGGCAAATGCGGCGTTTAAGGCGGCAGAAAGGGTACACCTCCATTTTCCCGGAGTCCATATTTGATTTTTATTAAATATGGGGGGGGGGTTTTCCGACAAAAAGGGGTACTGCACCCTTTTTTGGGGGGTTCCTTTAAGGGGATTTCTCGGACTTTCGCAACTGTTGTGTATACGTCCCCTTCTGGGGTTAACAGGGATCCCGTTTAGGGAATACGGAATACTTGTCTGAAGAGGCAAACCCTAAGCCCTAAACCCTAAACCCGTGCCACCAGTCCTCGCCTCTACTCCTGGTGCCTCTTTGCAGGGAGACTCAGTTGTCGTGGGGACCTTCGGGTCAATGCCTGCACCCCTCGAGCCCCTTAGGGTTGAGGGTCTAGGGTTTCGGGTTTAGGGTTTAGGGTAAGGGTTTGGGCGTTTTAGGATTTAGTGCAGTTGCGCTTTTTTGCGAAGTGTTCCCCTTTTCGGGTCGTTCGTCCTTCTTTCTAATGCACCTTTCGCACCAGGTGAGTACCTAAAATTCCCAGGGGCCTCACTGAGGTCGTGTAGCAATAGCAGTTTCGGGCTGAGGGTCATGTGACAATAGCAGGTTAGGGTCCAGGGCCATACTCCTTAAACAAGATCGGGGGTCCTTCTTTTGATTCAGGGTGTTTCCACCAAGCCCTTCGTTGGCCCCTAACTAAGGGAGGAACGCCTCTCCGACAATACTCCGCGCACTACAGCAAGGGAATGTGCCGAGTGCCAGCGGAAGGACGGCCGGGATCCCCTGGGCCGGCTGCCTCATCGCAGCCCCGGAGCACGGAGGAGGAGGAGGCGAGGAGGAGGCGGCGGTTACCGCCTGACCAGCATGCTGTCGGCTCAGCAGGGCTACATGCTCTAGCTGGGCGAGGAGAGGACCTCAGCGCCTGCTGCGCAGCCCACTACCTGTACAACTGCCAGCAAAAGGAGCATTGAGACCCTGCCATTGTTTCCATTTGTCACTGTCGACAGTCTGTGCACTGGTATGTCCCTGCAAAGCACGCTTCATCTCCACTGACCAAGCTGTTTGTGTTTTGAGAACTGACCAACTACCGTCAAGCGGAAAGGCGTCCCCCATCGCCAAAGCCCGAAAGGGTCCCCGTAATCCCCTCAAAACTCTCCAACCTGAAAGCCCTTAACTGCTCGGGTTTCGATTTAGGGTAGTCATGGGCGCAGATCCGATACCCCTTCGTCGCCTTTGTTAACTTTACCAAAGGATGCCCATGGAGTACCCCTTATTCCGGGTTGAGGTTTGGGGGTGAAAAGGGTCGGTTGTCTTGTGAGGGTTGCGTAGTCCTAAACCCTAAACCCTTCCCCTTAACCCTTAACCCTTGAACCCTCAACCCTAAACCCTAGGGCCCCGCGTGGCCCTTGCTCCCGTCCTTTTTCCAAGCCAACAAAAAGGGCAACCACTTGTTTCCAAGACCACGCTGAAACCCCAAGCCCTGTTTCGGGTTTAGAGGGTTTAGAGGATTTATAGGGTTAATAGGGTTTATATGGTTTATAGGGTTTATAGGGTTTATAGGTTTTATAGGGTTTAGGGTTTAAAAGGGTTTATAGGGTTTAGAGTGTTTAGAGGGTTTACAGAGTGTGTAGGGTTTGTAGGGTTTATAGGGCTTATCGGTTTTTATATGTAGCTTAGTGTTTGTGGGGTTTTTCTGGTTTATATATAGTTTAGGGTTTGGGGTTTAGGGACAACAGTTGTTTCCTTGGGGCAAGAATTCTAGGGCTTGCCCTAGACCTTGAACTGCACACACACACACACACACCCGCTAACCCTTACAACTTGTAAACCCAAAAACGCCCCCCTGAACCCTATGAACCCGACACCTTCTCGGTCGGCCCTTGGGACATTTTATTCTCTCCCTTTTTGGGGGTTTGAATCCTGTCCAGGGGTGTAATATTTTCAGAGGATTTTAAGGGCTGCCCCTTCTCCCAGGGCTTTGGGTTCAGGCGATGATGGGGCCTGGGTCTGCACCGAGGTGATTGATGATTGCCACTGCGTCGTGGGCTCAGACCTGCGGCACTCGGAGCCCTAAACCCTAAACCCTAAACCCCTAGAGCCCCAGAGCCCCCAGAACCAAGAACCGAGAATCCTGAGAACCCCTGAACCCTCGAACTCTAGAGCCCAGGAGCCCGAGGGCCCCAAAAAGCCCTAGAACCCTCGAGCTTAAGCGCAAATCTTACCAATTACAACTTGCAACCCCCTGTGACCTGATGAGAGAATTCCAAGCCTGGGAAGCCTCAGCCCGATAAACCTACCACCTCTATGAACCCTACAGCTCTTACAACCCGTTGAACCTTACAAAGCCCTGGTAAAATGATTGAAGCCCACAGCCCTTGCCCTAAACTCTTATCCCTTAACCAAATCCACTTCCGATGAATATTGGAAGCCCACAACCCTCAGCCAAGCCCTCCAGAAACGCCAACCGATCCCGAATCCCAAATATACTCAACCCCTCCGTAAAGCCCTGAAGCCCGAGAAATAGGAGCCCCCGACTCTAAGCCCGAAAGCCTGGACCACAGCACAATGACACCAACCCCTAAACCCCAAACACTAAACCCTGAACCCTAAACCCTAAACCCTAAACCCTAAACCCTAAACCCCAAACCCTAAACCCTAAACCCCAAACTCTGCTGTCCCGCTGGCGCATCGAAGGCCCCTCCAACGCTTCGGGAGGCCTGGCGTTTCGCCATGGAACGCGGCTTGGCGGGACAGTGTTGTGCTTCAGGGGTTTAGAGTTAAGAATGGTTTAGTGTTTAGGATTCAGGGGTTTAGAGTTTCAGTAGGCCCTGGTCCCCTTTTTAGGGTTTAGGTTCCTTCACATGTCCCTTCAAACCAAAAAAGGGCAGCCCTTTTCATTCCCAGGTTACTCTTGGGTCTAGGTTTTGTGCTGTAGGGGCTTAGGGTTTACAGTATACCCCTAAAACCTGAACCCTTCTAAGGTTTGGTGGTTTTGGATTTCGAAACACCACAACAAGGGAACCTTGCTGAAGCTTAGGGAGCCGTAGGAGTAGTTGGGATTATGAGGGAACCTTGGGTAACATGCCCCTCAAACCCCCCCCCCCCTTCTTACTTAAGAACCGTACAGTTTAGCGTCTGGAGAGTTTCGGGGATTTTTAGGGTTTGGGGAGTTTAGGGAGTTTCGGATTATGATTTAGGGAGTTTGGGGGAGTTGAGGGTTCTGCGGTTACTGGGCAATCTGTGCAAGAACGCCTCATACGACGAAAGGCATTTCACAAGTCCAACTTTGATTTGTTCGCTGGGGACCGCCGCCCAAAGCTTGGTTTAGGGTCTAGGGTTTGGGGTTTGGGGTTTAGGGTTTAGGGTTTAGGGTCTCTATCAACCCTAAACCCCAAACCCCAAACCGTAAACCCCAAGCCCTCAACCCTAAACCCGAAACCCCAAACCGTAAACCCTAAACCCCAAGTCCTAAACCCTAAACCCCAAGCCCTCAGCTGGACTTCCAGGGGGTCTGGTGCACAGCGCGGGCGCTCGCGGGCCCACCCCGGCAAGGAAGCCAGCTCAGGAGGGCCCAGGCGCCTCTTTGAGGGTTGGAGGCTTGAGGGTTTAGGGTTTAGGGTTTAGGGTTTTGAGTTAGGGCCCAGGCGCCGTTTTGAGGGTTGGAGGCTTTGGGGTTGAGGTGTTTTGGCTTTAGGGGCTTTAAGCCCCGACCACCTTCAATTGACAACCCGCAACCCTACGACCCTAAGACAAGTTGGCTTGGGAACCCTTAACCCTAAATACACCAGAAACCCTAACCCTAAACCCTAAACCCTAAACCCTAAACCCTAAACCCTAAACCCTAAACCCTAAACCCCCTAAACCCTAAACCCTTCAAGTTGGCTTGGGGTCTTTGCCTGCCGCACAGGCAAGCGCCCAGCCGAGCGCGCCGAGCGCGAAGCCGCCGCACCCAGCATCCGGCGCATGGAGGCTGCTTTAGGGTTTAGGGTTTAGGGTTAGGGTTTAGGGTTTAGGGTTTAGGGTTTAGGGTTTAGGGTTTAGGGTTTAGGGTTTAGGGTTTAGGGTTTAGGGTTTAGGGTTTAGGGTTTAGGGTTTAGGGTTTAGGGTTTAGGGTTTAGGGTTAGGGTTTAGGCCTAAGGGCTAAGGGCTTAGGGCTTAGGGCTTAGGGCTTAGGGTGAAGAGAGATCCCAGAATCCCTGAAGTAAGACACGTAGCTCGAATCTGGTCTTAGGCTCATCATGATCACAGGCATCATACATCATAACGGCCGGTGGCCTCGTTGTCTGATACCCTTCTACCTTAACATGGCCCTAGATACCCTAATAAAGGAACCCCAATATATGCCCCTAGAACACAGAGAAACCCTTCTTGAAGAGACCACCATCCCAGTGAAATCAGACATCAAAGCTCTCGGATATGGGGGGGTCTCTGGGAGGGCTCCGTGGCCCACCTACACCTGTGGCACCTGAAGCGACACCCTGTAAAGCCCTAAAGCCCTAAACCCCAAAGACCTTTGCTAGCCCTAAACCCTAAACCCGAAACCCTAAACCCTAAACCCCCAATACCCTTGTTATCCCTAAACCCTGCCCCTTTCTTTTGAAGGTCAGCCGGAATAATGTGGGGGTTTACGAAAATAGGGTACCCCTAAAATACATCCCCAAAAAGGTAGGGTTCCCAATAATAAGGACTCCAATAAGGTACCCCTAATTTCGCAAACAATACACCCTAAACCCTATAGTCATCCCTGAATAGACAGAGTTTGTGTGTGTGTGTGTGCTTATTTTATTATATTTTTCCGGGGTTTCCGGCGTTTTCCCACGTTTTCGAGGAACCCACACATAGAATTTGTGAACGCATACATAGAATGATTGAACCCATGCATAGAATATTTGCGCGGTCATGTTGAAGACAGCTTTTGGGTCCCCCGTTTGGGGGCCTCCTGCTGGCCGCTGGCCTGTTGGCGTCTTGGTTTCGTGTCCCTCGCGTCTTCTCAGGGTTGCTTCTTGGGGCCTCTCGTCCTTGGCGTGCCTTTGTCCTCTAAATAGCAGCCTCCAGAGCCTTCCACAGTCCTGTATAGGGTTGGTCGGTTAGATAGAATGTAAGGATAGGGGCGCTTCACCGGTGAAACTTCCACTCTTCTAGCCCTTCTCTCAGCAGCCACGTCTGCGTGCTTATCTTGGCCCCGGGGAATTGTTCTATCTATCGTTTTGGAAACGGTGTGTTATTTCTCGGGATTTCAATATTCTATCTACTTAAGGATGCCTATAAACCGAAACCCTAAACCCTAAACCCCCTTTTGGGTTTTGGGTGAATGGGGGCCTCATCGGAGCCAGCAAAAATAGTCCCCAGTTCTGCTTGAAAGGGAGTGATGATGCTGCTGGCCGCCCGCTCGGCATCGGCGTTGGCCCAGAGGTGCTATGCCTCAACTGGGGGAGGGCTTGGTGTTTAGGGTTTAGGGTTGTTTAGGGTTTAGGGTTAAGCCCCGAAACCCCTAATACACGGCTTTCCAAACCCTGCCCTGAGTGGCTCGGATACGCTGCGTCCGGCTGGGATAGGGTAGAATGGGGAGTTTCCGACATTGGGGGGGTACCGTAAACCCCCAAATTGGCTGCCATCCCAATTGCTGGAGCTGGTGTCCGCGCATGTTTGCCGACACCACCCCCCAGATGCCGGTTCGCTCGACACCCGGATGTTGGCCTCTACGCCGTGCTGGTTTAGGGTTTAGGGTTTAGGGCTTAGGGCTTAGGGTTTAGGGTTTAGGCACTTTTCAACAAGGCCTGCCCAGACGCTGGTGTTCCACGCGGCGTGACCAGCGTTGCGGGACATCTCCAGGGTCGCGTCGATGCCGTATACGCGGCCCTAAACCCTAAACCCTAAACCCTAAACCCTGAACGGGGCTGGCACAGGCAGTTGGCCCGGTCTCGTCGTTGCTCCCTTGGTCGTTTCCCTTCCCAAAGGGTCCTAAGTACCTACATAGTAGGGTTTTCTATAAAGGGAATTACTAGTATGGTTTGGGCAAGTGTCTCCCAGAAAGGTACTTCGGACCCTTTGAGCTTAAAAATCAGCTGCGAAGGCTATGCCGTGCGCAAGCCGTTCGCAACAGCACTATCAATCCAGCAGTGCTGATACCTTGATCCCGAACACCTCCACACCCTGAAGCAAGAAAACCCTAAACCCTTAGCCCTAAACCCTAAACCCTAGCCCTAAACCCTAAACCCGAGACCAAGTCTCAGGTTTCTGGCTTTCAGGGGTCTCACAGTCCAAGTATTTCTCGTCAAAGGTAGACCAACTCGAAGCCCTCAAACCCTAAACCCTAAACCCTAAACCCTAAACGATGTTCTCCTTCGGAGGCACAACTTCATGCGCCATGTTTGGGCCTTCACGCTTGAGCCCCTCCAGGACGAACCTTAAAGGGTTTGGGATTTAGGGTTTAGGGTTTAGGGTTTAGGGTTTAGGGTTTAGGGTTTAGGGTTTAGGGTTTAGGGTTTAGGGTCACTAAACCCTCAACCCTCAATCCTAAATCCGACAGGTCGCTGAAAGGGGACGGTTTTCGGGCTTAGGGTTTTGGAGGACCCTAAACCCTAAACCCTAAACCCTAAACCCTAAACCCTAAACCCTAAACCCTAAACCCTAAACCCTAAACCCTAAACCCTAAACCAAACCCTCAGCCCTTTGTAGCCATTTTGGCTCGAGGTTCTCCCCAATCTTGAGGCAGGTGCGCAGGCCCTTTGACATTGGGTGCCCAAAGCACCAGCACACGAGCTTTAGAAGCCGACTGCCGTCCCTGCAGCCTGTAAAGCTGCTGAGGGTTCTTGTCTCGCGAGAACGGCGTCGACGTCCTTGCTGTCCAGGCTTGGCTTGTAGATCTTGCAGCATAGCATCGACCCACCCATCACGCAGATGGCGTTGGACGAACGCACCATCAAAAAGAAAGAAGTTGAAGCGATTGACATACCACCATCCGAGCTAGCCGTTGAGATGCACGGCAAGAGGATGTTCCCGATTCACACGATGGTCGAGGAAATCGCTCCTAACAGCTTTACGGAAGAAATGGTGACGCAAAACTTCGACAAGGCATCCGGAACGGAGCACACAAAACCTCCGATTGCAAAGGGGTTCGTGAAACCCAATGAAGTTCTGGGGAAGATAAAACCCTGACTCATTCAACACTTGAGACCGGAGGGCTCCGCAGCGGCCGCCCTTATGAACAAAACAACAGAGGATCAGCAGCTGCGTATGGTGATTGTTTAATGTGGTGTTTGTTTCCGATTCCAGGAAGAATGCAGAAAATGCAGAAATTCAGGAATTTAAGGAAAGCTAAGAAAAACTATACAAAAAATATAAATAACTAGCAGAAGCTATGAGAAGCTAAGAAAAACTATAAAAAAATCACTGAAAATTCCTGCCACCTGTTCTTGCATCAAAGTCTGAAGCGAGGAGGGGCTGGAGTTCAGATGCCATCGACAAATCACACAGTTCCAGTCGAATATTATGGATGTAGATTGATATCGCACAACTCGAGGAATCTGCAGCCTGTAGTTTAGACGAGCACGTAGCCCTAAACCTTAAGCCCTCTGGGAGTTTCTCGGGCTCGATTTCTGGATTTCTAGGAATTGCTCGGGATCGTTTTCCGCGCTTTCCGGATATCTGGGCATTTCCCGGGCTCGATTTCTGGATTTCCGGTGGAGGCTAGCAATACCTAGAAGAAGCTAGAAAACACTAGAAAAATCTAGAAGAAACTAGGAAAAACTAGAAAACACAAAAAAAACTAGAAAAAACGGAAAAAACTAAAAAAAGTAAAAGGCTAGAAATCACCCTGTGACGGGTGCCGAAAATCGGCAGGCAACGTCCTTTTGCCAGGAACCGAAACCTTCCTCAAGGAAGGCATAGCTGGCTTTGCTCAGGCCACTGGAGCCCGTCTGAGGTGATGGTTACATCCACAACTGCTTGGGGTAGGGAGGCATGTAAGCAAGATCATCGGCAGTTCAAGCAAGACGAACTCGAGAACTATCCAGAAGTTCCCAGAATACTAGGTTTTCGGTTAAGGAGTCATGAGATTCCCGTGCTCGCGGTTTCTGCAGCAAAGAACCACCTCTTTAAAGAATCACGGTATTAGGCTGTAAGAGAGGAGATGATATTCCGCCTCCCTTACTTCATCGCCCGAAGCATCAAGGGAACAGACCACAGAGGCGTTGCGACCCGCGTCCGAATTAGTTCACACCTACCGATCCGGTGGCATCTCGAGCACAGACTTCGGAAGCTTTGACAGCTCCGTCACTGACAAGTGCACGAATGGCCTCTCAAAGCCGGGCCTACGTAGGATTATCGAACAAAGGATTATGGATCGTATCACCGCCGCATTCCCTGATGCTCAAGACTACGGCAACGTAAGCAAGAAGAGGTGGCGCAAGCAGCAACAAGTTCTCTTTGACACCTTCACGCTGTTGACTTCCATCATCATTCGTTTCTCCGGTGATGGACTCACATCTGTGGGTAACTACGTCATCAACTGGACAATGGACAAGACTATCGACGCGATAGCAGAGACAATATTCACCATGTACGATTGGTCTACTTGCGCCTTGGAGCAGGTGCTTGAGGCACTGATCCATCTGATCCATGACAAGGATTTCATCAAGCGTGTCCTCAATGAAGTCAGAGAGAAGGCAAAATACACTGCAGAAACAGGCCGAAGGGAATCCACTGGTCAGAAGACGAAGAAGCCCGAATCCGAATTTATCGCAGGTGAAGGCGACGATAAGATCAAAGAGTGGTCTTTCATCAAAAAGTTCGAAGTAGCTGACGCCAAAGACGCCAATGCGAGGATAGTCTTGGGGGCCGTGACTTTTTTCCTGTATGCAGCTGCCGGTATGAACCTGGAGCCCCAGGACCGCCAGGACCGAACGGGCTGAGTTATGAAGGTCTCATTGATAAGACAGGGCGTGTTGAATTCACGAGTCGGATCTACGTTCAGCTTGATGGAGGAAAGACAGATGATGTACAGTTTCCCAACACTCCGAAAGACTTTCGCTGCGGCTTCAGTCACTTTCAATATGACGGATCCTCATCCGGACGCCTGCGCTGTTAAGATGCTTTCAATTTTGTCTATGGCCCAGCAATGCCCGTTGCAATCGGCCTTCTACGCGAAGATTGATAGGTATTATGCAACGAGGGCCACCAAAACCAGGATCAACGTCACGAAGCGCAAGTAGGAGTGGTGGAAGTTCAAAATGACGAAAATGATAGAAGATACTGACCTGGTTCCTGAGACGAAAGCCGTCTACGACCATCTCAGTGAGAAGACCAACGAGTGGCAAACCCCGATCGCCACCAAAGAGATGGTCAAAGCGCTAGCTAGCGAAGGAGATACGCCTTCAAGGCCTTTTCCAACCCTTTTAAACCCTAAACCTTTTCAGCGCCTTAGGCCCCTGAAACCTACTTTCGAGCTTCATGGGTACTCATAAGCAGGGACATGCGTACCGTATGTGAGGCTACAACCATAGTTACCCGACTTATTCCTAACTTTTAGGTACCCATGAACCTCCCCTATTTCAACCCTCCATGAACCTTCCCTATTTCAACCCTCAATTCGGGTTGAGGGTTTAGGGTTTGGGGTTTAAGGCTTAGGCTGTTGGGTTTTTGGGTCGCCTTCACAGAAGTAAGATACGCCGTCTCCGGGGACGCCGGGCCTTTGATCTCCCCAAAAACGATCTGAAGGCATGGTGTCCCATGCCACTTTCACCCGAACTAAGGGCTTTGGCGATTTGGGGGTTTATACGAAAAAAGGGGACCCATAGGGTACCCCGAATATCGGCAGCCCTAAACCCTAAAGCCTAAAGGCTTCAGGGCTTATAGGGGGCGAGGAAAAAACTCAAGGCGCCCAAATACCCCTTAGTTAAGGAATCCAGGGTTTATGGTTTAGGTTTTCTTCAAACAGCATAGGGCACTTTATTCTGCTATATTCTCAGTTGAGGCCTCAACTAAGAGATGTTTTGGGTCCTCTCTTGTGTACAACTATAAGTTGTCGGCCTCTAGATATTGCGACGAGGGTTTCGGCATCTTATGGGGCTTAGGGTTTAGTTCTTGAAGGAATTTAAGGCCTTGGTCTAGGGCTTCTGCTTTTGGGTTTAGGTTCAGGGTTTACGGTTTACGGATGGGGGTAGAGCCCACCCTCAACCCGATAGACGTCTTGCGCACAAGCCTTCGCGAGGAAGCGGACCTGCTCAAAATTGCCGGGGCCTTTCAGGGTCGTCCGAACCGAAACCCGAAACCCGAAACCCTAAACCCTAAACCCTAAACCCAAAGCCCTAAACCCTAAACCCTAAACCCTAAACCCTGCCTTGCGGTCCCGCGCCCGGGTGCTTTAGGGAGTCGGCACACTGGGTTTTAGGGTTTAGGGTTTAGGATTTAGGGTTTAGGGCGCCGCAGAGGCCCTTCCGTTTTCTTCGGGGTGAGGTTTTCGTTTCAGCCCTGAAAAAAGGGCACCCTCTTCATTCCTAGGTGTACTCCCCCCTGCCCTAGATGAGGGTTTCCGAATTTAGTGTGTATATACCTTATTGGGGTGTTTCTGAGAAGGGAATCTTACTCTTTGGGGGTCTAAACCCTAAACCCTAAACCCTAAACCCTAAACCCTAAGCCTTTATTCTCGTAAACCCTGCCCAGAAACTTGGAATCTGTCGTGCGACCCACGCCGCGGCATGTCAAGGTCGGGGACAACATGTCGCACTTCATCTTCGTGAAGGCACCAAACCCTAAACCCTAACCCCTAAACCCTAAACCCTAAACCCTCAACCCTAAACCCTAAACCCTAAACCCTAAACCCAACCAAACAGGCCAGTCATTCGTGCTAGGTGGGCCCTTGGGACATCTGCTCTTTTCCCTTAATTGGGTTGAAGAGGGCTGTATTTAGGAATATCTTTCAGAGACTTCGCAGCCCAGTGGTACCCTTTTCATTTTTTTTGGTCCTGGTTCCCTTAGAAAGTAACCAACCAAGAAAGGGTGCCCGGCCAGTTCTTAGTAGCTGAGTAGGTAACCTTTCACCTTTCTGGGGTACATCTGATCCTACCAGAGTTGAACGGTTAACTGAATCGCGGCAGGAAGCACCCGACATGATTTTGAGGAAGGCTCCTTGTTTAGGGTTTAGGGTTTAAGGTTTAGGGTTTAGGGCTTAGGGTTTAGGGCTGTTTTGGAGCATCTGGGCCCGTGTCAAGGCAAGGCTTCGTCGGTCATGTCACACATTATGGGGCACTGCTTGCTTGCGGTTAACATATCTATGTGCCAACTTCCATACCCTAAATCCTAAACCCTAAACCCTAAACCCTAAACCCTAAACCCTAAACCCTAAACCCTAAACCTTTAGTTGTTCAGCATGCCGGTCCCAGGACTGACATCGACCATAAGGTCGGTTCCTGGTTTAGTAAAGCTTCTCCATTTAAAGGGCTCTTATCCTGTGAAAACTCTACAGGGTTTAGGGTTTAGGGTTTAGGGTTTAGGGTTTAGGGTTTAGGGTTTAGGGTTTAGGGTTCCAATACTAAGCCTGGAGGGTCTGGGCTTGCAATTCCCATCTTGTGACACGCAGGACATCACGACGAGGGTGGTGGCCAACAAGATGCACCATGCCCCTCGCCTCTCCGTGTAGTGGAGCTTACAGGGCTCTCTTCATGAGACTCCAGGGGTTTAGGGTTTAGGGTTTAGGGTTATGGGACTCCAGGGGTTGAGGGATTTACCCAAGAGTTCGTGGATTAACCCTCAGACCAAATAGGGGACGAAAGCCCTGAAGCTTTACAGCCCAAAAGCCCTGAAAATCCACCGCTTGCTGCAGCCTGCGAGACCTAACTCTGGGAGCCCAGGTTTTTGTTGTTTTATCAAGCGCGACTTGGAGGTTTTTCTGGGTACTTGTGATATGAATAGGGTTAAATATGTACCCGAAGTAAAGTTATAAGTTATAGCCCATAGTTACCCTACTTATAACCCTACCTCTAAGTGCCCATGAACCTCTAAGTCAGCCCTAACCCGGAAGTTCCAGAACTGGGGATGTTCCTCCTTATACGATCACTCCTTAATAGGGATTATGATACCCCCCCCCCTCCCTATTATCATCCCTATTTAGAAATGTTAGTGTAAGGGGGAACATCCCAATCCAGAACTGTAGAATCTCGTCCGTCTCCTGGTGGGAGCTCCCTAACTTGGGGGGGTCTACTGTAGGGTGTAGGGTTTGTAGGGGCAGGGTTTGTAGGGTGGAGGGCTTCAGGTTTAGGGTTTGTAGGGTGACCCTAAATTGTAGTAGTTCCTATGTTTTCGTTGGGTGGGGTGGGGTTGGCAGAAGGGGAAGGGGGTACTGGTTTTTCGGGTAGCTGCTTCGCTGAGAGTCAGGCACCCCCCTCCCTCTAAACAAAGGACCTAAACCTCAGGTTTAGGGAGTGAGAAGCCCTCCAACCACACAAAGAACTATAATTGGCATCCAGGGCACCCTCCGAACCTAGCACTCAGCTTTAGTAGGTTATGCTTTGTGGTGCTTTGCTGTAACTTTAGATCCTAAGCCTTTTTGTGGGTTTATTGGGTTTCTTAATAGGGCAGCTAAAAGTTTAAGTTTTCACAACCCTCCTAAGTGCAGCCAAGCATAGAAACCCCTTTCAAGATAAAAATCTGAAGGGGTTTTTGGAGTTATTGGGGCTCATTCGGAGTTTTAGGGGTACATTCGTCGACAGTGGGCCAGGTAGGGTCACAAGGTACCCTGAACCACTACAACCCTAAACCCTAAACTCCCAACCCTGAACCGTGAACCCTAAACCCTAAACCCTAAAGCCTAAACCCTAAACCCGGACACTTGCGGCCCTCTTTTAGGCCCCTCTTTGATATTCCCAGGTGCGCCTCCTACACGCCCTTCAGGTCAAGCTCCAGGATGGATCCATGTTTTCGGAGAGGTGTAGGGGTTTAGTGTCTGGGGTTGAGGGATTTTGGGGTTTAGGGGTTTTGGAGGTTTAGGGTTTAGGGTTTAGGGGTTAGGATTTAGGGGTCTAGGGTTTAGGAATTTAGGGGCTAGGGGGATTAGGGTTTAGGGGCGTTAGGGTTTCGGGGTTTAGGGGGTAGGGTTCAGGGGGGTTCGGGTTTTGGGGCTTTGGTTTAGGCTTTCGGGGTTTAAGGGGTTTAGGGTTTGGGGTTTAGGGGTTTAGGGGTTTAGGGTTTAGGGTTTAGGGGTTCAGGGGTTTAGGGGTTTAGGGGTCTAGGGGTTTAGGGGTTTATGGTGTAAGGGTTCAGGGTTTAGGGTTTAGTGGTTTAGGGTTTATGGTTTAGGGGTTCAGGATTTAGGGCTTAGGGTTTACGGGTTTAAGGGGTTTGGGGTTTAGGGGTTGGGGGGTTTGGGTTTAGGGGTTTAGGCTTTAGGGGTTTAGGGTTTAGGGTTTCGGGTCTAGGATCAAGAGTTTAGGGTTTAGGATCTAGGGGTTTAGGGTTTACGGTTCAGGGTTTTGGATTTTAGGGCTTAGGGTCGGGGGTGGAGGGTTTAGGGTCAAGGGTTCAGGGTTTAGGGTAAGAAAGAAAAGAAGTGCAAGAAGGACAAGAAGGAGGAGAAGAGCCAAAACAGCGGGATGTGGTGTGGAATCGGAAGACGCCTTAGAAGTCAGTGCGCACCTGCGCATCTCCATCCAAGTGGAAGCATTGCTGCAGCGCAGCTCTTGCAGCAGAACAGTCTCACTGTAGATGAGATCACAGCTGCTGTAAGGGTTTGGGGTTCAGAGTTTAGGCTCTATGGGTTTAGGGTCAAGGGTTTAGCGTCTAGGGTCCCGTTTGGAGGCTTCTCCGCTCATACCATGAGCGCTATGGGCGCGAGTGGTGGGCCTTGATATACCAGGCAGACGTCCGAGCGCGCCTTGAACACACTGAGAGGCTGAGACATGTCGGCGCCGAGGAGCTTGAGGCAGCCATCCGGGCCGGCGGCGCCCACAAGTCTGACAAGAAGAAGCCGTGGGAGTGGGTGTGGGACAAGCTTGTGCAAGTCGAGGGTTTAGGGTCTAGGGTTTCGGGTCCAGGGTCTTGGGTTGAGGGGATAGGGTCTAGGAGGTTCTTGAGGGCTTCGGGGGTCTATGGAAATCGGATGCAGGGCTTAGGGTTGTGCAACAGAGATTGCTTAGATTCGAAGCCTCTTTGTAGTGGAGAGTGGATGTTGTCCATGTGCTTCTCCTACCCGGTTGTTGCGCAAATACAGCAACTTCCCTGTTATGCTTAAACCCTGAACCCCAAACCCTGAACCCTAAACCCCACACCCTACAGTGGTCCTGGGTACGCTGCAGTCATAGTCGGCATGGCTTTGGGATTTCTCCTTGGGTTTAGGGTCTGAGCCTTATAAACCTTAGGGTAAGGGGTTGTGCTAGGGTCAAGGGTAGTTACATGGGCCCTTAGTATGGTCCCTTACCTTCCTTAAAGGGTTATGAAATCTGGGCCGTTGGGTTTTGGACTTTGGAGGGTACATAAGGGGCATATAAGGTCATATAAGGCGTCCCCTTTCAGGGGCTCGTACCAAGGGACCATGTGACTACCCTTTAGATAGGGATATTCGGAGTTATGAGGACTCAGCTCAACCGATCTGCAGCCTGTAAGCCCCATGGCCCAACATCCCTAAACCCCAAGCCTACAGGGTTTAGGGTTTAAGGTTTCAAGGCTTTCGGGTGTTTTTTTTTGGGATTTAATTTACGGGTTTTGGGTTTAAGGGTTGAGGGGTTATGGAAGGAGTGTACGGGCTTCGGGTTTCAGGATCTCAGGGTTTCAAGCTTTCGGGTTTGAGGATTGAAGGTTTCAAGTGCTTGTGGGTTTATCTCAGGAGTCAAGTGTTGGGGATCTCGCGTGCAAGCCATATGCCGTGAAATCCAGGCCCTGAGCCCTGCAACACCTTAGACGCCTAAAGGGGGGCTTCCGAAATTAGGGGGTACCTTATTGGGGTCCTTTTCCGAAGGGAATCCTACAGTTTGGGGTCTATTGTAGTAAACGAAAACCCCAAATGTTCCAGGAGACACAGTCCACCACGCGCCTGATCACCCCGCACGAAGGGAGCTTAGAATTGAATGTCCCTAAAGTTTAAAGCTTATGCCCTAAACCCTGCACCCTACACCCTAAACCCTATGCCCTAAACCCTAAACCCAAGTTTTCTGAGTTTACAGTTAGGGAGTTCGAAGTGCAGAGCTGGGGTTTTGATTGGTTCCGGTCTCTGTGTTATGGCCGACGCAAGAAATGCAAAGGCATGCCCCCCCAAAAGGACCATAGTTGAGAGGGCTATACCTTTCAAAGCTGACCAAGACACAGCGCCCCTATCGTGGTAGACGCTTGCGAAATGATGATGCTTTGTGCGAAATTGGGCCCCCTCTTTTCACTTAACAGTTACAAGCCCTCAGCCCAGAAGCCACCTAATTCAACAAAGAAGGGTGCCTTTGCTTCTCCTAGGATGCTGAGCAAACTCGGCCAGTCGATGGGAACCTTCCTCAATTCAGATATTGCTGCCCCGAAGGTTTTAGGGTTTGGTGTTTCTGGTTTGGGGGGTCCATGTGGGTGCATGAAGGAGGGCAGGGCACAAGGTGACTGCCCCATCTTACCCCACCAACCTCCATGGGAAACCCTCAAAACCATCAAAACCCCGAACTCAGTATTTCGGCAGTTGTGCAGAGTTGCCGGCGAGACCCTGACACTAAACCCCAAACCCCAAACCCTGACGCCTGCCCCCTGCAAGCCTCACACCTTCCCAGAGAAGCCCACGACCCCTCAGCTACGGCTTCCGGGTTAAAGAGGAATAGAAGCCCTACACGAGTCTGCACCTCAAACCCCCCCAGAACCCCAAAGACCCTTGATCCGGACTCAGGTCATGTTCCGGTTCTTCAAGGGCCTTCTCTCCCAGCCCACGGAGCCAGGGGCTTTGAGGGGGGGGGAAGGAGGGAGGGAGGGGGGGGGGAAGGAGGGAAGGAGGGAGGGTTCAAAGGTTTAGGTTTCAGTTGGGGCGGGGAGGATGCAATGCAGAGTCTAAATATCCCAACATTCAATAGGATTTCCGTGCAATCCCTCTAAAAATTTGACGTGAGAACAGCCCCAAATACTCACCCTGCCCTTGTTTGGCCATCTTGGGTCCTCACCCCGCCAATCAACCTTCAAGTTTGGCCTTCTTATTTGCACGCGAGTTCGGGTGATGTGGCCATATTTGGAAAGGGCAAAAGGTACACTGCCCTATCGTTCCCTATGACCTGAAGGTTCATGGGTACTTCTAAGCACAGGCCCGAAACCCGAAACCCCAAACCCCAAAACCTAAACCCCAACCCCTAACCCCAAAGCCCTAAACCCTAAACCCTAAACCCTAAACCCTAAACCCTAAACCCTAAACCCTAAACCCTAAACCCTAACCCCTAAACCCTAAACCCTAAACCCTAAGCCCCGACCATGTCAAGGTGTCTCTGCGACCTACAGCCACAGGAGCTCTGATTCTTAGGGCTCGTGGTTTAGGGTTTAGGGTTCAGGGTTTAGGGTTGAGGGTTGAGGGTTGAGGGTTTCGGATTAGTTGGAAGGGGTACCTTCTGTATTGTACTGAAAGTAGCCAGAATACGAGGTAGTTCAGATTCAGCCTCACAAAGAGCCCTGCCACTGTAAAGAAACCTGTTCTCATGCCTGTGAGAGGCATGGGCTTAAATAATTTGTTTTTGGCCATACCAAGCTTATGTCTGTGAACCCTGCGCTTAGGGTTTAGGTGAGAGGTACCCTTGCTGGAGGTTCTTAGAAGAAGGATGATAATCCATGTTGACTGTTGATTGAGTTGGGGAGGGGGGGGTTAGACAGATGAGTCTGTGTCGGGTCGGACAGGGGAAGAGGGCATTTGTTGTTCTATTTGCGGACCGGCAATATTTCGGAATTTCGTTCTTCTGCGCAGGCAGATTTTCGCATGATTCCAGGTACTTAGACTTTTTTGGTGCTACAAGAATGCAAGATAACCCCAAACCCGAACCCCTTGCGGGTCCGCATGCTTCAATCATGTGCTCTTTGACAAACTCACTATAATGTAGGAATTATATTGCAAGGTCCTGAGTCTTTCCCAAAATTAGGGGTCCCTGTTTTGTTGATATCCTCATAAACGGGACTACGTATGCTAGATGTTAGGTACCATGGGTACCCCTATTTTCGGAAACACCCATTTTCCAGGACCCAGTGTAGGCCCTTATTCCCTTTTTAGGGTTTAGGTTCCCTGATAAGCCCCATTAAACCGAAAAGGGCACCCTTGTTATTCCTAACTTACTCTTGGGGTCGAGGAACTTTGGCAACTCTGGACCCCCCGAAACCCAGAATTTTCACTATACCATGGCTCATGAGGGTTTAGGGTTTAGGTTAAACATCCAAACCGGTTACTCTTGGATATAGTTGAGGTGCATGGACCTTTCGGGAATCTCCCCTTACGGAAGGAGTTCCACCGATTCTTTCTTCACGAACTCTTGCGTGAGACTGCAGACAGGCCAAGACGTTTAAACCCAGGGACCCAAGCCATCTAGGGTGTAGGGTTTAGGATTCAGGATTCAGGGTTTAGGGTTTAGGGTTTGAGGCCTCAGAACGCCACTGTGTTGGGGTTTAGACTCTACAGTTTCGGGTTTACTTGTAAGTCGTGAGCCCACATCCTGTAGAAGTAGTATGCGAGCACTCCTATTCAACAGAGGGTTGAACCCTAAACCCCAAAGCCTCAACCCTAAACTGCCCCAAACGCTAAACCAATCCATCTTTGCCTCCGCCCACGTGCACTTCAACGGCAAACCCTAAACACGGAGCGTGCGCACCGAAAGGGACCCGAGCAGACCGTCGGTCTCAGGATTATGGGGACCATTTCGTTCGGGTTTAGGGTTTAGGCTTGGGGGCTTCAGGTTGTCAGACCCAGGGGTCAGGCCCCCAAAACCTGAACCCCAGGTAGGGTTTAGGGTTTAGACTTTAGGGTTTAGGATTTTAGGGTTTTGGGTTTAGGGTTTAGGGTTTCGGTTTAGGGTTTAGGGTTTAAGGTTTAGGGTTTAGTGTCCTTAAACCTGAAGCTCGGAACCAGCAACGCCGAGAGTCATTCCCGGGAGGCTTCCCCTCCATCGGCAGAAGTCGGTCATCCAGGAGTTGGCCAGGCTCGAAACCCTAAACCCTGAACCCTCCTAAGCCTAGTACCCTAAACAACCCTAAGCCGCGGCTTCACAAGCAATGAGTTTTTTTTTTTTTTCGGTTGGGTGACGCCGACACCTTACTTAAACCCTAAACCCCAAAAAGCCCTAAACCCTAAAACCTAAACCCTAAAACCTAAACCCCAAACCATCCTAAACCCTAAGACCTTTACTAAACGCCCAACCTCCTTGGCCCGGAAGCACCGGAATCATTTGAGCACGGCCGCCCTGGGATCGCACCTCGTCGGTTCGGGGGCTCGAGGTGTAGTCATTCTGTCGGGTTTAGGGTTTAGGGGGTTTAGGGAGTTTAGGGTTTAGGGGTTTAGGGTTTAGGGAGTTTACGGTTTAGGGGTTTAGGGTTTAGGGAGTTTAGGGCTTAGGTAGGGCTTCGGGTTTAGGGTTTAGAGTTTTGGGCCGAATAGTTCACTTCGGTAGGTACTATAGGGTTGAGGGTTTCGGCAATGCGGACAAAGCGAAACTGCTCCGGGGGGGGGGGGGGGGGGGCTGTGCTGAACCCTCAACTCTCAATCCTACATGTAAGCCACACTCCACGTTGTTTGCGAGGTTGGGTAGTACTGGGCCCTGCACCCTAGACCCCAAACCCCAAAGTCCTAAACCTCGAAGCCACATTCCTGTCCTACGCGAGCCCCTAAACCCTACACCCTTAACCTAAACCCTGACTGTAAATGTTGCCTTATGAAGAGACAGAGTAGGGATGCACTTTCGATTTCCTATGGTAGCCCTTTTTAACCCCTAAACCCCACCCCTTCTTTGAAACCTACGTCCTTAGGGGGAATCAAGTTCGGCGGCGGGGCTCATGTGAAAATACACTTCGCGACTGTTGCAAGGGTCCGAGGGTTTTTCTCTCCACTTGGCAGAGGTTTTAGGGTTTAGGGTTTAGGGTTTAGGGTTGAGATTCCTTCAATCCTAAGCCCGAAGCTTTTTTGCCCTGGTCGAAGGCTCCAGTTGTCCATGTTCGGCGGCTTGGATAGTTGCGCTCCCGGTGCCTTCTGTTCTTTGGGCTGAGGGCCCTTGAACCGTAAACCCGAAGGTTAAATCTGAAGCCTTAGAGCCTTGCCAAAGCCTAACTTCAGAGGTTTGTGGTGTCGTATAACAAGTCCCTCAGCTACTCCCAAACCCTAAACTTCCTTGTCTCCTTAACCCCTAAACCCTTAGAGCTTCTGGTCCCTAGACTCCTCGAAGCTTGTGCCCTCACACCCCCAACCGCCCCCAATCCTCATGACCCTCAACACCCTAAACCTTAAACCCCAAAACCCAAACCCCCAAACCCAAACCTAAACACCTAAACCGTTTGATTGCAAACGTTTTTTGCTTAGTTCAACTTCTTCTGCTGGCAGAACTCCCAGAGACTTACGAGCACTTGAGCGACATGAACATCATCATTACCTTGCACTGGGGGTAAACCCTAAACCCTAAACCCTAAACCCTAAACCCTAAACCCTAAACCCTAAACCCTGAACCCTGAACCCTGAACCCTGAACCCTGAACCCTGAACCCTAAACCCTAAACCCTGAACCCTGAACCCTGAACCCGCACCTGAAATCAGGGTTTAGGGTTAGGGTTTAGGGTTTAGGGTCAAGACAGCAAAGTTTTGCCTGTCGCACGACATGAGACTAGGTCTTGGTAGTCCAGTGGTACCCTTTACCCTTTTTTGGTTCTGGGTCCCCTTACAAAGTAACCAACCCAAAAGAGGGGTGCCCTTATGACAATTTGGTTAATGGGCTGCCAAGAGGTATACAAGATATGCAGGGAATGAGCTACCGTGACAGAGAAAGGTGCTTGCGCCATCCTGCAACTCCGTGTTTTTATATATTCATTTCCTTATCTTGAGCTTTTGCTCCTAGACATTGCAGTTGGTTTCATGAGCCTAGTTTTAGGGGCTTTAGGTGCCTTCTGACTACGTACCCAGGAACCTAGTAAACCCGAAGCCCCCACCAGAAACTATGAATAAGCCCTCAACCCCAAACCTCTGAAACTCTGTATCCCCGTTAAACCCTAAAGCTGAGGGTTTAGGGGTGCAGGGTTGAAGGGTGTAGTGTTTGGGGTTTAGGGTTTAGGGTTTAGGGTTTAACCCCCAAACCCCTAATAGGCCTAAGCCCCTGACCGGCCTGGAGACCGAACAAGCGCCTGAGGTGACGGAGAGTGCTGCGCCGCCCCGGAGACAGTGTCAGGAGGAGGTTCCTACTCTAGCCCCCCAGGGTTTAGAGCTTAGGGTTTAGAATTTTTTCTTCTTCACTACATATCTATATATATATATATATATATGTGTGTGTGTGTGTATGTGTGTATGCAGAAAAATATACATAATGCAACGGAAGGTTAATGAACTATTCATATGATGGTTCCAAGGGGAGTGAATGTCGCCTTCAGACGGGATTTGGGGGAAGACTTTCGAGTTTAGGAGTCTGGGGTTTAGGGTCTACCCCGAAACCCTAAACCCCGAAACCCTAAACCCTGAAACCACAACCCAGAGAAAAAGGGTAAAGGGTACCACTGGGCTACCAAGGAGGTAGAAGGTTGGTGGTTTTTTGGAGTTTAGGTCGTCGAGTTGCCCCTGCTGTGGAAAGCCGTTTGAAGAACTGCCCCCACCCCCCCACCCCCCCCTCTTTCGACCCCTTTACCCTAAACCCTAAACCCGCTACGCCCCCCTATAAGCCACCCTTTCAGCCGGCATGGTGCCGGCAGGGCCTAGGCTTTTGCTTGGGGGGCGGTCATAATCCAGGATGGGCTTGGGGCTTAGGGTTTGGGGTTTAGGGTTTAGGGTTTAGGGTTTGGGGTTTAGGGTTTAGGGTTTGGGGTTTAGGGTTTAGGGTTTAGGGCTAGCCTATGAGGCTTAGGGTCCTCACGGGCAGGGGGGCTGGATGCTAGGATAAGGAGTCGGGACTTGGCTGGCAAGGAAACGTAAACTCTGAATCCCAAGGCCCCACAAACCCTGCAAGTTTGAAATGCATGCGAATTTTACCCTAAACCCTAAACCCTCAACCCTGAAGGCATACTTACAATGCGGTTTTTAGGTTCCCTTCTAGAGGAGCCAACCCCCCCAAAAAGGGTGCCCTTGTGTTGAAGTGGTTACTGGGCGAAGTACCAAGACCTCCTAGGTAGCTGGGATGCCCAATAGTGCCTTATTCCTTTTTTGGGGGTTTAGGTTCCCTTATAAACCCCTTTAAGCAACAAGGACACCCCGCTTTTCATCCTACGTAGCTTTCTGGGCCACCTAGGTAGTAAAGATGGATGAACCTGAAGACCAGAAGCCCTAAGGCCTTATCGCTAAACAAGCCCTGCCTATTCCTCCAGGTTCCTTTGGTTTACGGAAATTGGGGGATCCCTGAAGTAAGATCCCCAAATAGTAGGATCCCCGTGTAAGAAGGACTGAGGACCCCAATCAGGTACCCCCTAATATCGTAAACCCCCAAGAGCTTTAGATGTGCTGGGCACACGAACGTCCTCCACAGGTCTTAGCGTATCCAAATTGTGGGCTGGTGTGATTTGGTGCCGTGAACTGTGAATGTTCCAGAGAGTGCCCAGAAGTTCAGAGCAGCGCCCACATGTGTTGCCACACGTAGAGTACCAACTCCTGACCCTGAACCCCCGAAACCCTCACGCACAGACCCACTGTACAGGCGCAATGGACGACAACCGCTTGGAGGCCCACCTGCGATTCGAGTCTATCAGAATCTGCCCGGCCAGCCCCTAAGCAATAAGCCCGAAACTCCAAACCCGAAACCCTAGACAAACCCGAAACCCTAGATAAATCCGAAACCCCAATCCCTTTAACCCCTAAACCCCAAACCCCAAAGCCCAAAGCCCAAACCCCAACACCTAAACCCGAAGCGAAACGTGGGCTAGCTGTTTGCTAGCTTTTGGGGTACTTGGACAACCCTAAAGCCTAAGCCCTAAACCCTACACCCTACACCCTACACCCTAAACCCTAAACCCTAAACCGTGCTCGTGCTTGGAGGGGCGGGTTTAGGGTTGAGGGGGTGGTAGCGTTCGGGGTTATTTGGCTTGGGGTTCTCAGAAGAGTAGTTGAATTGGAAAGAACCCTTATTGTTTGATAATTGTATAACCCTACTTCTAACTGCCCATGAGCCTCCAATGACAAGGACCCGGAGTAGGCCCTTGTCCCTTCTTTTAGGGTTTAGGTTCCCATGAGTCCCGTTCAACAAAAAAGGGCACCGTTTTTCTTCCTAGGTTCCTCTTGGGTCTAGATGTCTAAGAGTAGTTCCATGGGCCCTTCATGTGGTCCCTTACCTCCGTTAGAGGGTTCTGATGTATGGGCCCTTGGTTGTATAGGGTATATAAGGGGTATACAAGGCCCTGGTCCAGTTCTCTGCATTCCTTCAACTTTCTCGCTGTTGCCCTAAACCTTAAACCCCAAACCCTGAACCCGCCAAAATACCGAGCTCGACGGCCCGAAGTCCTGAACCCCTAAACCTCTAAACCGTACTTGAAGGTTCAGGGGTACATATATGCGTAGGATATAGGTACCCGAAGTAACCCTGAAAGCCTAAACCTTGGACACCTAAGGAGGTCACTCAACGGTCACAAGTCCCCTAACCCTCAACCCTAAACCCAAAACCCTAAACCCACCATTTGAATGTTGCCCCCCCCCCCCCCGCCCTCCCCCCCTGCAAGCGCCAGGCGTGTGAAGAAGGAGGGGAGCAGCTTGGCTGCATGCTGGGCATACCTTTAATGTTTAGGGTTTAGGGTGGAAAAGACCCTGAAACCTAAGCCCTAAACCCTAAGCCCCAATGACATACATAATTCCCTAAGCTTAGGGTTTAGGCTTTAGGGTTTAGGGTTTATTAGGGAATGCGGTACCCTATACCCCCCCCCCCCCCCCATGATATTATACCCTTTATGGGATTTTATAGGGGTACCTCATTTCGTCATTCCCTACTAACAGTAATGTTTGGCAACCCATGGTTTCTCCGGTTGCTCGTTATTATGTCCTGTCCTATACCCTCCCCGGATCCAAACTACCCCTTTAACAGCACCCAAACCCCAAAACCCTAAACCCTAAGCCTGAAACCCTAAACCTTAAGCCCTAAGCCCTAAGCCCTAAACCCTAAACCCTAAACCCTACACAAGTAACCCTAACACGAAGCCCTGGTTGGCCCCTTGCTTTGGGTAGGGATAGCTAGGGCTGGCCCAGTACCTCAACCCTGAGCCCTAAGCCCTAAACCGGTTTATGGTTGAATTTTAAATTCTTAGCCCATGCTTGGTTTAGGGTTTAGGGTTTATAGGGTTTAGGGTTTAGGGTTCAGGGTTAGGGTTAAGGTTTAGGGTCCTTGTACAGTAGGGTTATGTGTACCCTAACTTGGTAGCCCAGTGGTACCCTTTACTTTTTTTTTGGTTCAAGGTTCCCTTATAAAGTAACCAACCCCAAAAAGGGTGCCCTTATCAAGTTTTGCCTACTTGGGGGTACCAAGCATGGCTTCAACCTAACCAATCCTGCACTTCAGCGCTCTGTGGGGTTTAGGGGTTTAAGCAATCACGGCTATAGGGTGCTTGGGTTTGGGGAGTTAGTTGTTCAGGATGTTTAGAGGATGTTACGTAGGATTTACGGGTTTTTGACTCCCTAAGCCCGAAACCCTATACTGATAAGCACCCATGACCCTAAACCTTAAACCCTAAACCCTCCAAGAAGGCTGCAAGCCATCTGCGAGAAACTCGAGTCGATGTATTTCACCTCCCTGGCGCCCGTGGCCGCTGAAGCAACGCTGCTTGGACCGAGCAGCCTTCATCCCCAAAGCCCTAAACCAGTCCCAAACTCCTAATTTGTCGGATAGGGTTTAGGGTGCTAAATCGATCCGTAAATCTCCCCAAAACATCCCTAAACCCAAATCCCCAAACCCTAAACACCCCCGATGTAAACCCTGAAACCCTACGGCCCTATACTTACACCCTAGTTCCTAAACCGCTGGTGTTGCGGGTTTCGGGCTCATCGACGTCTTCGGGACCTTGCCCCCCTAAACCCTAAAGGGTTTAGGGTTTCTTTAGGGTTTAGGGTTTAGGGTCTAAGGTTTAGGGTTTAGGGTTTAGGGTTTTTGGTTCAACTCCTCAGATTCTCGGGTTCAGGGTTAGGGCTCAGGACTTACCAGTAGGGTTTATGGAACAGTTCTAGAGTATATGCATGCATCCAAGTCCTATAAGCCCTTATATAAAACCTGAAACCCTTAAGACCCTCAAGTAAGCCCTTAAAACCCTCGCATCCTAAAGCCATAAGCCCTGAAGACCCGAACCTTTGGGACCCTTAAGTAAGCCCTTAAGACCCTCAGGACCCTTAAAGCCCTGAGAGCCCCGTGAGCCCCTTTTGGGTCCCTAAGCCCTAAGCGCGTAGATGCTTCAGCCCCAAGTCATACCCTAAGATGTGGCCGTGCAACATCGAGAACACGATGGAAGGCAAGAAGAAGGCAGGCAAACACAAGAGAGGGCGAGGACAGCTTGCGGCGTGGTAGCATCTTGGGCCAGCGGGCAAGCGCCTCAAGGATCGGGCTGTGAAGCTGCTCTTCAGCAGTGCTACTTCTTAGGCGAGGGCGCGCGCTCCCTGGCGCCGCAGCGAAGGCAAAAAGGACATGCTGTGTCCAAGAGCTAAGGAGCTGAATTCTGGACCTCGGCTTCAGTAGAGTCTTCACAACCGAGCACCTTGAGCCAAGACCCTAAACCCTAAACCCTAAACCCTAAACCCTAAACCCTAAACCCTAAACCCTAAACCCAAGGTGGCATCCCTTAGTCGCAGTGGTCCTTGTAAGGGAGCCCAACCAAGCCCTCCTAAGCCCTAAACCCTAACGACCTTGCGCTTTGCACTGATGTGGGTGCCCCTAAACCCTAAACCCTAAACCCTAAACCCCAAACCCTAAACCCTAAACCCTAAACCCTAAACCCTAAACCCTAAACCCTAAACCCTAAACCCTAAACCCTAAACCCTAAACCCTAAACCCTAAATCCTAAACCCTAAATCCTAAGCCCTAAGCCCTGCCCGCGGCTCTCGTGTCGACCTCGGGAGGCAGTGGGCACTCCTACCCCAACAACCCAAAGCCCATACCCTAAGGCTGCTGGAAGCCCAAAGTCGGGAGTCGGGTTTAGGGTTTAGGGTTTAGGATTTAGGGTTTAGGGTTTAGGGTTTAGGGTTCAGGGTTTAGGGTTTAGGGTTTAGGGTTTAGACCAGCAAGTGGGTTTTATTTGCAGACCTGGAGTTTTGGGGATAGTACCTGATTTCGACGAAAAAACGGTACGAACAAAAGGCATCTCAAACCCCTTGCCCCAAACAGCGCCTTCGTTAGTTTTTTGCGGTATCCCCCTAAACCCTAAACCCTAAACCCTAAACCCTAAACCCTGAACCCTAAACCCTAAACCCTAAACCCTAAATCCTAAACCCTAAACCCTAAATCCTAAACCCTAAATCCTAAGCCCTAAGCCCTGCCCGCGGCTCTCGTGTCGACCTCGGGAGGCAGTGGGCACTCCTACCCCAACAACCCAAAGCCCATACCCTAAGGCTGCTGGAAGCCCAAAGTCGGGAGTCGGGTTTAGGGTTTAGGGTTTAGGATTTAGGGTTTAGGGTTTAGGGTTTAGGGTTCAGGGTTTAGGGTTTAGGGTTTAGACCAGCAAGTGGGTTTTATTTGCAGACCTGGAGTTTTGGGGATAGTACCTGATTTCGACGAAAAAACGGTACGAACAAAAGGCATCTCAAACCCCTTGCCCCAAACAGCGCCTTCGTTAGTTTTTTGCGGTATCCCCCTAAACCCTAAACCCTAAACCCTAAACCCTAAACCCTAAACCCTAAACCCTATATAAACCTACTTGTAAGCACCTCGACGTAGCATCTGCCTGGGTCTCAGATTTCCGGGTGCCCTTAAACCCTAATTCCTACAAGCCTAAAGCCCCTAAACCCTATAAACCTTACAGCCCCGAAACCCCAAAACCTCCAAAACTCCAAACCCCCTGCAAAGCCGAAATCCTCACCTCAACTGACGAGCTCCCTAAACCCTAAACCCTAAATCCTATTGCCACAATCCCAGGAAGGTCAACCCGCATCGAGTGGAGCGAGCTGCCAACTACGCGGATGCGTCTGGCGGGGGCCTCTGCACTTTAAATGGATTCTCTCAAGCAGAATGGGTTTAGGGTTTAGGGTTTAATTAGGGTTTAGGGCATAAGGCCCTGAACCCTAAACCCAAAGCTCTAGAAGCCTGAGTTTGCACTTGACCCTGAACCCAATGAGCCCCAAAAGCCTTAAGCCCTCAAAACTTCAGGGTGTCCCCTGGCGCTTGCAAGTGTGTTAGGGTAGATTCACAGGGGCCACGCAAATGATACCTGGTTTAGGGTTCATTTAGGGTAGTTGTGGCCTTGATTCGCAAGCAGAAGTACAAAGTATCTTTGGTGCGTGTACTCACTTGGCAGATCAGCGTAGTCAATTGGAAAAGGTTTCTGGATCTTGCACAAGCATCACGTCATTTCCCCTTAGGTTTGGTTGTTTCGCCTCGTTCATCTGCGCACACGTGCGCATGCATAGAAAGTATGACAGTATGACTTAATAGGGGGGGGGGGGCAGAGGGGATTTGCATTATTCAACTTACGATGGGTTGTTGTTGCGAACTGGACGAAGTCTGCAATTCAGCAGAAAGAAATATGTTTCATGGAAATCTTATGGAGTCCACTCCGTGAACACGTTCACTAAATATATTTTATTCCGCTTTTTCCGCTTCCAACACCTACAGCCATGCAAACCCCAAGACCTAAACCCTAAACCCTAAACCTAAACCCTAAACCCCAAGACCTAAACCCTAAAACCCTAAAACCCCAAAGCGCCCTCAGCCATCCTTGCATGCTCCGCCAAGTCAAAACCCAACCCCTAAGCCCATCCTCCTATTGGAGCTAGACCCACCCTAAACCCTAAAGCCAGCCTAAACCCTAAACCCTAAACATCCCCAAACCCTAAAGCCACCCTAAACCCTAAACCCTAAACCCCAAACCCTAAACCCCAAACCCCAAACCCACCCTAAGCAGGAAGCCCAAACCCAGTCGCCTGTACACCTCCAACACGCAACCCTAGAAACCTAAAACCCCAGCACTCCAGAGACCCCTGGGTACACTAAAACGCTAAACCTAGAAACCGAAGCCCTAAACCCTTAACCCTAAACCCCAGAAACCGAAGCCCTAAACCCTCAACCCTATAGACCCTAAGCCCTCAACCCTAAACCCTAGGAACCGAAACCCCAACCCTAAACCCTAAACCCTAAACCCTAAACCTGTTCCAGGTCAGCTTGCCGAGCTCCGCGGTGCCATTCGCGCTGACCTGCAACGCGGGTGGAGTCGGGCCCAGGCGTGGGGGCTTACTGGGGGTTCAGGGTTTAGGGTTTAGGGTTTAGGGTTTAGGGTTTAGGGTTTAGGGTTTAGGGTTTTTCAGGTTTCAAGGTTTTAAGGTTCAAGGGTTCAGGGCGTAAGGGTTCAGGCAGCTTGGAGTTTTGTTTTCGACTCCCAATCCGGCTCGGGTTCAAGTATCCCCACCCTCCTTCCCCCCTCCCTCCTTTCCCCCCCCTCTACAGCCTGTCCTTAAGCCGAGACCTGATGACCCGTGCCAGCTTCAGCCACTTTGGCACAGAGCACTTATAAGTCTACTTACTATCTACTGACTAAGTCCCCCGACCCTCCAAGTACGGCTCCAGACCCCTTGCAGTTGTCTTAGGGAGCCTTAGAAATCTGCAGACGGTGGACTTTGGAGGGGGGGGCCTTCTTAAGGATTCCAGGATGCCGGGTGCGGGGGTTTAGGGTTTAGGGTTTAGGGTTTAATTAGGGTTTAGGGTTTAGGGTTTAGGGCAGCTGCTGAACTGCAGGTCATGAGCAATCAGGTCTCGTCTTTGCTGGCCTCTCTGCCCCTAGGCTGCATGATGAGTGCTTATGAGTAGGGTTTAGGGTTGAGGGTTTAGGGTTTATGGTTTAGGGTTACCCTTTGTTTAGGGTTTGGGTTCCCTTATCGGCCCCGTTAAACCAAAAAGTGCACCCTTTTTAGTCCTCGGCTATTTCTGGGTTTAGTGGGCGTACTTGGAGGTTCATGGATACTTGTACGCAGGGTTATCAGTGATTATCAGTAGGGTGACTACGGCCACAAGATTGTTAAATGGTGCTTCACCTGTCTTCTTGCTGTTGTCATATTGAAAGCGTAAACCTTGGTACCCTAAATCCCTAAGCCCTGAACCCTGAATCGTCATGAAACCCTGAACCATAATACCCGAAACCCTAAACCTGTAACCCGAAACCCTAAACCCTAAACCCTAAACCCTAAGCCCGAAACCCTACATTATGCCTTGAGCCTCAAAGCCTAGGCCTAGAACCCCTCTAAGTTCAGGCCGGGGAGCCGGAGCCCGCAAGCTCCCCCACCTGATGCGATGGGTTTTTTGTAGGGTTTAGGGTTTAGGGTTTAGTGTTTAGGGTTTAAGGTTTAGGGTTGCAAAATAGTTCGAGGGTTTAAGCCTTTGAGTTTAGGGTTGCAAAATAGGTCGAGGGTTTGGGGTTGAGGGGTTTAAGGTGCAGCCTTCAAGGCTTTAAATCCCAAGCTTGTCAGGCTTCAAGAGCTCACGGGTTTCAGGTTCAAGGTTGGCAGGGTTTGCCAACGCGAAAGCTTCCAACCCTCAACCCGAAACCGTCCGCACCTAGACCTGAAAAAAACCCTGAAACCTAAGCCCCTAAAGCCCTATAATAAACCCTAAGCCCCGAAGCCCTCAAGCCCAAAGCCACAGCTACGCGATCCTTTTTGAGCAAGGTGTTCGAGCGGCGGTTCCCCTTGAATTTACGTTGGAGGTTAAGTGCATCTTGTGACCCGCGAGTCAAAGACGATGGGCTTGGTGCGAAACCGTGCATCATGAGGAGAGCGTGAGCCCAGCCGGGCCGGGCTCAGCAGACCGGGCACCCTCGACATCTTGTGGAGTCGACTGACCGATATCTGCTGCTCAGATTAGAGCGTGTTCATGGTACAACCTGCGGAGCCTGGCTTGAGACGGCTCAGTGGCTCGGGCATATCTACACGAGTTCACCTTCAAGCTGCTTTCAGATGCCCGAACCTCGTCATTTAATCAGAAGGTTGACTTCTGAAGCATGCAGCCCAGTGGAGGCCATCTGCTTGTCATATTCTGGCCACAGGAAACCAAGGAGGTCGTGGTGCAAGAGTCCAGGACCCTAAACCCTAAACCCTAAACCCCGAAACCCGGAACCCTAAACCCTGCATTCCCCTAAGCCCTTAAGCCCTTAAGCCCTTAAGCCTCAGCTCCCTAAGCCCTAAGCCCCTAAAGCCCCACGAAGCCCTAGAATCCCTAAGCCCTACGAACTTAGACCGAAGCCCTACTAAGCCCTGCCTAAGCCCCCAGCCCTCACCCCCTAAGCCCAGCCCTTACAGCCCTACGCTCCTAAGCCCCTAAAGCCCCTAAGTCCTAAGCCCCAAAGTCCTAAGCCCTAAGGCCTTATCCCTAAGCCCTAAGCCCTAAGTCCCTAAAGTCCTAAGCCCCTAAAGTCCTAAGCCCCTAAAGCCCCTAAGCTCCTAAAGCCCCTAAGTCCTAAGCCCTAAGCCCTAAGTCCCAAGTCCTAAGCCCCTAAAGTCCTAAGCCCCTAAAGCCCCTAAGCCCCTAAAGCCCCTAAGTCCTAAGCCCTAAGCCCTAAGCCCAGTGCCTTGCAGGTACTACTGGGGGGGGCCAGACAGCCAGTTTACGAGACCGGACCTCAGAGAGGGTTTAGGGTTCAGGGTTTAGGGTTTAGGGTTTAGGGTTTAGGGTTCAGGGTTCAGGGTTTAGGGTTTAGGGTTTAGGGTTTAGGGTTTAGGGTTCAGGGTTTAGGGTTTAGGGTTTTGGGTTTTGGGTTTTAGGGTTTAAGGTTAGTTGTTTTTGGGTGTGGAGGATCCAATGTTGCATTTTGCCCGAGTTAAGGCTCTGAAAGAGGCCAAACGCCCTAAACCCTAAACCGCAAAAGTGTTTGGCCTGGGCTAGAGATCAAGCTGGCTGTCCTCGAAACCGCTTGATGACTGCGGCGGAGTTGGGTTTAGTCATCAGGAAGGTGTAAGGGAGGGGGAGCGCAAGGACCCTAAACCCTAAACCCTAAACCCTAAACGCCCTGAACCCTAAACCCTAAACGCCCTAAACCCGAAACCCTAAACCCCTAAACCCAAAACCCTAAACCCTAACCCCTAAACCCTAAACCCAAACCCCAAACCCCAAACCCTAAACTCTAAACCCTAAACCCTAAACCCTCAACCCTAAACCCAAAGCCCTAAAGCCCTAAAGCCCTAAAGCCCTAAAGCCCTAAAGCCCTAAAGCCTAAAGCCCTAAAAACCTAAAGCCCTAAAGCCCCCTAAAGGTCTAAAGCCCCAAAGCCCCAAGGCCCTTGGCATCCTCTAGCCTGACGAAGGTCCACTGTAGCTGCGCAGAACCCTCCAAACCGCAAAACCCAAACCCCAAACCCCAAACCCTAAACCCTGAACCTTAAACCCTAAACCCTGAACCCTAAACCCTAAACCCGAAACCCTGAACCTTAAACCCTTGTGCTTTAGGAGCCTTCAGACGTGCGAGGCTTGGGAGCTTTGCCGGCTTAGCTTGGGTTTTGGGGTTTTAGGGTCTAGGGTTCAGGGTTCAGGGTTTAGGGTTTAGGGTTTAGGGCTTGGGAGGATCGAGCGGCTGAGGCACGGACGACGCAAAGCCCGAGAACCCCTTGCGAGGATGCGCCAGCCGCGGACAGTTTCCGTTTCGTCTTGGTCAGGGACTACAGGAGGGACCCTTGTAAGGGGCCCTAGGGGTTACTCAGGGTTTTTGGGGGTTTAGGGTTTCGGGTTTAGGACTACAGGAGGGATCCTTCTAAGATTAAGGGTCCCTTCTAGGGGTCCCTCCTTTTACCCCTTAACAGAGGTTACGGTTACATGGCAGGCCCCTGGGGTGCTTTCGATGTTTCCCTTAACCCTTAATACTAAACAAACCCTAAACCCTAAACCCTAAACCCTAAACCCTAAACCCTAAACCCTAAACCCTAAACCCTAAACCCTAAACCCTAAATTAACCCTAAACCCTAAACCCTAAACAATCCCCCAAACATTAGGGTTCAAGAGGATGATATTTTCATAGGAACATGTTTTGGAGGTTTCAAAAGCCCAACCAGGGGAAGAGAACTTATAGTGGTGTAAACGGCGTCAGAGCGCTTAGGGTTTAGGGTTTAGGGTTTAGGGTTTAGGGGTGCCGTTATGGGTATTCGGGTACTAGAGGCATTCGGGTGTTCGGGTCTATAGGGTTTGGGATGTCAGGCTGTTGAAATAGTTGAAATACCCCAGACCCCTAGACCCTGACCCAGACGCCCCCTGGAGCCTCTGTAACTGAGCGGTACTTGGAAATGATGTTTAGTTTTTGGGTACTTTAATTCCTAAGAAACAGCAAAAATATAATTTTTGCTGGGGTTCCAAGTTCAATATAGGTAAATCCTTACCAGTTCTCCTCACCAGGATCTGTATACAGCCTTGTGTTATTTTATCTTTGTCATGGTGGGGTTACGTTTTACAACTTTACGGCTAGTTAAGCTCCATGAGGAATAGAAATTACCCTAAACCCTCAACCCTAAACCCTACATTTATTCTTGTGAATACTATCCCCAAGCTCCTGCTATCGCTTCTGCCTTCCTCGAGGTCTGACGTGAAGCCCGAGTGCCCTTATAAACCAGACACTGGTTTACAGCCGAAAGGGCCGAAACGTACTTAAAGGTTTCTAGGGTGTAGGGTTTAGGGTTTCGGGTTTCGGGTTTAGGGTTTAGCGTTTCGGGTATCGGGTTTCGGGCGTAGGGTTTAGGGTTTAGGGTCTAGGGTTTACAAGAAGTCCACTGGGCCCTTGAGAAACCCCAAACCTTTTCTCTTAAATGCCCGCAGCCCTGAACCCTAAACCCTATAGGGTGGGGCCCCCTTACTATACTAACTGTAGTTAAGGGACTTATAACCTAACTTAGGGTCCTTATAACCCAATTTAGGGCCCTTATAACTCTACTTATAACTAGGGGGCCCCACCCTGTATAGCCCCTAAACCCGAAACCCTGAGTCCTGAAGCCTGAACCCAAACCCAACTCAGAGTCGGGCCCTACTTTCGAAGTCGAGCCGTTCTCCCAGGCTCTGGTTTCTTGCGTGCAGAGCCGTTTTGGGTTTGGGGCTTAAGGGGTTTGGGGTTTTGGGTCTCGGGTTGAGGGTAGCCCTAAACCCTAAACCCTAAACCCTGAACTTTTTTTTTCACCAGTTGTTTTTGGTTCCAGGGTTCCCTTATAAAGTAAACAGCCCAAAGAATGGTACCCTTTGTATAACATGGTTACTGGGCTACCAACCGGAAGATGCCAAAAGTCTCAGCCCTACCTTTTCAACAGCCTTGCAAACCCTAAGCCCTTAACCTAGGGTTTAGGGTTTAGGGTTTAGGGTGTAGGGTTTAGTGTTTAGGGTTTAGGGTTTAGGGTTTAGGGTTTAGGGCTAGACCTTAAACCTTAGGGCTCAAAACGCCAGCAAAAGTTGTAGTTTGTTTATGTTGCGTGGTCATTCGGCGCCCAAAATACCAATCCCCAGGGTCTTTGTCTTACGGGCGGCTCTATAGTACAGCCTAGACACTAAAATACAGTACAGGAATTACCCTACACATCCCTAAGCCTTAAAGCCTAAACCCTAAGCCCTAAGCCCTAAACCGTAAACCCTAAAGCCTAAACCCTAACCCTAAACCCTAAACCTCATGCTTCCATGGCATACCGGCGAAGACTGATCGCTGTGGTGCTCGCAGCGTCGACGGCGTCGTCCCCTGAACAGGACCCTAAACCCTAAACCCTAAACCCTAAACCCTAAACCCCACAAGAGGACGTAGGAACCCTACCACCCTATCTCGAAACCCCTAGCACGGGCTTTGGGCTGAAGGGAGACAAGGGTTTGAAAAGGGTCGGGAACCTTCAGCTGCATGATTTTGGAGGATCTGTGTGAAGATGTTTCGGGGTGTAAGGACCCTAATTCAGCCCTAAAACCCTATAAGCCCGAAACGGCTGTTGAGAGGGTCTGTAGGGCTTTTGTGGGGTCTAGGAAAGACTCCGGAGCCTCAACTCTACTACCCTCAAGCGCTCATCTAGGATTCATTGTGGGATGTAAGGTTTAAGGGTTAAGGGTTACAAAAGGGTACCCTCCTAGGCTTCTTTGGGATCTAGTCTTGAGTTCTAAAGGCTTTCTAGGATTGGGGTGTGCTGGGCTCCAGGATCATGTTGGTAGGGTTTAGGGTTGAGGGTTGAGGGTTTAGGGTTTAGGGTTTAGGGTTTAGGGTTTAGGGTTTAGGGTTTAGGGCAAATATGGTTATATGATGACTTCGGGTCCTGTCAACCCTACTTATCGGTACCCGCTTGTGGGCTTAGGTACACCACATGCCCCCCATTGACGTGAGGATGTCCACGACCGTGTGGCGGTGGCAACCCTTGTGTCCAATGATGCCTTTGCGCTGCCTGCCCTATAGTGCTAAGCCCTAAAAACACTGTACCTTCAACTCTCAACTGAACCCAAAACCCAAAACCCGAAACCCTAAATAAAATCTGGGCGGGTTTGAGTGCTTGGGGGCGACTTGGCAGCCTTCTATATACACAGGGGTTGAGGGCCAGTCTAGGGGTTTAGGGTGTAGGGCTTAGGGTTAGGATTTAGGGTTTAGGGTTCAGGGTTTAGGGTTTAGGGTTTAGGATTTAGGGTTTAGGGTTCAGGGCTACAGAGCTTTTCAAGGCAAGATGGGAGTTGGCTTATCTCGAGTGATCTGCTGCCCTTGATCTCTGGATCTTATGTTGCTTGGGTTGCTGGCTCCTTCGGACTCGCAAAGTTTAGACATCTAGGTTTATTAGGGCAATTCAGGAGTTTAGGTTGGGATGTTCCCCCTTATACTAACGGTCCTTAACAGGTACTAAAGTACCCCCCGACCCGAAACCCTAAACCCTAAACCCTAAACCCTAAACCCTAAACCCTAAACCCTAAACCCTAAACCCTAAACCCTAAACCCTAAACCCTAAACCCTAAACCCTATTGAGGACTCTTAGTACGAGGGGAACCATCCCCGAAGCTGCCGAGGATGCCTCGCAGTGCCTTCACAGCTTCAACTTTTTCTTACGGGCTTGTAGGGTTTAGGGTTTAGGGTTTAGGGTTTAAGGTTTAGGGTTTGGGGTTTAGGGTTTAGGGTTTAGGGTTTGGGGTTTGGGGTTTGGGGGTTCAGGGGTTCAGGGTTCAGGGCCTGAGGGTTTATAGGGTTGAGGGTTTAGGGAGTGTAGGGCTTAGGGTTTAGGGTGAACCTCACAGAAACGGGGGTTTACGAAAGTCGGGTGCCCTAGAATAGACCCCCAAAGAGTAGGATCCCCTTATGGTAGGAACCCCAGTAAGGTACCCCGAACATCGTAAGCCCGCATTTGAACCCCAGAGAAACCCTCATCGAAAAGAGGGCACCTTTGTTCGTAGGTTACTGGGCAGACACCCACACGCCCTGCTTCCCTGGGTGACCTGAGTTCCGAAACCCTACACTGTTGCAGAAACCCTAAATCGCTTGAACCCAACATCCCTTCAGCCCCACACTGTTGCATAAACCCTAGGGTTCAGGGTTTAGGGTTTAGGGTTTAGGGTTCAGGGTTCAGGGTTCAGGGTTCAGGGTTCAGGGTTCAGAGCCCCAGACCCTGTTTCCCACAGTCACTGGAGAGTTAGCAATCGCCCAGCAGCGAAAGCCAAGGCTGGGCGCGGTTGTGCTGGCAGCTTGGTGATGTGGGATTCACAGGGTTCATAGGGTTTGTACAGATACCCTAAACCCTAAACCCTAAACCCTAAACCCCAAACCCCAAACCCCAAACCCCAAACCCCAAACCCCAAACCCTAAACCCTAAACCCTAAACCCTAAACCCTAAACCCTAAACCCTAAACCTTCAGGTTTAATTAGAGCTCAGGGTTATGGAGCTTCAGGCTTTTGAAGACCTGCAGTACTGAGGCAAGTTGAGGGTGTCGGGTGTGGGGTTGAGGGCGCAAGGATCTAGGAGCATGTAGAAGAATCATGCTCTTTTTTTTCGGGGGGTGAGGGGGCTGGCGGTGGAGGTGGGTCTCGTCACCCTAAACTCCAAAACCGGAAGCCCTAATCTCTCAAACCATCATGAACCCAATTCTTTCTAGGAAACCACCCTCGAGGTTTCATAAACCGGGGTCCTTAGCATGAGCTAACGTATGCTCCTAAGCCCTCAGTCCTACACCCTCAACTCTCTCTCCCCCAAGCCCTCAACCCCCAACCCTAAACCCTAAACCCGAACCCTAAACCCTAATTCTTGCTCTCTTTGGGGTGGGGGGTTCCCTCGCACGTGAGGCAAAGTCCTTGCGCGCGACGCACTCGCTGCGGAGGGGACGCTGCCCACAGTTGGCGGCCGAGGCCTTGGTAGGATTTAGGGTTTAGGGTTTAGGGTTTAGGGTTTAGGGTTTAGGGTTTAGGGTTTAGCGTTGGTGGGGTTTAGGATTTAAGGGGGCGCAAGGAGGAACCCTCAAAGGGACCTTCGCAGCTATCTACGGCTTACTTACAGACTGAGGGCCTCTTTAATTTGGCGATATAGGGACTATATAGGGTATATATAGGGGTTAGTTATATATATATATATATAGGGGTAAGATTAAGGGTCCCTTCTAGGGGTCCCTCCTTTTACCCCTTAATTGATCTCGCGATCACGCATAGATGCAGTTGCTCTTGACAGTTTCTGCTTGTGTTTTAGTATTATGTTTCTCCGTATAATAAGTCTTATTGTTGCTACCATTATTATTTTTTATTTCTACTACTAACTACTATTATTATTCCCCCAGCGTGCCAACACTGTAGGGGTTCTTACGTCCATGGTAAAAGAGGCTTGGCTTCAGTTGCTCGCGAAAATTGTGCCCCAAGCGCCCTCCATTTTGAACGAAAGTCGTACTTTTTCCACAGTGCAGGCTTTCCTCGGGGCCGCGAAATATGAGGGTTTACGATATTAGGGGGGCCATGCTTGGGTTCTTATTATCAGGGGATGCTACTATTTCGGGGACTATATTGGGGTCCCCCATTGTGGGTCCCCTATTGTCGTAAACCCCATATCGCAAAGTACATGCTTTTGGCGTCGTGAATGGTGTGCCATCGCACCCTCGCCTAGGTCCCGTGCGTTTTGGGAGGCTTCAGTCGCGAAGCGTCCTAAAAGCGTGGCAGGCGCGTGGAATCCTGCCTTTTGGGCCGTGAGATGGCTTCGCTGCAGCTGGACTAAGAGGATTTGCATTTCGCCATGTTGCAATGAATCGCGCTCTCGCCTAGGCGCCGTGTGCATCGACGTGGCTGTCCTCGTAGCTGTTGTCGCTTTTGGACGTTTGGGTTTGTCGTCGCTTTTGAAGTGTGGGTTCGCCAAAGGTGAAACGGGCGCGGCTTTCGCTTTTGGACGTCTGGGGACGTTGTGAGCTCCAGTGGCATCGAAATACATCGTTTCTTCTCGTGACCGACAAAGCTCTTCGTATCCCCACGTGGTCTCTCACTGTTTGGGGTCTAATATGAAGGGCGTGTATAAGGGTAGCTCGCGAGGATCTTTTCCCTTGGAGAGGGGTAGGGTTTGGCTTAGGGTTTCTAGGGTTTTTTAGGGTTTTTTGGGCTTAGGCTTTGGGCATTTAGGGCTCAGGGCATTTTGGGTTTAGGGTTTAGGGTTCCGTTTTCGATTTCAGGGAAACCTAGCTTCAGACTGTCGAAGCTTCTTGGCTTTTTCAAGAACAGGCCGAGGTTCTGAGTTTGGATTGGCTTTAATTTTGTTTACAATCGGTCACGTTTTAGGGTCTGGAGGGTAATCTTAAGGCGTCGAAACAAGCCCAAAACCTGACGTAGTGTGGTCGTTGGGCCCCGAAACCCAAAGGTAACCTAAACCCCTAAACGCTTAAACTCCCAAGCCCAAAAAAGGAAGTTCAAAACCCCCAAGCCCTGAACCCTAGATCCTACACACCCAAGCCCTAAACCCTAAACCTAAACCGCCAGCCCTATACCCGAAACCGCCAAGCCCTAAACCCTGAATCCTAAACACCCGAACCCTAAATCCGAAATTTTGAAACCTAAACCCCCAAGCTCTACTTGGAGGTTCATGGGTAGTTGGCGTTACAAGTAGGATTAAGAGTACGTAAGGTTATAACCATAGTTACCCGACTTATAACCCTACTTATAAGTACCCATGAACCTCCAAGTAGCCCTAAACCTAAACCCTAAACCCTAAACCCTGAACCCCACACCCTAAACCCTAAACCCCCAAGCTCTGATGCACTCCACACCCCAAACCCTCCGCGGCAGGCCGACCTCCTCGCGCCTTGCCCGTCATGGGGGCTGACAGGTTCTGGTTTAGGGTTTAGGGTTTAGGGTTTAGGGTTTAGGGTTTAGGGTTTAGGGTTTAGGGTTTAGGGTTTAGGGTTTAGGGTTTAGGGTTTAGGGTTTAGGGTTTAGGGTCCAGATACCAACCCTAAACCTTAATGGTTTCACAATAGATTTTGCCCACGTGCCCCTGTAACGTCGCTTAGCCTTGGTAGCTTTCAAGGGCCCAAGATAGAAGCCTTGAGTTCAGCCTGCAACTTCACAAACCCATGTGGGTGGATGCCTGCGCACGCCAAACCTGAACCCCAAACGAGCATTACGCAAGGGTTTAGGGTTAGGGTTTGGGGTTTAGGGTTTGGGGTTTAGGGTTTAGGGTTTGGGTTTAGGGTTTCGGGTTTAGGGTTTAGCTTGAAGGTAGGCTTTCTAAGGGTACACTTTGAGGACTATTCCTTTGTTTACAGGGGGCGGTTCAGTCGTTGGGACGGAATCCGGGGCTGGTTTAGGAAGTTGGGAGGCGTGTGGCTTCGGATGAGGATTTAGGGTTTGTGGTTTAGGGTTTAAAGTTTTGGGTTTGGGGTTTGGTGTTTGGGGTTTGGGAATGCTTGGGACTCCTAGAGCTCACAGGGACCCCTAAATGCAAACCCCAACCCAAAATGGGCAACAACAAACCCAGCCCTTGGAGATCCCAAAGCTCAGCTCTAAATCCTACTCGGAGGTTCATGCGTTTAGGGTTTAGGGTTTAGGGTTTAGGGTTTAGGGTTTAGGGTTATAAGATAGGTAGAACCCCACTGGTAAGTACCCATGAACCTCCCACTAGGGTTTAGGGTTGAGGGTTCAAATGCTTGTAGCCATACCCACAACGAGCCCCCTGAACCCTACAACTTGAACAAGGCTGAGGGTTTAGGGTTTAGGGTTTAGGGCTTAGGGTTTAGGGTTTAGGGTTTAGGGTTTAGGGTTTAGGGGTTCTGCCGTACAGCTTTAGCCATTCCCAGGTCTTGGTGTCTGAACACGATTATGGCACCTCCCTCTCCACGGAGCCTATGGCAGGGTTTAGGGTTTAGGGTTTAGGGTTTAGGGTTCAGGGTTTAGGGTTTAGGGTTTAGGGTGTAGGGCTTAGGGTTTAGTGTTTAGGGTGTAGGGTTTAGGATTCAGGGTTTAGGGGGTTCACGGGAAGGCCCTTAAGCCCTGAATTTCCCCAACGCCGCAACGGAAGAAGACGGCGCTTGCGGGCGTCCCGAGTTCTACAACGCTGGCAATATCTAACGGTAGTTACATGGCCCCTGAATATGATCCCTCAACTCCCTTAAAGGGTTCTGATGGATCGGCCCTTGGGTTGCACAGGGTATATAGTGGGTATATAAGGGGTCCCTTTTAAGGGCCCATATTAAGGGACCCCTTAGAATCCCTAAACCCTTAAACCCTTATACCTTTAGACGCTTAAGCCCTAAGCCCTGAACCCTGAACCCTGAACCCTAAACCCTAAACCCTAAACCCAGCCTAACCCTTAAACCCTGAACCTTCAAACCCAGACCCACCAGTCCCCAAAAGTCCGTCCCCCAACGAAAGGCCCCGAGCCCAGATATCCAAGAATCCAAAGCTCATATGAAACAGTTTATTTTTTATATACTGTTGTTGGTGAGTGTATATAAGGTTCCTTGTTAATATTGTGAGTGAAGATACTTGGTGTCCTTTTGGGGTTGCAAGGAATATGAACCCCACTTCAAATCCTAAACTTGTACCCTTCACGGGGTTCCTTGCATGTGCTCCGGAAATGGCTCCCCTAGAAACGGCGAAGAGCCCAGTGGCATAGCCTTACGGGGTTAATCCCTCAACCCTAAACCCTGAACCCCAAACCCCAAACCCCAAACCCTAAACCCCAAACCCCAAACCCCAAACCCCAACCCTAAACCCCAAACCCTAAACCCTCACCCCGAAACAATCCCAAGGCCGCCCCAAAATCCACCTGCAAGATCCCCACGCCTTCAGGAGGCCTTGTCGTGGCTGCGGTCGCATGGTTGGCGGGCGGTGGTGCCACTCGACAGCGCAGCCCACGACCCCTTAGGGTTTAGGCTTTAGGGTTTAGGGTTTGGGGTTTAGGGTTTAGGGTTTAGGGAGAGCTTACGACCCCCTGAGTTCACAGGAGCCCACGGGGTTTAGGGTTTGGGGTTTAGGGTTTAGGGTTTAGGGTTGAGGCATGCTTGGCGCATTTTGGCGCCGTTGTTGATCATAGAAGCCCAATACGGGAAGAAGGGGCCATCAATCTATAGTTACATGTCCCCTTGATACGGTCCCTTACGTTCATAAAAAGGGTTCTGAGTTCTGAAGTATGGGCCCTCGGGTTTTGACGGGGTCTATCAGGGTTTTTCGATTGAGCACACCAGGCTCAACAGTCGACGCCCGGAGCTTTCAGGACCCTAGGGCCTATCAACCCATGGCTGCCCAACCCGGAGGCCCTGCCCCAAATTCGGGGTTTCGGGTTGAGGGTTTAGGGGTTGAGGGGTTGAGTGGAGGGTCTAGGGGTCTAGGGTTTGCCAAGCCCTAAGCCAGTACGCCCGGGCAAGGATTGCGGATTTAGGTTGTGGGACACGAGGTCACGGGTCACAGGTGGTTCCACCAAGAGACGACGCGGGGGGAAGAGGGGGGGGGAGCCCATCCACAACGCCGCCAATCCTCCACCTCTTGTTCCCTGATTCTGCGTCCTGTCAGCAGTCCTCAACTCCCCTCAACCCGAACCCTTCAGCTTCAAAACCCCTTTAAAATGCACATGTAAATGCCACTGTGGGTTTGGTTGGGGCTGAGGGGTTCCCTCTCCTTAGTTTGCACATGGGCCTCGGGCGCCCAGGATACCGCAGATCAACCATCCCAGCTACGTCTCCGAAGTTCGGGCAGAGCTTGCTGCCACAGGACGCAAGCTTTTCACGGTTGATGGAGCCCTAAACCCTGAACCCTGAACCCTGAACCCTGAACCCTGAACCCTAAACCCTAAACCCTAAGCCCTAAGCCCTAAACCCTAAACCCTATAAACCCTAAACCCTAAACCCTAAACCCTAAACCCTAACCGCAAGCCCGGAGCGGACCTAAGAAGGTTCTCCCTGGAGCCTAGGGAAGCCTGCCTGCCTCACTCTAAAGCTCTAAAGCCTAAGCCCCTAGCACCCTAACACCCCAACACCCTAAACCCTCAGTCCTTTTTTTGGGGGGGCCAACGGGGGGGGGCGGGGGGGGGGGGGGGGTTAAGGTTCCCTTATAAACCCTTTTAAGCAACAAGGGCACCCCTAGGATCCTGGGCAGCCTATAGAAGGTCAATTATAAGCCTTTTAGGGGGCAGGGCTGGTTTGCAGTATCTTGGGGCCCGAAACCCGAAAATTGAGATAGATGCCTTCTTGATTTCTAAGGCAGAAGCCGTTAGAATTGAAAATGTCCTTAGGGACTCTTTGAGGGTTTCCAGGAGTTCTGATTGAACGTCAGTCGGAGTGGACTGAAACCCCAAACCCGAAACTCATGACCCTAAACAGCCCCGAAAACTCTAAACCCACGGCCCAAAGCCCTAAATAGCCCAGAAATTCAAAGCCCTAAGCCTGCAATCGGCCTGACCCCCGGCAGGATTCAACAAGCTGCACTTGTGGAATCTCACGGACTACAGCCGATGCTGTGCAGCGCTCGTTAGGGTTGAGAGTTGAGGGCTACGGGCTTAGGGTTTAGGGTTTAGGGCTTGGAGTTCAAGGTTTAGGGTTTAGGGCTGAAATTGTTTAGGGTTTCAGGTTCAGGGCTTAAGGTTTTTTGGAGCTGTAGTGAGTTATTAAAGTTATGGCTATTTTGTTAGACAGGTCTTTCTTGGCATCGGCGTTCGGCTGTAGTAGTCTCATCAAGACTTTTCAGCTTTTCGCGAACATGTTCAAAAACCCATCAATCACACACAACTTGGAATGTTGTTCGAAGGGCGCGGGGCCTTGTTGACCCTAAACCCGAAACCCTAAACCGAACCCTAAACCCTAAGTCCCTAAACCCTCCCCTTTCAAGGGTTAGCTATAGGGGGGCTATAAGGCACTCACTTTGTAGTCAAGAACTCGTACTTTCAGGCCTTCCAAGACCTTCTAGCAGCCCGCTGCCTCTCAAACGAAGCCCCCCTCAGCGGATCTTTAGGGTATCTAGTGTGCGGATCTCGGAACCCAGACCCTAAACCCTAAACCCTAAACCCTAAACCCTAAACGCCTACTTCATGTCGTAGTCGTTCCCCACCGATGCCTTTGCAATCTGCGCATGCCCGGACCCAAGGAGTTATCTACCTGGCCGCTGGGCGTGCAGAGCTCTTTAGGGATTAGGGTTTGGGGCCCAGGGTTCGGGTTTAGGGTTTAGGGTTTAGGGTTTAGGGTTTAGGGTTTAGGGTTTAGGGTGTAGGGTTTAGGGTTTAGGGTTTAGGGTTTAGGGGAGCACCCCGGGACAGAATACAAAATGATACTAAATTAAAGACACGGGCGTACATTATTCTCTTATTATATGCCCATGTGTGAGCACAATATGAAAAGAAAAGAGAATTATATAGAGATTTATGCTAGTAATGTTTTGACAGGAAAACTCAACATTAATACTACTGCTGCTCGGGGCTAATATTATTATTCTCTTACGCCCCGGAATAATTATATTCGAAAGTAGTATTGTCAAAAGTGAGAACGAAGTGAGCACATTCACTCGCTTATTCACTCACTCCGCTCTCTTCACACACCCTTCATAATATGAATACTGTGAAGAGAACGCGTAGATGCATGACGTACAAGTTTGTCACTTTCTGCGACGTTTGGCAAGACCAGGTTGCCAGAGCTGTAAACTGAGTAGCTGAGTGAGTACACTGTACACTTTTTGGGGATACTATAGTTAATCCCATATAGACCTGAACGTGTAAACTTTTTGGGGGGCCTCTGAACTCTGCAACTAAGTTAAGCGATTCGGGTTTCAAGGGTTCGACGAAGGATGCCGATGCATTCGCGCTCCGCGACGTGAGCTGGATTTGGGACGCCAAATACTGGCGGTGCCTCGGCTTGGCTGTTTGAGCTGCTGATCACCTGAAAACCCTACACCACTTGGGTTTTTTTCACAAGAGCCTTCGCAGAATATGTTTGGGTGTAGGGGTTCGCGGGAACTTGACACTGGGCTTTTTGAGTTTGAGTACCCGCAGTGAGGTTCTGACCAGGAAAAGTTCCCCGTTGTGGAAACCCTACTTGCAAGCACCCATGCGCCTCCAAGGTTACAGGAATCACTAGAACGTCCAATACTACCCTAGGCTTTAGGTTGGTAGGGCCCCATAGAGGCACAACCATGAACACAAGCCTGTGAGCTTTAAACCCGAAACCCTAAACCCTAAATCCTTATAAACCCTAAACCCTAAATCCTAAACCCTAAACCCTAAGTGTAGTCCTGCAAGATAGGGCGTGAACATCGCTCTCCTCCTCAAGCCACCCGGCACCATAGATTAGGGCTTAGGTTGGGATGTTCCCCCTGACACTAACAGTCCTTAGTAGGGGTTATAATCGTAAGGGGGAACATCCCAAGGTTTGGGCTGTAAAGGCCCAGGTAAGAAATGTACTCCGAGACCATGCCGACATGGTTGCATACATTCTAGCACATCCCCCCCCCCCCCCCGCCAAACGAACCTGAACCAGCAGCACAAAATGTGCTTCTCTCTAAAGAATTGCCCTTGTTGAATTTCAATCTTTATGCGGAATCTGGCATAGTATTGGGGTGCCCGGTGGAAATCCTAAACCCTTAGGACCCCAATGTTGCGCTGGCGCAGTAATAGGATACCCGGTGGAAATCCTAAACCCTAAGCCCTAAACCTTAAACCCTAAACCCTAGGGACCCTAAACCCTAAACCCTAAACCCTAGGGACCCCAACCTGTGGAGAGCTGCCCTGCAGGCATCCCCTGAACAGCGTGGCGGAGCTTGGTGGGCAAATGAAGGCCCAATGAGGGCTCCCTAAACCCTAAACCCTAAACCCTAAAACCTAAACCACTTCGTGGTACCTGGGCTTCTTTGTATGTATATATATATATATAGATAGATAGATACACATAAATAAATATAAATATATATATATATATGTAACCTCGAACCTATATGCTTCTTTATACATATATATATATATGTGTATATATACATATATATATATATATATATGTATGTATGTATGTATGTATGTATGTACATAGATGTATTTATATATATATATATGTATATATATATACAGATCTGAAGCTAAGAATTCCCAACCCTAAACCTCCCAACCTCATGATCAGAAACACTCCGAAAAATCGGGTGCCGCCCAAGAGCCACTTGTGTACAACTTGTACGACACATCGAGAGTCCTTGTTCAACACTAGCCAAATACGCCTCAAACCCTTCAGTTTTCGCTGATCCCACATGGTCCGAAGCCCAGCAAGCATGGCTGCCATCGATCGGGAGTTGGCGGCGCAATTTGGCCCTCGCACGTTCATTTGGAACAGAAGGCTGTGCTCGGGGTGGAGTTGCAAGTTCTAGGTCTGCGTTTCTGAGTTTACATATGCATTTTCGATGTATGCAGTTTTCTGTTTGCGAGTAGCCGTTTCTTAGAGTCTTGGCCACGAGGAGGTGCTACGGTACCCAGTTTCATTTGGATGTCCTGAACGGCAAGGATGAAGACGCCATTCGACAACTTGAGCAAGCTTCTGCTGTGGTGGACGGTGCCTTCGCCTATGTTACTTATTTTGACAATGGACGGCAGATCTGTACCGGCCAAGCCATTCATCTAGCAGCAAGCCGCGGCCACCTGTCGACGGTGAAAGTACTCCTGGAGAAGCGCGCCGACCTCCATAGCATGATCACGAAGGATGGTATCCAGACTGTTCTTGGCCTTGTGCTTGTGTTTTTGTTGGTGCTATTGAAAAGGCGCCATAAACAAAATTGGTTCAACTATAAGGTAGAGACCACTCTGATGTGATGCACGCGGCCGTGTTCCGAGAGAGGCGTGGAGGCTCCGGCGAGATGATTGGCTACCTTTGCAGCCAAGGTGCAAACATTCAGAGTCAGAACTCCTTGGGGCTGTCATGCTTGCATATGGCGTTCAGTACAGGGAATGTTGAGACGATACGAGCTGTCCAGCAGGCCTTGAAAGGTCACCAGGGTTGGCGCACTGAGGATGACGGTGGCCTCAGCTTGCGTGGGGAGACCGCGTTGGAGTTCGGAATCAGAGGTGGCAAGTGCAGTGTCCAGACCTTGGCAGAGTTGGCTCCAATCACTGGCAGCAGTCTCCGGTCTTTCATACATCATGCCCCCGAGTGCATCCCGCTGTTCCTGAGCTACGCCTTTGCGAGTCACCAGGATGGCCAGCGCGTGGAGCAGCTCCTGGCGCAAGAGCTAACCTCCAAAGACATGGCGCAGCTTTTGCGCCTCAATCCTGAAGTTGCAGTAGTGTTGCTGCACCTCTTTACAGCCGCACCGGAGACCATGGGCGAGGAACTTGCTGGAGATGAGGGTTGGCATCCGCTTCCAAAGAGAGTTTCCTTCGGGAGTCGGGTTGTGAGCCTCCTTGGCCTTTTCGGTTTGCAAGCATCATGGTTTCATCGCATTCGGTGTTTCTACGAAGCAGACACGGTTTGGCGTTTCGATGCCGAGACTCACACAGCCCCCGACTGGCATCGCAAAGTTACGGATCTCAGAACACCCCCCATGCTGGAGGCTTGCATCCGGGTCTGCTATGCACCTTGGCAGCCCAGTGGTATCCTTTTTTATTTTTGTTGGTTCACGGTTCCCTCATCAAGTAAGCAACCCCTAAAAGGCTACCCTTACTTTGATATGGTGACTGGGCTACCAAGGTACCGAACCTTATCTCGGTTGACATCTTCCGAGCCCTCTCCTTTCACACTGGGTTCCACACTCAAGACGCCCCTGCTGAAAGCATCTTCGGCTCAATCCCCATACGCGCTGCAGTGTCCTACACTTTCTGGAAGGGAGCTCTCTGGGTAGAGACTTTGCAGTGGCTGATTTCTTTGTGGGGGCTCGGGCTTCTAGTTCTGCAGGCTTCGTCCGGACATGAGCTGTCTATGGGAAGTGACCGCATGCATGGTCATTTGCAACACACCAATCAAGTTGTCGCGGACTGGATCATCGCCAGAGGATGCGTGGATCTGTTTTTGGAGCTGGCCCAGCTCTGGGGGTGTGTTCGCACGCAGCACTTGTCAGTCTACTTTACTTTTGGTAACTTCTGGGACCTCGTGCGCAGCATGCTTCCAACAATGCTGCTTCTTCACCATCAGCCGTACCGCCTGCTGCAGCTTCTCATCGTGCTGATCTACTGGATGCGGCTGTGGGAGTTCTCGATTTTGTCGGACGAATATGGGCCATCTCTCCTCCCCATTCAGCAGCTTTTGAGCCGCTGCAGCATAGTTACTGCGTTTTCTTGGCTTGGTCGGTTGTAGGTACGCCGGGTCGCTATTGGGGTTACATCCACACAAGCCAGCGCAGGAGCGGCCTTTCTCCGGCTCTAATGTTCACTGTCGTATGCTTTGCTGCATTGACGCATGCAATGCATACGGTTCAGGCCAACCCTGGCGGCCTGTGGTCGGAAACTGTTTATCATGCTTTCACCACGCTTATCGCGCAAGGTTTGCCTGAGCAGCCTCCAGCTGACCGGCTGGAGCTCATGCTGTTGTATGGAGGTGTTCTTTTCTTTTCTGTCTTCGTCCTGAACATCTTCATCGGCATCATCGGGGAACAGTATTCGAGTGAAAGGGCTTTGGCTACTCACAAGTTCTATGCCGCGAGGGCCTCCTCATGCTTGACATACTTGGTGCGAGCTTCAGTGATTCCCTGTGACCTTTGCAGCTCGGTCGTGGCTGGCCTGCTGTGTCATGGGTGTGCTTTCGCTGCGTTGCTTGCGCAGATACTGGCGCTCGCATATGGATGGAAGTTGCCTGAACCGTGGCAGCTGTTGGCTTTTGTGTTCTGTCAGATGACGATGGTCATCTCTGCCTTCCAATGCCGTGGATCGGACTCTTAGGGCCGGGGTGGTTAGATTTTGCCCTTTTTTGGGTATAACATATATATATATATATGTGTATGTATATATACCCGCCCTAAACCCTAAACCGTCAACCCTAAGGGAATTACCCCTTTAAGGACCTACCATGGGCCACGTCACCAGAGACCGAGTGCTACTCTTCGCTTGCCCCGTCTCCTCGAGGAAGATGCTCCCCGCATTCCAGGTGGGCAGCTCTCGAAACTTCGGGTCCCTTTTGGTTATGTATATATACAATATTATTATATTATATTATGTAATCTAATATAATATTATTATATTATATGATATAATATAGTATTATATTATATTATAATTATAATTATACATTATATATATATATATATATATATATATGGCTCTGTATCCTACGAATGGAAGCTGTCAAAGGGCTACAGTGTAGAGATCTGAGGTACCTGTGGATCATCGAGCCCCGCCAGGACTTTGAGGCTCGAAACTCACTGGGGGCTCTGTCGGGTTCTCGCCATGAGCCCTTGCGAAGCTTCTCGCGTTCCTTGGACAGGGGTTTAGGGTTTAGGGTAGGATTTTGTCAGAAGTCTTTGGTTCTTGGTTTGTGGCTTTCGAATGGTCAAGCCTTGCCCCTCTCAGGCCCTTCATGATGAGCTGCGCGATAGCTTGTTACACAGCCCAACACCCCCTACATCTGCTAAACCCTCCGGGGCGTAAACCCAAACCCTTTGAACCGTAAACCCTGTAAGGCTGGGACTCGGCGGCAGCACAGGCAGACGCGCAAGGCCAGGTCAGTTCGACGGAGTGCAGGCAGCTGATGACGATGCTGCGTGAAGTCTTGGACGAGCTAAAGGAGCCTTTCGCGCAGGTTAAGTTCTCTCCCGTCCCCCACAGCAGGCCTTACCTCCACCCTTCCCCTCCCGCCTTCCTTCCCCCCCCCCCCCTCCCCTCCCGGTATACTCTTTGGAGTTTGGGCGCAGAAGGTTAAGCCAAAAGCAAAGGTTTCCAAGGTCCACGATAGAAGCCCGAGGTGTTAGTTGTTGAGCTTGCCCTGTGCTAGGGCAGTATATTGCAGGAAGAAGCCTGCATAATGTTAAATCCTGTTCTAGGCCCGAAACCCTAACCGAAACCTTATGTCAAAGACACGGGCTAGATTCCAACGGCTTTGCTGAAGGAGCCCCTAAACCCAAAACTCCAAAGCCCTGCATCTCAATCCCCTCCTTTGCGCCCGTGCCCGGAACCACAAACTTCAGGTTCCAAGAGAGTATAGAAATCCCCAGCCAGCCACCCGCCCCAGACCAGATCCAATCCCAAACCCAAATAAACCCGATATTCTAGGCCCAACGTTTGCCAAACGCCTTCACAAACCCCTACACCCCCGGGCCCTAAACCCCAAGCCCCTAGACCCCTAAACCCCCTCCTCCACGGTCCTTGAGGAGCTGAAAGCGAAGGATGTCCCAAGGTTGCACAGTTTGGAGGTGGGGTGTCAAAAATGGGCTCATGGTTTAGGGGTTAGGGTTTAGGGTCGGGGTTTACTCAGTAACCCCGACTCCAAACCCTGAGGCAGCCGTCGAGGCAGCTGTGAGGCCGACACTTCTGACCTCCCTGTGCGGATCGGGGTCTGGGGTCTCACGCAGCACAAAGCTGCCAGGGAGCCCCATACGTCTTCGTTAAGAGGCCCTACTTGGGGGACCTTTTTGGGGGCCTCATGAGAAAGGACTCCTACTAGATTCGGGGTCCCTTATTTTCGTAAACTCCCACTTGGAGGTTCACGAGTACTTCTGAGTAGGGTTGCAAGCACCTTAAATAAGGTTCTAGCTATACTCGCCCTCCTTATAACTCTACATAAACGTACCCATGAGCCTCCAGGTAAAGGCCCCAAGGTCTTGGACCCAAACTGGGGTGTAGGACTAATTCGTTGTGTGGTTTGACCTCTGGCATCGGGTCCCTGATGTTGCATCTGTCCAAGCATGAGGCTTGCACAGCACATCTCAGGCCACAAAGAAGTCTCTTCCCAAAGCGGATATGCAAAATTCAAAGTAGAGGACCGCTTGGAGGGGCATAGGGTATATAGCCCATCCTGGTACATCCGAGATCCTGCAAATGCGTTCCGAGCTTGTGAAAACACGTGCCGGCGGCTCTGTCGGGTGTAGAGATTTGGAGGGCTTCGGTCGCTTTACGTGGGGGCTTAGAGAGTTTATTTAAGGTGTTGAGGGGCCTACTTACTACTTTCGGGTTCAAGGGGTTAAAGTGTCCACGGCTATGTTTCCGTCGTGTCACGATGGCATGTGTAGGGTTCAGGGTTTAGGGTTAGGGCCTCTAGGGTTCAGGGTTTAGGGTGTATGGTTTATGTTTTTTTGAGGTTTCATCTCCTTCCATTGGGTACCTGCAGTAGTGAGGACTACCAAACGTCACAAGGGAAAAGGACCCTTACAAAGCCTGCGGCTCGGGAAGCGAGCTTTCCCTACCCAAAACCCTATAAACCCTATCAACCCTCTAAAACTTATGAACGCTATATATACCCTATAAACTATAAAACCTGAAAACCCTATAAAACCCTATAAACCCCTAAAGACCCTAAAGACCTATAGACCCTATCAACTCTATAAAAACCAATAAAGCCTATAATTAAAACCCTATAAACCCGAAACCCGAAACCCTAAACCCTAAACCCTAGACCCTAAACCCTAAACCCTAAACGGCGATGTGGGGCTGCCAGGGTGGCTTCCTCGCCCTTCGACCAAACCCCGACACCTTCCGGCGGCTGGTGGAGGCCTGGGCAGGTAGGGGGGTTTAGGGTTTAGGGTTTAGGGTTTAGGGTTTAGGGTTTAGGGTTTAGGGTTTAGGGTTTAGGGTTTAGGTTTAGGGTTAAGGGTTTAGGGTTCAGGGTTTAGAGTTTAGGGTTTAGGGTTTAGGGCGTTTAGGGTTTATGGGGTTTAGGGCTTTTAGGGCTTGTAATGTTCATAGATTTTAAAGGTTGTCTTTGTTTTACAGGGTTTAGCTGTTGTACAGGGTTTATAGGGTTTGTGGCGTCTACGGCTACAGGGCTGTCGCGTTTTGGGTGGTTTGTAGGATTTATAGGGTTTATGGGGTGTCTTATCTAGACCTGTGTGTTTTTGGGGTGGTTTGTAGTGTTTGGGTGGTTCGTAGGGCAGGGCTTCGGGTTTCGGATTTCGGGTTTCGGGTTTAGGGTTTAGGGTTTAGGGTTTAGGGTTTAGGCTCCCATGGCTGCCCGGAGTCTTCGGACGACACCTCATGTGTCCTTTCACGGCTCGGCTCCATACTTCCATGTCTTGGCACGCTTTCCCAGGACCGGGAGTAGGCACTTTTTCGTTTTTTTAGGGTTTAGGGTTTAGGGTTTAGGGTTTATGCATGCATCCTTGCGGACAGTTCCGAAGCAACCACTTGGGAACCGACTACGTAACAGAAACGGAACTAGCAGCTCGTAGCCTAGCGTGCCTGCCTGTGGGCTCGCCTTTGAGCATTAAAGATCTCACGAGGGGACCGGAAGGGAATCTGTGCAGCCACCGGTTTCTGTACAACTGTATACCCCTGTTTGAGAACTTGCCGATACTTCCGACCGGTGAATAACCTAGATAAATTCTGACAAACCTCTCCAACATGGTGATACTGGGGTCGCATGGTCAGTGCGGGCACCTTGCATGGGACCCCAAGCCAACGCAAAGCAAACATCGCTCTGGGCTTCCATGGGCATTGACACGCCAAAAACACTGCACGAATCACGTGCGAAAAAACCAACAGTTGCGCCGTCAAGGGCTGGGCACACAAAGTTTAGGGTTTAGGGTTTAGGGTTTAGGGTTGGGGTTCCCTTATAATCCCCTTAACCCTAAAGAGGGTAGCCTTTTTATTCCTAGGCTACTCCCGGGTCTAGTTTCTTTTCCGCCCCCCCAAAGCCCAAAACAACTACGACCCCTGCAGTAGGCAGCCATTTAGGGTCTAGGGTTTCGGGTTTAGGGTTCAGGACCCCTAGAAGCCCTAAACCCTAAGCCCTAAGCCCTAAACCCTAAACCCCCAAAAATGCCTGAGAAATCCTTCAACACCTTAAACCCTAGGCCCGAACAGCCAAACGGCCTGATTTGGCAAGCCTAGGACCCAGAGTGAGCCCTTGGATTGTGTTTAGGGTTTAGGGTCTAGGGTCTAGGGTTTAGGGTTTAGGGTTTAGGGTTTAGGGTTCCGTTATAAGCCCCTTTTAAAGCAAAAAAGTGGCACCCTGGTTATTCCTAGGTCTAGTTTGCAAGCTTTCATGGGCCCTTAGTATTGTCCCGACTCCTTTAAAGGGTTCCGAAGTATGGGTTGTCGAGGGTACATAAGGGGTAAAGAAGTGGTCCCCTTTTAGGGGCCCATACCAGGGACCATGTCACTGCCGTTAGAAGTTTGCAATCAAGGGACTATCCTTCAAAGGGACCTGAGGGGTTCTTTTGGGGGGTTATTTGGGGGCTACTTAGGTATGTAGGGACTCTAGCAGGTGTATAATATGGGGGTTACATAGGGAACAAAATATTAAGGGTCCCTGCCAGGGCTCCCTAACCTTTGAAGTTTGCAAGCTTGGCACTCCAGCAGCTCAAGAGATTAATACTCGTACCCCTTGAGGTTGTACCCCTAAAGGTCTCCCTAGTATACTCCGAATATGGCTACCTTAAGGATCTCTAAACAGGGTCCCAAAACCCAAAGGTGCAACCTTAAGGGTCCAAGGTAAACTCCTAGAGCAGCATGGTCCGAAGGCCTTGGATCAGCCCATACCGTTCACCAACAACGACGCTTGGGACGCTGACAAAGAGGTTCTGGCGTACCCGAGACCCTAAACCCCAATCCCTAATCCCTAATCCCTAAACCCTAAACCCTAAACCCTAAACCCTAAACCCTAAACCCTAAACCCTAAACCCTAAACCCTAAACTCAAACCCTACATAAACCCTAAACCCTACTATTCAAATGGGTGGGAGGGCGGCGTTCATTTGCTGTTGTGGGCCTCGGCCTCCCGACTTGGAGGTTGACCCTAAACCCTATAGTCAGTTTAGGGTTTAGGGTTTAGGTTCTAGGGTTTAGGGTTTAGGGTTTAGGGTTCTTAAACCCCCAAAACCACCCAATAACCCTAAACCCTAAAACTCTAAGCCCTAAACCCTAAAAACCCTAAACCCCCAAATCCTAAACCTTGAGCCCCAAACTCCAAATGCTTGCGGGCTCTTGCCTAACCTGTGACCGACATAAGGAGATGGGCTTTCTCAATGCCGTGCTGTGGGGCGACTACGCGCAAGTGTCTGCAGAGGCGCGCCCGTCAAGAGGCGTTGTGAAACCCTAAGCCCTATCCCTAAACCCTAAACCCTAAACCCTAAACCCTAAACCCTAAACCCTAAACCCTAAACCCTAAACCCTAAACCCTAAACCCTAAACCCTAAACCCTAAACCCTAACCCTGGGTTTGAGGTCTTTGGAAACTCTGAACTCGGGGGCGTGAGGGGTTGGCGCCCGATGATGATCCTTGGTCTGGGAGTTTAGGATCGGGGGTTCGGTTAAGGGTTTAGGGTTTAGGGTTTAGGGTTTAGGGTTTAGGGCTTAGGGTTTAGGGTTTAGGGTTTAGGGTTTAGGGTCTAGGGTCTAGGGTCTGCGGTTAAGGGTTTAGCGCTTATAGGGCCTGGGATTTAGGGTGTAGGGCTTGCTCAGAGCTCAGTAGTAGGGTTTAGGGTTTAGGGTTTAGGGTTGCAGGGTCGATTGTTTGCTACTTGTATTTTCACTCGTTCGGTTTCCTGAGCCTTGCTTCCTGTTATCCAATTCCTAAGCCCACAAACCCCAAAGCCTGTTGTTTCGAGGTTGCTTCTCAACCTCCTGAAGCCTTAAATCGTAAACCCTAAACCCCTAGCCCTAAACCCTAAACCCCTCAACCCCACTCCTGAGCTGCAGCCGCGAGGCGATCGGGATGCAATCGCCGCAAGCATACTGACAACCATAGATGAGCTGATACATTCCATGCCCGGTTTTTGCGACTGAGAAACCTCACTGGCTCAACTCGTGGTTGAAGCGCTTCAACCCGAAGCCACCCACCCCGCTTCTGCCCCGCCGCCATGTTCAGCACGATCGGCCTCGTCCTGTTTGGACTGAGCTGGTCGATGTTTGTGCCGAGCTATCTCGACCCTGTCTCAGGGAGCCCACCTGGAGCCTCGAATGTCGAAATTCTTTGGACGGCCGCCTTCGGCGGCTACTCGCTGTTCTGGGCCATCACCTGCTTTGCGGTGGCCCACCTTGCCGACAGGCTGCAAGTGTCGCCGTCTGCGTTCAATCTGCCATGTGCGCCTTCTTTGCACACTTCCACAGTTCCTACACCCGTCGAATGGTGGATGCAGATACCTCTGCCCTAACCGCTGCCTGGGCTCTGGGCGTGCCCATTTGGGCAAAGCATCGCCGGATCCGAAGACGAAGTTCTCGGAATCCGGCCTTTTCCTAGGCCCATCAGAGCCTCACTCTGAGATAAACAAAAGTGGATGGGGAGTTGGTGGTCCAGCTACTGCCATCACTTTGCCCACAAAGTTGTTGAACCCTAAGCCCGTGAAACTCTTGAAGCCCCCCCCCGTTAATCCCGAGGCCGTAAACCCTGAACCCTAAACCTGGATTAACCCTAAACCCTAAACCCTAACCCCTAAACCCTAAACCCTAAACCCCTGAAAGCCCCCTTAATCCCGAAGCCCCAAAGCACAGGACCGCCTCCCCGGCAGACAGCACCTTTGTGCTGCGCGCTGCATGCTGGAGGTTCGCCATCCGAAAGGGTTTGGGGGGGGTTTAGGGTTTAGGGTTTAGGGTTTAGGGTTTAGGGTTTAGGGTTTAGGGTTTAGGGTTTAGGGTTTAGGGTTTAGGGTTTAGGGTTTAGGGTTTAGGGTTTAGGGGGAGACCCGAAGCCCCCTTAACCCTAAACCCTAAACCTGCTACCTGGCCTTGCCAGAAAGGACCAAGCTGTTCAGTTGGAGCTTGCGTATCAGCTGATTGAGGCTGGCCTGCCGGCAGCAACTTTAGCAGGGCTTTTGCCAGGTAGGGTTTAGGGTTTAGGGTTTAGGGTTTAGGGTTTAGGGTTTAGGGTGTAGGGTTTAGGGTTTAGGGTTTAGGGTTTAGGGTTTAAGGTATGGGGAACTCAAGGGACTCAAGGAGGGACCCTTAAAAAGGAACCTCATGGGTTTTTAGGGATTATGTATGAGCTGTATATGGGGACTACATAAGGTATATATATATATATAGGCTTATATAGGGGAATAAGATTCAGGGCGCAATAGCCTCCGAAGACACACGCACGTGAACAAGCACAGGCACAGGCACAAGCACAAGCACAAGCACAAGCACAAAGCACAAAGCACAAAGCACAAAGCACAAAGCACAAAACACAAAGCACAAAGCACAAAGCACAAAGCACAAGCACAAGCACAAGCACAAGCAGCAGCACCAGCACCAGCACCAGCACAAGCACAAACACAAACACAACACACACGCACGCACATGCTTACGGACAGACACGGACGCAGAGACACAGAGACACGGAGACACAGAGACACAGAGACACAGAGACACAGAGACACAGAGACACAGAGACACAGAGACACAGAGACACAGAGACACAGAGACACAGAGACACAGAGACACAGAGACACAGAGACACAGCGAGACGGAGACACGGAGACACCGAGACACAGAGACACAGAGACACAGAGACACAGAGACACAGAGACACAGGGACACAGGGACACAGGGACACGAGACCCAGAGACGCACAGACGCACAGACACATGACACACGGACACAGACGGACACACAGACACAGACGGACACGCGCACACCATAGAATACGTCCATATGTAGTTCCACGTCAAGGGTACTCCTAATCTTCTCCTGGAGGAATTACTCGCATGACAATAGTACCACCCCCCCCCCCCCCCCCCCCGCCATCAAAGAAAGGGTACAGTACCTCCATTTGGCAACCTTGTCTCCTTGGCTCTCTGAGCGGCTCTCTGTCTCTGTCTCTGTCTCTGTCTCTGTCTCTGTCTCTGTCTCTGTCTCTGTCTCTGTCTCTGTCTCTGTCTCTGTCTCTCTCTCTCTCTCTCTCTCTCTCTCTCTGTCTCTGTTTCTATTTCTTTCGTTCTTTCAGTATGTCTGGTAAGAAATACGTATGTATATATACATATACATATATGAGAGCGGGCTCTTTTATCATCGTTTATTTTGTTGACCCATGTTTTTGCTTTATCATCTTTGTGAGCTTTTGCATGTTTCTATCATCTTTATCATCGTTTTAGTTGACTCCATTTCTTATAATATTTTATCATTTTGTTATCTTTGTTAACGTTCATTATCCTGCGAACCCCCCCCAAAAAAAAACCGCCCCTGCGGCTGATGATTCTTTTTTCGTGCTTGCTTTAGGTTGTTATCGTACTTTTTATGGTTTTGGGCGAGAATAAAAAAAAACTAAACCCTAAACCCCTAAACCCTAAACCATGAAAATACGAGAAAAAGCAGGAACATACAAGAACCAAAACCTAGACCCCTGCCTAAACCATGGGGGGTTTGCTAAAAGCTCATAGGTTTGAAAATCTGCTTCAAAATTGCTTGGGGTGTTGAGTTTGGGGTGTTGAGTTTGCAGCCTCGAAGAAAATCGATAAGGAAGAAAAGTAGCGCAGCCACATACCCAAAACAACGAACCTATGAACGTATAATCCTTATTGCTTTCCTCATGTAGTTTTATTTTGTTCTTTCACAGTCGTCATTTATTTTTTATCGGTTATCTTCATAGGCCAGCCCTGGAATTCAATCCATGCGCGCTCGGAGGTTTCATATTGTATATGCAAAGCAGATCGACTTGGTATTCCTTGCATGTTTAGCAGCCGGCTTTAACAGTCAGATGCTGCGTTGCATGCTGCCGCGCAATGCAGCTCTGATAGATAAAAACAACTTTGAGATTATGAGCCTTGCGCATCTCTTGCCACATTCAAGTTTCTGCTCTCCTATGATCGTCCTTCCTTGATCTATCACTTTGTTTCACCGTGCCGCTGTCAAGCTTGGATGCAACCCAGCGGGCCCTTCGCGTCGCGCGTGCACAGTACAGCCGCGGGAAAGGTGACCTTCGTGAGTTGTTGCGTACGCGACAGACCACGGTAAAGAGACAAAGGGCAGCCTTGAGACAAGTGGAAGATAAGGTCCGGAAATGGGCGGCATTTTGTCCGAAGAGTGTTCTTCTTCATCCTCATTGCTGGGAAGTTCATCCAGTGGGAGTGAGACAGACTCGGCGTGCTTGAAGGGCAGCCTTGCTCTCAGCACTCGTCGCAGAAGCGCGAAAAGAAACCGTCTCACGTACGCCGTTCGCCTGACTCAGGCTCAGCAGCAAATGACGGAGACGGAGGCACCCCTGACCCTCAGACCGCCTACAACAAAGTCCTGCGTCAAATTTAACTCTGACAGGACCGTGAAGAAGAAGAAGTAGCGTGCGACACCCCAGCCTTGCTCTCAGCGCTCGTCGCAGAAGCATAAAAAGAAACCGTCTCATGTACGCCTGACTCAGGCTCAGGAGGAGATGACGGAGACGGAGGCACACCTGACCTTCAGACCGCCTACAAAGAAAGTCCTGCAGAAGCACTTAACAAGCATTCTCATGCAAGCCCCTGCATGAGGCTCAGGAGGAGATGATGGAGACGGAGGCACGCCTGACTCTGCAAAAGTCATAGAGCAGCATCAACGTCTGATTTCGACTCGCTGGAGGCTTGTGACAGCAGCCGGCCACAGGCAAGACGAACCGATCAAGTGGTAGATAGCACTTTCACTCACCCTGAGGAAGAGACGCTGGGAAGATCTCACAGAGGATGAGAAGGAGGATGCGGATGCCTCAGGTTTCAAAATCCAGAAACATCGGGCTTGGGAGCTTGGCTTCGTGATATGAGGGATTTGGTATAAGTAAAGATTGGGTAGGGCTTTATTAATTTGGATGATTGAATGGCGTGGCTCGGGCCACACGCTACGCAATCTACAATCCGGCAGCCTCAGGTTCTGTTGCCCTGATTCTGAACCCAGGTAGAGTTCATTGAGGCTTTAGCGGTTAGGATTTAGGGTTCATGGTTTTCCTTTCGCGAACACATTGCTTTAGGGTTAGGAAGTTAAGGGTTTAAGCGGCTTAAGACCTTGAAGTGTTGGAGAATATTTTGAGTAGTCTCTTAGAAAGCGGAACCCAAACCTCGCCGAGGCATACCAGGAGGAGCTCTACTGGTCGACGCCGTGGAGGATGTGTCTCACAAATAAGCCCTAGACTTCAAGAGTAAACCCTGACAACTGTGAACTTTCAATTTTAAACTTGAAGTCACGTCTCGAACGTTGCTTCCTGACCACTCATGTCTGGAGTGAATCGATGAACGCACTTTGATCGCTTTCAATACAGTGGTTGGAGTAAACATCAATGCGAACAATGATCACAAAAATCAGCGCAAAACAAGTTTGGCAGTTCAAGTGTAAGGAGTAGTTTCTGCGAACAGACTGGACTTGCAAGCGCGTGACAATCCAACACATACAGGCAACTGGCCCACAAAAACATAAATGCGAACAATGATCACAAAAAAACACACACACCAAAGCAACTTGACAGTTCAAGTGTAGGGAGTAGCTTCTGCGAACAGACTGGACTTGCAAGTGCATGTTAATCCAAACAAACACAGGCAACCAGCCCACAAATTTATCAATGCGAACAATGGTCACAAAACAAGCACGCGAAAACAATTTTGACAGTTCAAGTGTAGGGAGCAGTTTCTGCGAACAGATTGTACTTGCAAGCGCATGCCAATCCAGTAAATACAAGCAACCAGTTCAACCAGCAAACATCAATGCAAAACAAATCACAAAAACACGCACACACACACACACGCAAAACAGTTTTGACAGTTCAAGTATAGGGAGTAGTTTCTGCGAACAGATGGTACTTGCAAGCGCATGTTAATCCAAAAAACACAGGCGTCAGAGAATCATTCATCATTGTTCTCGAGTGTTTTGTCATGTGGAGACCGTTGCTGGGTTGCATTCATTCATGCAAGTGCAGGTGCCAGCTAGGTTGTTGTAGATGCCGCTCGGTGTAGACCCCCAGCATCGAGTCCCGATTCTGTCCATGATTTATGTACGATCTCCACCCTTCACACTGAACTTGAGGCGTTTGTCCTGTCGTCTTCACACTGTTGCCCAATCGGACATTGTTCCAAAAAGCCTGCCCAAGCGGACTGGCTACGAGTGTGTGTGTGTGTGTATAAAGAAGGCCCTCTGTCAAGGTGTTATATACTTTCTACTATTCTGAAAAATGTCGTCAAAGGACTGCGATGACATTGATGTGTTGTAATATTCTGTTCATGCCATCATTCAAGGACCACTCACGTCACTTGAGCGAATAAACCCACATCATGACACGAACGTGAGGAGAAGCCCAAGGGTGCTTCAGCAGCAGCTACACAGAGTTTAAACAGCATTGCCTGAATCAGCAATCGGGAGCTAAGCACAGCATCGATGACCAGCAGTTCTGGAGAGACCAGCTGACGGCCAGACCTTGCGTGGTCGATTCAACCTATCTAACTTTCATATTCTCTCAGTGAGCACAAATCCAACACATCCAACAGAACTCAGAACTGCTCGCTCTCATGAATTCTCAGATAAAGCTGACTCACTCACTACCACTCACAATCAACCATTCTTCAGTTTTGTTTCTGTAGCAGACAATGCTCTTCTGGAGGAACTTTCATCCTCGTTCATTGGTGCTTGCTGTGAGAAGAATGGCAGTCGCCCTCGCGTTAAGAAAAATTCTGCTTCGGACCTGGCGGGTGAACTGGCGTAACCCGGCTGATCTTCACTCACACACATTTGAGGGCGCAAAAAAGGGCAAGAGCAAGGACACGGGTTGAATTGTGCGAGTAAGGCTGACATGGCCAAGGAGTGTGAAAGAGAGCCTGCAGATGCCAAGGACTTGAGCTTGCTTGCGGTTTGATATCAAAGGCTACGTGTACCCCATCACGGAAGTGCACCCCATTAAAGGAAAGGCATAAGTGACGGAACAGTCTGCGAATGTGGCATTCCCCAGGCGCTGGGGTATGAAGGCTGCAACAGCCATGTGCAACGTGCCTGCTAGCACCACTACAATCGCCAAGAAAGCCGACATGTTCTCGTGACTTTGTCTGCTTTGCCCCAGCTTCAGCAAAATCTAGCTTCCTCATTCAGTTCCGTCCAGTGCCGCGTCAGACCCCAAGAAGTGGAAGCCAGCAACCTGTGATTTATATACTTGTACTGTCATGCTCAGGCCATGTCCCGCAACATGATGGAAAAGATTGCGGCGGACCTCGAGCCCTTCGGGCGGGCGGAGATGTCAGGCCGCCAAAGGGCAGATTTGGGCTAAGCTTTGGGTGAAGTTTTAGGCGATGTTTTAACTGAAATTTCGGGCGACATTCCTTTTGACGCAAGACATCAGGTCGCGACAAGATCTCAGCATTTTTGGAAATTTGACGCAAGACGGGGTTGCGTCAGGATGTCAAGTTTGGAAAATTCTTCTGGCCAATCTTCCGCAGAATTAAGTCATGTTGCTCTAATCCCCCGCCTCTTGTCTCAGATTGGGCCGGCCATACAAATGTTAATAGCATTGAACCATGGCATGGCGCAAGGGGACAAGGGCGAGCGCAAGGGCTAAGAAGGGCGACAGTCGATGCATTGCGCCTTTCGTGTGGAGAAGCTAGCCTTGCCTGTCTTCTGCGCTTGTGAGAGTCGAAGCCCGGCCTCCCGAATGAAAGTCGGGATTTGTCTTCCCGGCTACTTCGCTCCCCACGTCCGCCCCCAAACCAGGTTTAGGTTGGTGGGCTGGACGCGCGCCCAAGGGTGGCGCAAGGGACGCGCAAGGCTGGCGCAAGACACGTATGTTTTAGCTTAAGGACGAATATAAACAATAAGTTTTGCTTTGTTTTTTAGTACTGCACATGGAAACTAAGCAAAAAGAACACTAAAGGCATCAGCCTAATATTATATATATATTGATAGTGTATTGTTGTCCTGTGTTGTTGTCTCTCTCTCTCTCTCTCTCTCTCTTACTCTCTGTGACAGGTTTGTTCCTTCCTTCTAGACCCTAAACGCTCTCTCTCTCTCTCTCTGTAGAACTTGTGTTCCCCAAACCCTAAACCCTAAAACCCGCAAAGTTCCCTTCCGCGCCGAAGCCCCCGAGGCCTTATGGACTTCCAGGGCAAAGCAAAACCCTGGCTGTGGCCGCCGCCGCCTGTCGAGAGGTAGTCGTTCTTAGTAGGGTTTAGGGTTTAGGGTTCAGGATAGTCAGGATAATTACGGAATTAGGTACCCTATACAATCCCGCCGTAAAGGGTGACGTAGGCGGGGGAAAGCTGCCATTTTGCCAAGAAAAGGAGCCTAATTGAGAGCCAAAACCATCCATCCCCTTTTTACCCCTGGTTTAGGGTTTAAGGTTTAGGTTTTAGGGCCTTGTATGGCTACCGAGAATGCCAATTGAGTCTAGGTAGAGACATGCTGAGTTTGACCTCTCTCCATCTCTTGCTTTCTCCCGTTCGCTCTCTCCCCGGATCTCCCTCTCTCTCTCTCTCTCTCGCCCTGTCTTAGGGTTTAGGGTTTAGGGTCTCTCCTACGTTCTTTCGTTCTTCCTTTCTCAGGTCCGTTCACGCGCGGTGTGCGTCCTTTACGGCCTTCGCCGGGGTCTGGCAGGCCCATGTGAAGCTTCGGATTGGGCTTACTTGGAGGTTCAGGGTACTTAGTAACCCATTATAAGATATTATAAGTGTAGCTATAACTCGCATATAAGCCCCTCAAGTACCCTAATGCGGTTACAACTGGGTTATAAGTACAGTAATGATTGGGATACTAAGTACCATGAGCCTCCAAGTAGGGGTTGTTCAGGGTTCCGGGCTTCATGGGGGTCAGGAGACTGAATCCCCTCATACCCTAAAGCTCAGGCGACGTGCCGGGTAAGACTCCCCACTACTCCCTAAGGCTCCCTAAGCTTCCTTAAAGGTTCCCTAGGTACCTACCCCCCAACGAAGCCCCCCGCCCTCAAGGACCCTATCCCCCACTACTCCTTAAGGCTCCCTAAGCTTCCTTAAGGGTTCCCTAGGTACCCTACCCCCCAAATAAGCCCCCGCCCTTAAGGACCTACTGAAACCTAAGGCAATCCTTCTCGCGCCTGGACAGAGATGGGTCCGCTGGGTGCTGGATCATTTCGACACGGACCTCGACCGGGTTGGGGAGTTGGTGACAGGATTTTTCCCGAAGCCAAGTCCCTATTCCCTTGCAGCCCTAAACTATACGCAGGAGATATTCTGTGTTGTCCCCTTATTCTTGAGTTCAAGAGGATCATATTTAGGGATGTTTGTCCGAGGGTTTTAAGGGCCATCCGAGTAAATTCGCACGTACATACAGCCCCGGGTCTGCCAGTTAGGAAGTTATAAAGTTGGCTCTTCTGCGGGAGCCCTCAACCAAGCCCTCGACCTTAACACATCCCCCACACCCTGCGCCGAAACCCCAACCCCCAGGTGAGGTTTTCGGTATCCGGGTTGAGGGTGTAGGTTTTGGGGTTTCAGGGCTTAGGGTCTACGGGTTTAGGGCTTAGGCAAAGTGAAGATCTGTCTCGAGGCTGATATGGACTACCTGTACGGGGTTCAGGGTTTCGGGGCCTTTTATGCTGCCCCTTTGCTTGGGGTAGCTCATAAGGCTACTTCTAAGGCACCGCCAAGTAGAGTTTTGCTTTGCGGGCAGCCGAGTAAGCTGCGCAAGGACCAGCGCCTGCTGAATGTGAACAAGCCGATGCCTGCGAGTGTCATCCCGTTGGTGGAGCAGGCTCGTACCAGGGAGCCCAATACTCGTTAATCTGAGAAAAGTACCGTAGAATAAAGTAACGATTTGAGCTGGGTACCACCGCATTACTCTTTAATTTTCAGACATGCCTCTTCCTGGAATAAAGTTACGTTTTGGGTTTTTCCTTCGTGCACCAGCATACATTCTACAATCTGCAGATATACATGTACATACATACATACATACATACATACATACATATATATATATATATACGTATACACACACACACATATACAAATATATATATATACATATATATATATATTGTTTTCTTATATTCAAGGTTTTCTCCTCAACAACTGGGATCCTGGGCGACACACTCGACCCTCAACACTCGAGCCCTACGAAGCACTCTACTCCACTCGCCAAATCTCTGGATCCCAAACCCCAAGCGTGCCAAAAAAGTAATATAGGCGTCCGAATAACTTCTAATAGTATTCCCTTATGGTCCCTTTGTAGTTACACTACAATAACCCCCCCCCCAAACCCTATTCTGATGATTCAGGCGCCTATATTACACTGGACACGACAGAGTTTCACGGTAAACTTGTGCCGAGGTGCTCAACGTTGCCTTGCAGGCCAAACCGCCGGGAAAGGGCAGTGAACTCCAACAAGTCGGAACATCCTTATCCCCAGACCCTAGAAGGTACACTAAAGGGAATCCCAGCTCTAATCATCCTTAAACCATGTGCCAACTTTCTGCAGTTTGCTGTAGGTGTCCGCCCTCAAATCAACCCTGGGTTTGCTCCTAGGTAGGATAAGGGGGACCCTTAAAAGGGAACCCCTTCTTTACCCTCTTCTGGCTCTCTTGAACAGAGACCTTCTTCAGAGGGTTTATATTCCCCAAGGGTCCCCCTAATCCTATCCCCTATGTGCTCGGATGCTTACCCTAAACCCCACAAGTGGCGACGAGGTCCAGCTGATTCCAGGCTCGGTGGCGCACAGCCAAGTGCTTGGCCTTTTGGCTTGCAAAGCATGCCCTGGAGAGCTTTAGTTTTTTTTTTTTTGGGGGGGGGGGGGGGGGGGGGGTGTTTAGGGCTTAAGGGGTTGGGGGGTTTAGGGTTTAGGTTAGCCATTTGGTACCCATTTTTTTTTGTTGGTTGCTGGGTTCCCTTTTCATGTAGCCAGCCCAAAAAAGGTTGCCCTTATGATAGTCTGGTCACTAGGCTGCCAAGGCAACTTTTTTAACATAAGGGTTTGGGAATCAGCGAGGGTGCGCATTTGGGGTTGGATGGCTGCGTTGGGAAAGTTTTTGACATTTCACCCAGACCTTACATAGCGGAGACCCGAAACCCTAAACTCTAAACCCTGTGTTTTGGTTGGATTGTCAGGATCTCAGCCCTAAGCCCTAAGAGCATGCCATCCGTCACAAGCACCTTCCTTTCGTTGCGCATGTATCCTTTAGGAGGACCAATTCAATTCGGGATGCTCCCCCTTATACTAACATGCAGTCCTTCGTAGGGATGATAAAAGGAGGTACTATAATTTTCAATAAGGTTCGTATAGGGGGGAACATCCCAAGGACCAATGCTGGCTTGCAAAGCTTCTGTTTCAGAAGATTGCCGCCTCGTGGGGGTAGCTGTAACACTTGTTGGTCCAACTTTAGGGTTGAGGGTTTAAGGTTTATAGGGTTTAGGGATTAGGGATGCTGTAGCCACGGGGCCTGTAGTCCTGCAATTGAGGTTTGCTATGTGGTGCGGGCGTCGTGAACAAACATGATGCCACCTGTTTCAACAAGTCAGCAGAACGATTGTTTTGGTCGCGCATGCTTCCAAGAAGAACCCCTGGAATTGGGAATATGGAGGCTTTCCAAAAGTAGGGATATATACATATATATATATATATAATCTTTTTAGGGTGGTGTTCTACTAAAAAGTCGGTATTATCGTATCTTGGGGAATATTTGGGGTGCCCCTCTTTTGGCAAATTCCAGTATATATGTATATCTATATATATACACACATACAATGGTGATGTAGGGAGGAATTCAGAACGTGTACTGCCCTAAACCCTCATCCCTCAACCCTACTTGGGGGGGTCGGAGGACTTAGTAAGTAGTTCTCCACGAGAGTTATAAATAGGAAAGCTCCAATTAGGGTCCCTTTTTAGGGTACTTATACGTCTACTTACCATCTGCTTACTAAGTCCCCCGGCCCTAAACCCTAAACCCTAAACCCTAAACCCTAAACCATGTCTAGTCTCAGTTTAGCTCACTGGGCTGCACCGTAACAGCCACCAACCCTAAACCCGGTTTATGGTTTTAGGGTTTAGGGCCATTAAGCCCAGAGGTTCTGGGCCCTTAACCCTACCTCCTATAAGCCCTAGGCTTTCCCGTAAAAAAAACAAATAAAGCAACAAACATAGATAAACGCCGTACTTGGAGGTTCCTGGGCACTTATAAGTAGGTGACAAGGATAAGGAGGGTAACTACGGTTGTTGTGACCTCACTGAGGTTACTTATATCCGTACTCATAAACCCTATAGGGTTTAGGGTTTAGGGTTTAGGTTTATAAACACTACTTAGAGGTAGCCACGAACCTCCAGGCAGATGGCTTAGTACCAGTGGCTTGGCGATTTTTGAGCCTTGTGTGGTGCCCTCGTGAGTGACTCATGGGATGTGCGTCGTGGTCTTACATACACTGTCTGGGTTTTAAGGGTTTAGGGTTCAGGGCTTTAGGGTTTAAGGTCTAGAGGCGTTGGGAGAGGCTCAAGGGGGGGCGGCTTAAAAAGGGCTACTATACGGGAACAAATACTAATGGCATTCCCTTATGGTCCCTTATGTCTTTATACCAGAATCAGCCCCGAAACCCTAGCCCTACCCTAAACCCTAAACCCTAAAGCCTAAACCCTAATTCAGGCCCCTATGTTAAGCTGCTGGGCTGAGGTCTGGACTTATTTCGTGGACACCACCGCGTGGGTGGAGGCCGCCGGCAAAGGCGGCCCCGCACAAAGGAGAGCCCCTAAACCCCTAAACCCCTAAACCCCTAAACCCCTACACCCCTAAACCCCTAAACCCCTAAACCCCTAAACCCTAAACCCTAACCCCTAAGCCTTGAAGGTGGGGGGGGGGGGTTGGGCTCCTTTTGGACTCTTCAAACCCTGAAGGCTCCTGAATCCCGCAGCTCTCTAAACCTTCTAAGCCCGCAACTCTTAAGAGGGTTTAGGGTTTAGGGTAGCCCAGTGGTAGCCTTTGCCTCCTTCTTTAGTTCAAGGTGCCCTTATTAAAGCAGCCAACGACTTGAAAGGATACCCTTCTTTTTTTAAGTTACTGGGCTACTTAGAGAGGGCGCTCGACCGTTTTGTTGTTGCCTCTTGTGTTGCATTGTTTAAGATCACCACGCCATGTGCATTTGTTTTCTTGATCCCTCTCTCTCACTCTCTCTTTGCCTGCCTCTCTCTCTCTCTCTATCCCTAAACCCTAAACCCCAAACCTCTCTTTTCTCTGTGCCTCCCTGTCTCTCTTGCTCTTGCTTTTGCTCTTTCCGCCAAGGTGAAATATGCCGCGCGTGGCGGAGCTTCAAGAAGGAGAAGCACCCAAAGCAAAGCACGATGGCCTAAACCTCAAGTAACAAACCTTCTTGGGTTTAGGGGTTTAGGGGTTTAGGGTTTAGGGTTTAGGGTTTAGGGTTTAGGGTTCACATCTGTGTCTTGGGATGTAGGGTTCTGTAGGTTCTGGCTCAACCCTAAGCCTTGGCATGTTCCCCCTTAGGGGAACCGTCCTTAATATTAATCGGGATTCTAGTACCCGCTTACTACAATCCCTTAACCCGAAACCCTAATCCCTAAACCCTAAACCCTAAACCCTAAATCCCTTTCAAGGACTGCTAGTACAGGGGGGAACATCCCCTAAACCCTCCCTTGCACTTTGGGTTGAGGGTTTAGGGTTTAGGTTTAGGGTTTAGGGTTTAGGGTTTAGGTTTAGGGTTTAGGGTTTAGGGTTTAGGGTTGAGGGTTTAGGGTTTAGGGTATAGGGTTTAGGGTTTAGGGTTCACGTCTGTGTCTTGGGGATGTCGGGTTCTATAGGGTCTGGCCAAACCCAAGCCTTAAACTCTAAACCCCAAATAAAGCCTGCAACCCCGGCCAGGGTAACACAAATTGCTCCAAATCCCAGCACGCTGGTCTTCTTGAATGAGGTTGGGCTTATGGTTTGGGTTTAGGGTTTCTGGTTTAGGGTATGTTAAATATTTGCAGTTGTAGTATCTGGTTTTCTTGTGCAGAGGCCACTTTGCATGCAAAGGACCCCACCGAAGTCCTGATGACAAGCCAAACAGGAAAGCCACTTCAGAAGTTCCTTAAACCCTAAACCCTAAACCCTAAACCCTAAACCCTAAACCCTAAACCCTAAGAGCCCCAACCCTAACTTCGGAAAGATCCCGTATCCTCTCGTCCGCAAAGCAAGCGTCTGCGAGAGGAGCGTGGCGCCGTTCTCCCCCAGACAATGGAACTGAGCGCCTTGTATCGGAGTTGTGGAAAAGTTTGCTTCTGGCTCGGGTTCCAAAAGCTTGTTCGGCGTAAGGGCCTTGAAGGCTGTAGAATCGGGGTTTTGGATCGAGGTTCACGGCTTAGGGCGGAAGATGTGGGCCACGCAGCATTGGAATCATCCAGCTTGGGCTAGGGCTAAAGTCCCTAAACCCTATTCCCTAAAACCCCAAAGAAACTGAAGACCTAGGGAGACTTAAACCCTAAATAAACCCTTCGAGGCTATCTCCATCCGCAGTATGCAGAAGGCTCAGCTCGAGCCACAACCCCCCCCCCCCCCCCAACACGCTAAAGCCAAAAGCCCTCCCCCTCTCCCCCCTCTCTCCATTTCGACAAGAAGACAGAGAGAGAGAGAGAGAGAGAGAGAGCCATATTTATGATTTTACATATACATATACATATACATATATATATATATGAATGCAACATATGATATACATATAGAATAGAACATTGTGTATGCATGTTACATATGCCATATAGTGTATATGATATCTATATCTAGGTATCCATGTTATCTACATGGGACCCTAAACCCTAAACCCTAAACCCTAAACCCTAAACCCTAAACCCTAAGCCCTAAGCCCTAAGCCCTAAGCCCTAAACCCTAAACCCTAAACCCCAGACAGCTACCCAGATCTAAACGTACTTGCTATATTCACACAGCGAAATGAAGTTAAAGCCCAGGTGGCTGGGTGCCCACTCCTGAAGTGAGCGTGGCTTGGCATCTGATGGCATCCTGGTGGTTCCCCTGAGGTTTGGGGTTCAGGGTTTAGGGTTTAGGGTTTAGGCTTAGCGTCTAGGGTTTAGGGGTGCTGTTGATGGTCTAGGATTTCGTACGACCTTAAGTTATTAAGGGTCCAAGGTCGAACCCCTAGATACATGTCCTCCTCACAAGCGCAGCTCTTCTCACATCTGCGTGCCCGGGCCTTTAATTGGAAACCCCCAAACGCTAGCAGTCAGTGACCTCATTGGTATCCCGTGCACATGTCCCAGAATGATTGACCTACTGGTTCTTAGTAGGGGATGGGGGAATGAGGTATATATACAGTGCCTTAACGGGTAGATATAGAGTGATGTAAGGTACCTACTTCTGTTCTTCCACTATTAACAATCTGTAGGCTGAACTAGAAAAGGATAGGGGCGGACGACAGGGTTCATTGGGCAAGGGGGTTCTACCGTCTCTTCTGTGAATTACTCACGGGAAACCAAGAGGCTGGAAGGGACATGGGGGTGTAAGGCCCCATATTTCCCGAATAAGGGCCGCTGAATAATCCCAAAAAAGCCTTCTAATTTTTTAATAGTTCCCTATATATGGCCCCCATTTACACCCCTCCCTTCCGCCCCCTTTGCTCCTTAAGAACTATACGGTAGAAACCTAAGGAATCACCAATATTGTGGCGTTAGGACTATTAGTATACTACTGTTTGCTGAAGAACCCCAAAAGAACAAACAATAATAATCCCTAGATTCCCCTCATAAGGAAGAATATTTTCATTCTTTGGGGGAGGTCTAAAGCAGTTACTAGTATAGGATGCCTCAAACCCTAAAACCCTAAAACCCTAAAACCCTAAAACCCTAAAACCTAAAGCCTAAACCCTAAACCCTAAACCCCAAACCCTAAACCCCCAAAACGGACCTCCAAAGGTGGTCATTCCCTGCACACTTCGAGATGCACAGCGCAAGTTCGCCTTGGGCGAGATGCTGCGCACCGCCCCTGGGCTGGTCTTGCTCGCCCAGACCCAGAAACTCCAAAAACGCCTCAGCTAAGGAAGATTAGGGTTTAGGGTTTAGGGTTTAGGGTTTAGGGTTTAGGGTTTAGGGTTTAGGGTTTAGGGTTTAGGGCCTTACATCATATTCGGGTTCACATATTTGGGGTGAAACACCTTAGTTAAGGAAGATGCCTTACATCATACTAGGGTTCAGATTTTTTGGGGTCCAAGGATAATTCAAGGGATGTTCCTCAATTCAGGGGTTTTGGAGTCTGTGGGGAGGTACCCTTTGGGGGGGGGATTTGGGATTCAACGGCTCCCTTGTAAAGTGCCCTAAACCCAAAACGGGTACCCTTATGATGATATGGTTCGGTTTAGGGTTTAGGGTCTAGGGTTTAGGGTTTGGGGTTTGGGGTTTGGGGTTTGTTATAAGCCAGGAAGGCAGCAGAGTTCAGGGCTTGGGTGTTCTTATGGTAGTGGAAACAAGGATGGAGGTGCCTATAACCCTAAACCCTAAACCCTAAACCCAAAACCCTAAACCCAAAACCCTAAACCCTAAACCCTAAACCCTAAACCCTAAACCCTAAACCCTAAACCCTAAACCCTAAACCGAAACTCTAAACCCTAAACCCTATATGTGTTTTTTGTTTTTACATGTTAGTTTTTGTCCGTCCCTATTCCCTTTATGGGGATTTCCTAGGGTACCTCGCACCCTCATTCTGGAATAAGAGCTGGTAGGCTTTTTGGAGGTTTAAGGTTTAGGGCGCAAGGGTTTAGGGTTTAGGTTTCTAGGGTTTTAGGGTTCTAGGGTTCTAGGGTCTAGGGTTCTAGGATTTAGGGTTTAGGCGTTAGGGGCCCCCAGACTCCAGTTAAGGCTTATCCCTTGAACCTTCTCAGCTTTGGGTTCCGGGTTCTTTAGGGTGAGGGTCTGCGCCAGCCCGCCCAAGCCCCTAAACCCCTCGACCATACTCCTGAACTGAACCCTTCGTCCGACACCCTACACCCCTAACCCCCACACAAAACGCTACAAAAGCCCCAAAAAACTCCCCAAGCCCCTAAACCCTAAACCCTGCAAACCCTACATGAAGCCGCAACCCTAAAAAACCCCTCCCTCCGCCCAATCGGAACCGAGGTGCTCGAGCAAACCTTGAAGCCCTTAGAGGCCTGGGGCCTTGGGGAAGTTCTGGGAACCCTCAGCCCCAACCCTAAACCCTAAACCCGAAACCCTAAACCCTAAACGCTAAAACCCTAAACCCTAAACCCTAACCCCCAAACCCTAAACCCCGAGCCCAAAACCCTAAACCCTCAACCCCAGACCCTAGGATCCTCTCGTCTCGGGGAAGTTGAGGGTGAACACTCGAATGTCCGAGTTGGGTTTTAGGATGTTTTAGAGTTCAGGGTTCAGGTTTCAGGGTTTTGGGTTTAGGGTGATGGACTGTAGGGTTTCGGGTTTAGGGACTTCAACGAATCTAGGGCCTTTTATCAGCTAGATGTCTTCTGCCTTGCCTTCAATCTCTGGTCCCAGCATCACTGCGCATAGTCCACTCACTCAGGTACCCTAAACCCTAAACCCTAAACCCCGAAGCCCAAAACCCGACCAGTTTCTGGGATATTTCAGATTGTGTTTGCGAGAGTAGTGCTGTTGCAGCTCAGCTTCCCCCATTCCCTTAAATGCCTAAATTCATTAAGCCACACCCTAAGGCCCCTCCACTGCCTTGAGCTCAGCCCATAAAACCTGGACCCTGAACCCTAAACCCTAAACCCTAAACCCTAAACCCTAAACCCTAAACCCTAAACCCTAAACCCTAAACCCCTAAGCCCCGAACCATTAAGCGATGCTTAAGGTGATCGTGGCCCTTTCCAATGCTACGGCAGACGAGGCGTGGGCGCACTCCACTCCAGGGCTTGGGGTTTGGGGTTTAGGATTTAGGGTTTAGGGTTCGGGGTTTAGGATTTAGGGTTTGGGGTTTAGGATTTAGGGTTTAGGGTTCGGGGTTTAGGGTTTAGGGTTTTAGGGTTTAGGGTAACAGGGAACGGGAGTGCAAAGCGTCTGGCCATTCCAGTTTACTCCCCCGTTGCGCGAAGCCCAGGTTACCATCAAAATGATAGCCTGTTGGAGCCTAAACCCTAAACCCCAAACCCTAAACCCTAAACCCTAAACCGTCCTCGCAGACTGCATATCACACCCCTGGCCAGCAGGTTGTAGCTCCAGGGTGATGGAGGCACTGTAAATTCCACTACTCTCTGAATGGCACCACCAGTCTCATTGTCCTACCTACAGGGTGGGGGCCCCGTAGTTATAAGTAGAGTTATAAGGGCCCTAAGTTGGGTTATAAGGACCCTAAGTTAGGTTATAAGTCCCTTAACTACAGTTAGTATAGTAAGGGGGCCCCACCCTGTACCTAGACAGGGTGTTTCAACAGTTGCTGGCAAACCTTCGCAATGGGTGGGAATACGGGGCCCGTGGCCTGGGGTGGGAATTTAGGGTTTATAGGGTTGGGTAAACCCCTAAACCCCTAAACCCCTAAACCCCTAAACCCCTAAAACCCCTAAAACCCCTAAACCCCTAAACCCTAAAACCCCTAAAACCCCTAAACCCCTAAACCCTAAAACCCCTAAAACCCCTAAAACCCCTAAACCCCTAAACCCCTAAACCCTAAAACCCCTAAACCCCTAAACCCCTAAGCCCCTAAGCCCCTAAGCCCCTAAGCCCCTAAACCCCTAAGCCCTAAAGGAAGGGCCATCATTTTTGCGAAGTTACCACGCATTTTTTCGCATGGACTCCCAGAGACTCAGCCCCAAAGGCGGCTGCAGTCGAAACCAAGCTCTCGCGGTTCCTGGCTGCTTGGGCAGATGGGTTTAGGGTTTTTGGGTTTGGGGTTTGGGGTTTAGGATTTAGGGCTTAGGGTTTAGGGTTTAGGGTTTGGAGTTTGGGGTTTAGGGTTTAGGGCTTAGGGTTTAGGGTTTAGGGGTTAGGGGTTAGGGTTTAGGGTTTGGGGTTTAGGGCTTAGGGTTTAGGGTTTAGGGTTCTGAACCTCCGGCTGCCCTGCACATGCCCCTACTCCATCTTTATGGGGGCACGGATCGCTTCCCACTGATACTACATCATCCCCCCCCCCCCCCCCCCCTTTAGGGTTTGCTAGGACCGGGAGTAGGCCCCTTTTTTTAGGGTTGGGGTTCCCCTTATAATCCCCTTAAAGCCAAAAAGGGTACCCTTTTATTCCTAGGTTACTCCCGGGTCTAGTTTGGGTTCAGGGTTTATAGGGTTGAGGGCTAGATCGCCCTTTCTATTCACCGGCTTCAGAGTTGCGAGTTCCGCTTGACATGGCTGCTGCAGAGGCTCCAAACACTTCCGCCAATCCAACGCTTGTGATTCTTCTCCTACTTTGAAGCCTCAAAGGCAGCTGGAAGTAGGGTTTAGGGTTTAGGGTTTAGGGTCTAGGGCTTAGGGTTTAGGGTTTAGGGTTTAGGTTGAACGGATCGCCACAGCTACTCCCGCAAAAAAAGATGTGGCCTCCTACGACTGACGACCCATGAGCCTGCAGGTAGGCCCCGAAACCCTTCGTAGCAGCTGAGTAGGTAACCTTCAACCTTTTGGTGTACATACAATCCTACCATAGTTGAAAGGTTGACCCTTTTTTTGGCCAGGGTGCTCAGCAACTAGGAACCTGCTCACTAGAATCCCTAAACCCTAAACCCTGAACCCTGAACCCTAAACCCTAAACCCTAAACCCTAAACCCTAAACCCTAAACCCTAAACCTTAAACCCTAAACCCTAAACTCTAGATCAGTGAGGACACAATCCCGGTCATTGTGGACGCAGTGGAGGGCAGCTCGCCTCAGATCGCAGCACGCGAGTGGGGGATTCCGAAACTAGGGTTTAGGGTTTAGGGTTTAGGGTTTAGGGTTTAGGGTTTAGGGTTTAGGGGTTGAGGGTTGAGGGTTTAGGGTTTAGGGTTTGGGAGATCGATCCAGTGATTTTTTTGGGTGCCCAAGTCCCTGGTTCACTGCTATGAACCAGTAGTGAACAGTGGGGTTGGATTGCGGGGCTTACCAGGACCTTGGGTGAACCTGCCTACTTTTTGGAGTTAGAGCCTCTGTTTGTACAGGTCCAGCACCCAAAAACGGCAGGTTACACGACGTCCAACGTGGGGTTTCGGGGTTCGGTCCCGGGGAGGCCCTAAACCTTGCCTAGCCCTCGGAATGCTTAAGACTACTTTTGGTAATTCGGTAGTTTTGATATAGGAAATAAATGGCTTAAGCATTCCAAGGGCTTAGCGGTCGGGCTAAGGACTCTGGGAGCTCATGCTCGTTGTGTGATCCAAAGGGGCCTTTTCATATCCAGACCCACAACCTGATCTGTGCAAGCGTGAAGCTCTCAGTCAAGTTGTATCTCTCACACCAACCGGTTAAATTGTGCTGTATCATGATGTTTTGGTAGAAGTCGTTGGTCAGAATAGGCTGTTTTGCCACGACGTTTTTGTTTCGGGCTCGCGTAAATCATGATTGACGTGGTGTGCTTCCACACACTGAACATCAATGGTCAGCTAAAATGCCATCTTTGGTAGGCCACGTTATCTAGTTTTAAGTGTGTTGGCGCCAAGAATGTAGGAGTCAATTGAATGGCTCGTGTGTGTTTGGACACCCAGCTTCCTGAGCAGTTAGTCTTTCTGCCGAATTTATCTCAGATTGGGTGGCTGAAATGTGTTGTCGGATGACCTGTTGGGATCCGGTTGTCAAAACAGACTCCTGTGCCACGACATTTCTCGTTGAAATCACGCTTGCTTTGCAAGTGCCAACACCGTGTGCCCTCGAAAATTCATCCAGGATGATTTCTTCACTGCCGAGATTTGGCCCAAAGCAGGGGCATTTCACAGACGCATGGGTTCACAGCAGGTCCTGTCTCTCGGTGTTAGTGCCACTGTCTTGCATGAAGGTGCTGATTTTTGTTGTTCGCAGGTTATTTTCGGAAACGCACACTGCTCATCTGGCTCCGTGACTCAAACTCTTTGTGAAGTATTGCGCACCTAGCCAATACATGTGGCCCTCCATCGAACGTTCCCGAATGTCCCTAACACTCCGAAAGTTCCTGCGAGGCCGATCCAGAACGAATTTGTGAGGCTGATCCGAACGATCCCGAACGATCCCGAACGATCCCGAACATTCCCGAACGATCCCGAACGATCCCGAACGTTCCTGCGAGGCCGAACCAGAACGATTCTGTGAGGCCGATCCCGAACGATTCCGAACGATTCCGAAGGATCCCGAACGATCCCGAACAATCCCGAACGATCCCGAACGTTCCTGCGAAGCCGATCCAGAACGATTCTGTGAGGCCGATCCCGAACGATCCCGAACGTTCCTGCGAGGCCTATCCAGAACGATTCTGCGAGGCCGATCCCGAACGATCCCGATCCTGCGAGGCCTATCCAGAACGATTCTGTGAGGCCGATCCCGAACGATCCCGAATGATCCCGAACGATCCCGAACGATCCCGAACGTTCCCGAACGATCCCGAACGATCCCGAACGATCCCGAACGATCCCGAACGTTCCCGAACGTTCCCGAACGATCCCGAACGTTCCTGCGAAGCCGATCCAGAACGATTCTGTGAGGCCCATCCCGAACGATCCCGAACGATCCCGAATCCCGAACGTTCCTGCGAGGCCTATCCAGAACGATTCTGCGAGGCCGATCCCGAACGATCCCGAACGATCCCGAACGATCCCGAACGTTCCCGAACGATCCCGAACGATCCCGAACGATCCCGAACGATCCCGAACGATCCCGAACGATCCTGCGAGGCCGATCCTAATTAATTTTAATCAATTTTAAGTCATTTTCATTAGTTTTAATTACTTTTAATTTTGACTAATTTTATTTTATTTTAATTAATTATAATTAATTTTAATTACTTTTAATTAATTTTCATTAATTTCAATTAATTTTAATTAATTTTAATTAATTTTAATTAATTTTAATGTATTTTAATTTTATTTAATTTTAATTCATTTTATAATGAATTTTAAATTAATTTTAAATACTTTTAAGTAATTTTAATGAATTTTAATTAATTTTAATGATTTTTAATTCATTTTAAAATTAATTATTAATTCATTTTAATTAGTTTTAATTAATTTAGAACGATTCCGTGAGGCCGATCCCGAACGATCCCGAATGATCCCGAACGGGCGGGGGGGGGGGGGGGGGGGGGGGGGCGTGGGGGGGGCGGGGAGGGGGCGGGGGGGGAGGGGGGGGGGGTTGGGATCGTTCGGGACACATCGTTCGGGACACAGAATCGTTCTGGATCGGCCTTGTAGGAACGTTCGGGATCGTTCGGGATCGTTCGGGATCGGCCTCACAGAATCGTTCTGGATCGGCCTTGCGGGAACGTTCGGGATCGTTCGGGACCGTTCGGGAACGGCTTCATAGGATCGTTCGGGATCGTTCGGGATCGTTCGGGATTGTTCGGGATCGTTCGGGATCGTTCGGGATCGTTCGGGATCGGCCTCACAGAATCGTTCTGGATCGGCCTCGCAGGATCGTTCGGGATCGTTCGGGATCGTTCGGGAACGTTCGGGATCGTTCGGGATCGTTCGGGATCTTTCGGGATCGGCCTCGCAGAATCGTTCTGGATAGGCCTCGCAGGAACGTTCGGGATCGTTCGGGATCGTTCGGGATGGGCCTCACAGAATCGTTCTGGATCGCAGGAACGTTCGGGATCGTTCGGGAACGTTCGGGATCGTTCGGGATTGTTCGGGATCGTTCGGGATCGGCCTCGCTGAATCGTTCTGGATCGGCCTCGCAGGAACGTTCGGGATCATTCGGGATCGTTCGGGATCGGCCTCGCAGAATCGTTCTGGATCGGCCTCGCAGGATCGTTCGGGGTCGTTCGGGATCGTTCGGGATCGTTCGGGATCGTTCGGGAACGTTCGGGATCGTTCGGGATCGTTCGGGATCGTTCGGGATCGGCCTCGCAGAATCGTTCTGGATAGGCCTCGCAGGAACGTTCGGGATCGTTCGGGATCGTTCGGGATGGGCCTCACAGAATCGTTCTGGGTCGGCTTCGCAGGAACGTTCGGGATCGTTCGGGAACGTTCGGGATCGTTCGGGATTGTTCGGGATCGTTCGGGATCGGCCTCGCTGAATCGTTTTGGATCGCCTCGCAGGAACGTTCGGGATCGTTCGGCACAGAATCGTTCTGGATCGGCCTCACAGGATCGTTCGGGATCGTTCGGGATCGTTCGGGTTCGTTCGGGATCGGCCTCGCAGAATCGTTCTGGATCGGCCTCGCAGGAACGTTCGGGATCGTTCGGGATCGTTCGGGATGGGCCTCACAGAATCGTTCTGGATCGGCTTCGCAGGAACGTTCGGGATCGTTCGGGAACGTTCGGGATCGTTCGGGATCGGCCTCACAGAATCGTTCTGGATCGGCCTCGCAGGAACGTTCGGGATCGTTCGGGATCGTTCGGGATTGTTCGGGAACGTTCGGGATCGTTCGGGATTGTTCGGGATCGGCTTCACAGGGTTCTTTCATCGGGATCGTTCGGGATGGTTCGGGAAGAAGGGGTGGGGGGTGGGGGGGGGTGGGGGGGTGGGGTGGTGGGTGGGGGGGGGTGCGGGGGTGGGGGGGTTGGGGGGGTGGTTGGGGGGGGGAGGGGGGTTGGGGGGAACAACACCTGACAAGAGTGTTTGCCTCCAATAAATCACGTGGAGTACAGCCTATCAACGACAACAAAGCCTATATAACACAGCCAACTGCTGCCGACCACTGTGCACCGATGAAACCCGGACAAAGACAGACGACTCGCGCCGGTTTTGCTTCCAATATACGTCGCAGAGCACAGTTTATCAACGTCAATAAAGCCAACTATTGCCGACCACTGTGCGCCGATTAAACCCGAACAAAGACAGACACCTCATACCAATTTTGTTTCCGATATACATCACAGAGGACAGCTTATCAACGACACAAAAGTCTAATATCAGTCGAATAAAGCCATTTGTTGCCGACCACTGTGCACCTCGCACCAGTTTCGCCTCTAATACACAACGTGGAGCGCAGCTTATCAACGACAGCAAAGCCCCATAAAGCCAAGTATTGCTGACCACTGTGCACCTATTAAGCCAGAATAAAGATAGACACCTCACACCAATTTTGCGTCCAATATACATCGCAGAGGACAGCTTATCAATGACACGGAAGCCTAGTATCTTCAACTGTTGACGACCATTGGGCACCGATTAAACCTGAACAAAGACAGACACCGCACACCAGTTGTGCTTGCAATTTACAATGCACAGCACAGCTTAAAAACAAGAAAAGACGCTTAATAAACGCAACCGCCTTACATCTTTTCCGACATGAATATCAACCACCACGTACGTTTCACGCACGCTTCAAACCCAAAAAAACACTTCAGTAATCCCCCAAAAACATCAGAAACACCAGCCACCTGGCACCAATTAATCATCGCAACAGCCACCCCCCCCGCCCCACAAAAACAAGACAACGACAACCTACCAACACCAATAAAAACAGCCCAAACGATAGCCCCATGCAACACGCCCGGGCCTGCACATAGCACCGTTTCCCCGGTAGTCTTAAGCATTCCGAGGGCTAGCCAACCTAAACCCTAAACCCTCATTGTTGCCATTTGCAAATAGGTTTAGGGTTTAGGGTTTAGGGTTCCATTGTACAGGCCAATATGTTCATGGCGTAGTTGGCCTAAGGTACCTTTTCGGTTTCCTGTTCGGCTAGACCCCAAACGCCTGACGTACTTAGTAGCCCAGTATAGGGCAATTTCCACCTTTCGTTGGTTGTCCGACGCAGTATTTCCTAAAGTCCCGAAAGCCCTGGAGCTTCTGTCTCAGGTTGCTAGACTGCTCTTCGAAGTACTTCATCATGTTGCTTTGGCATATTTATAGGAGACCCTAAGATGCTGCGTGTACAGGGTTTAGGGTTTAGGGTTTAGGGTTTGGGGTTTAGGGTTTCGGGTTTAGGGTTTAGGGTTGTTCTCAGAACAACTCAGGCGTAGGGGTTGAGGGCTCTTGCATGAGGTCCAGCAAGCTCTGCGCAGAACCGAGACCGTGGCCTCAGAAGAGCGAGAGGCTGTGAGGGTTTCGGGGTTACATGAAGGTCATGTGTTCTTACAAGTAGGACGTACGTGCCCTAAATCTCGTTCTGCCAACCCAAACCACGAACCTACATGGTGTTTCGGGGCTCCAGACTAGAAGCTTTAGGGCCTTTAGGGTTTTAGGCAGGGGGGCCCCCCACACACATTGGACACAGCAGCCAGGGGACATCCTCTCCGTCTTCGATGCGGATGACCTCATGCATCCGCAGCGGATAGAACTGATCAGTGCTCTGGCCTTCTGGGGGGCGAAAAGAAAGGCGCTTGGAAGGAAAGTTAGGTTTTTTATATGGGCGGGATACTTTGAAGCTAAGGTGGTGATAGGATGTCTTCGTCACCTAGTAGATCCGAGCGTTCACGTTGAGGGTTAAGGACTTATGGCTCAAGGTTCAGGGTTTCGGTCCCTAAACCCTAGACCCTAGACCCTAAACCCTAAACCCTGAACCCTAAACCCTAAACCCGAAACCCCAATCCCTAAACCCAAAGTAAGGCCTTCATCAAGCCTCAGTCCCGCGAGAAGCCTTCAGTTGGGAGAGCGTTCCCTTGCACCTCCCGTAATCCCTAAACCATAAGCCCTAAACCCTAAACCCTAAACCCTAAACCCTCAACCGTAAGGCCCCACACATGGGATTCCGAAAATAGGGCTACCCTGTCTATTTTTTTTTTTGGCCGGGGGGGGGGGGGGGGGGGGTTCTTATAATCGGGGGTATAATAGGGGTACGCCCGTATTGTGGGAAATGCCCACTTGTAGGAAAGAAGCCTCTATTGGGGACCATAGCCTGACGCCCACCACGCTTTTAGGGCTTAGGGTTTAGGAACTTCTGGTACTTCTGACATAGACACACAGAATAAACAATAAACAATCGTGATTCATCCGGGGATAGCCATAGTTGTCTTACGTACAACCCCCCATTTATGCAGTACCCATGAACCTCCAGGTACACTCTTCATCGTTCAGCCCCCTAAACCCTGAACCCTAAACAGTAAACCCTAAACCCTAAGCCCAAAACCCTAAACCCTAAAGCCTAAACCCTAAAAACCCTAAACCCTAAACCCTAAACCCTAAACCTCTAAACCCTAAACCCTAAACCCTAAACCTCTAGACCTTCACTTGTCGCACAAGGCAAAGCCTTCCATGCAAAGCCGGATCTCAAGCTCTTGCTGCACAGCACCCTGTCTGGGATGTGCATGCGGGGCTCGGTTTAGGTGTTTCGGGTTTAGGGTTTCGGGTTTAGGGGTTAGAGTTTCCGTACTTCAAGGCGTCATGCGGGGCTCGGTTTGGGTGTCTAGGGTGTTTAGGGTGTTTAGGGTGTTTAAGTTGTTTAGGGTGTTTAGGCTGTTCAGGGTTCGGGTGGTTCAGGGTTGAACAGGTTCAGAGTTTAGGGTGTGCCTACCTAAACCCTAAACCCTAATCCTAAAATCCTACATCCATAGAGGGTTTCTTGGCATCCAGGCGTCGGTGCAACACGGGTGGAAGTTAACTAGGGCTTAGGAGGCGTTGAGGGTCCGCGCTTCCTACATCTGGGCGGCAAGGTTGGGATGTTCCCCCTTGTACTTACAGGCCTTACTAAGGACTCTCATGGGGGGGAGGGGGGGGCTACTAGAATCCCTATTAAGGGACTGCTAGTATAAGGAATATACTTACAGTCCTTAATAGGGATTCTCATAGGGGGGGGGGGGGGTACTAGAATACCTTTTTTCAGGACTGCTATATACTATTTTTTTTTCAGGACTGCTAGTCTAAGGGAAAAAACAGCCCAACGGCAAGGTTACTTCCCCCTCTTCAACAACAGCCAACCTCGGACCTGCCCACACTACGACCTCAACGACCGCTTGCACGTGCACCGCGGCGGAAGCTGCCTGAAACCCCCTAAACCCTAAACCCCTAAACCCCGAAACCCCTAAACCCCTAAACCCCTAAACCCCTAAACCCCTAAACCCTAAACCCTGTATCCTGAGCTCTCTTCAGTCTAAAGCCCCCCTTATCGGCCCTAAACCCTGAAACTCTGAACTCCTAGGCCCTAAATTCCCACACACACACACACACCCCTCAAACTGGAAGCCGGAACCCCCCCCTAAACCCTAAACCCTAAACCCTAAACCCTAAACCCTAAACCCTAAACCCTAAACCCTAAACCCTACATGTCCTCCCCCGCAGCCCTGCTAAGCCCCTAAGCTCTGGGCTCAGTTCTTATAAGGGTTTATGAGGGTTGAGGGTTTGGGGGTACCCTACACAACCCCTCCTCATCCGGAGAGGCCTTTCACTTGTTGTAGGGTTTAGGGTTTAGGGTTTAGGGTTTAGGGTTTAGGGTTTAGGGTTTAGGGTTTCCCTCAAGTATCAAACCATCTTCGCTTCTTCAACTGAGGGTCTTCTTTGGCGTCCCTGTGGTTCTTGCGGCCCCTTACCTATTCCTACCTTGTACAACAGTTTCAATATACACGCACATACGTACATACATACATACATACATACATACATACATACATACACACACATACATACATACATACGTACATACATACATACCTACGTACATACATACATACATACATACATATATACAGCTCCAGGGATTTAGGGTTTAGGATTTAGGGTTTAGGGTTTAGGGTTGGTTTCTGTGCGGATGTTGGACCTGTTTTGCAGTTGGGTTTGTGTTTGACCACGAGCTTGGGGTGGTTGGGGCATATGCGGGTATACGTATGTTTGTATGCAAATACACACACACACACACATTATATGTATGTAATAAGACATTCACACACACACACACATATATATATATATATATATGTATATATATATAGATACATATACATATATAGACATATATGCATTTATCTATATGGATATAGTTGGTTGAGGTTTTTGGGTTTTATGTGTATTTATGAACCCCATGGCAGGCAGAGCCCCACCCCCACCCCCCCCCCCCCCCCCATCTCCCCCCCCCTTCCCTCCGCCCCCATCCAAGGTTGCCAAGCCGGGACTTGGCCATCATGGAGGAGGCGACGCGCCAGGCGCTGACACTTATATGTAGGGTTATAAGTGCCTGCAGTACCCCCACAAGGCACCCCCTCCCCCTCCCTGCCCCTTAACGATTGAAGTTTGGTTTTTTGGTGGGGAGTTTCAGGTTTGAGCCCTAAACCCTAAACCCTAAACCCTAAACCCTAAACCCTAAACCCTAAACCCTACATAGAACTGTGATTTTGGGAGCTCGGGCCTGGGCCTAAGGGTGTGGGGTTCTTCATTTGGTTCGAGCTAAACTCCTATCTTGCCGGTGCAAGATCTGGGTAAAACTCCCTAACCCAAAACCCGAAGGCCCCCAAAACCTTCACCTTAAACGATGGATCATGTAAAAACCCTAAGGCCTGAACCCTAGAAACCGGGGCAGGGCGCCGGAACGCAACCCCCAAAAAGCCCCCATACCCCAAAGCGACCCCAAAACCTTACAACCCTAAACCCTAAACCCCTAATTCCCTAAACCCCCAAAACCAAACCCAAAACCCCGAGGCCACCCTCAAACCCTTGAACCCTACACCCCAAAGCCCGACCACCCTATAGAACCCCACGAAGCTCCGAAGGCACATTTCCCCAAATAGTGGTAACCCTTACACGCCCCGAAATACTATAATCCTTCTTCTTGGACCCCCCAAAATGGGTCATTACCCATGTTTTCGGAAACCCTAAGCCCTAAACCCTAAGCCCCAAACCCCAAACCCTAAACACTAAGCCCGAAACTCCAAACCCTAAACCCTAAACCCAGAACCCTAAACCCTAAACCCTAAACCCTAAACCCTAAACCCTAAACCCTAAACCCTAAACCGGAAGGTCGCCCACCTCCACGACACGGTCCACGAGATTTTCAACTCGGGGATTGCCATGAGTCGTGAGGCACCGGCTCGTTTTTTTTTTTTTTTTTTTTTTTTTTTTTTTTTTTTTTTTTTTTTTTTTTGGGGGGGGGGGGGGGGACTTTTTGCGGGGCTTTAATTTAGGGTTTAGGGCTTAGGGTTTAGGGTTTAGGGTCTTTGAGGTAGATCTCTCTACCTACCTGGAAGTTTATGGTTTGGGTTTCTGGGGTTTGGGGTTTAGGGTTTAGGGCTAGTGTTTTGGGGGGGGGGGGGGGGGGTGACCCTAGAGTACTATTTGCTTAAGAACCCCCTCCCAAAAAAGTTTCCGCATATGGGCAATATAGGGATTCGCTAAGATCCTTCTACACCCTCCAAACCCTCTGCACCCTGTAAGCCCTATAAACCCTAGATCCTTTCCTAGGAAGGCTTGCATAAGATGGCTAGACCTTGCTACATGTACACCCAAAATGTCCCCCGCTTCTGAACCCTAGACCACTAAAGCTCCCATAAATTTCCCAAAGCTGAAACCTAGAAATCCCTAAACAACTTCAAGCTACATAAATCTGTAGTCAACGCCGGGACAACACAAAGAAAGATCTTAGATCAAGCTTCGCTCCCCCCGGAAACAAAAACCTTCGACACCCTTGAAGCCCTAAGCCCTAAACCCACGCAGGTTGTGGACATCTACACTTACAGTGACACGCCGGAGGCTGCCACAAAGGAGGCCCTGGCGCGTATGTCCTGTTTGAAAGATCTTCTGAGGGAATAGGGTTTAGAGTTCAGCCCGGAGTACGTTAAGGGAACTTCGTAGGGTAGGGGTAAAAGTTTGAGACGACCATGACAGTATGTAAGCCCTGTAGCCGAGCTCAGGTAGGGTTGAGGCTTAGCAGTTAAGACCTTACAAGTTTTGACTTTTTGGCGTCCTAAATGTATTATATTGTTCACTATTCTGAGAACCGCAAACTCCAAAAGGGACACGAACGTAGGGAACTTGACACACACACACACACAAAGAAAAAGCCTGAACCCTGCTGAACCCTAAACCCTAAACCCCAAGCCCTAAACCCTAAACCCTGAACCCTAGACCCTACACCCTAAACCCGAAGCCTTGGCCCTGGGCTTGGCTTTGTTGGGGAGGACGACTCGGGCTTCGTACGAGCCGTCGTCCGAGGCCGGGGGCCCTGCGGTCCCTGAAGCCCTTACTTACACCATCCAGGGTTTAGGGTTTAGGGTTTAGGGTTTAGGGTTTAGGGTTTAGGGTTTAGGGTTTAGGGTTTAGGGTTTAGGGTTTAGGGTTTAGGGTTTAGGGTTCAGCATCTCAAGTCCAAGCATTCACTAGTCAAGCAGCTTGTCAAACGTTGGAAAAATACCCACCCACCCACCCAAGAATCCCATAACATTTAGAAATACAAAGTTCACTCAGTACATTCCCAGTGAAACCTTGGAGCCTTAAACCCTATGCCCCCAGGCCCGGGCTGGATCTAAACCCTATGCCCCAAACCCTAGGGCCTAACCCGCTATGCCCCTAAGACCCTAGACGGGAGCCCAGACGGGGGGGAGCCCAGGATTCCGCCAAAAGTGGCCGTTTTCAGCTGAGTTTTAAATGGAACTTATATGGCAGAAATCACCACCCTCAGTTTTCAAATTCTGGTTCCGGGCCCAGGACCCTATGCCGACGAAGGGTGTCAGGGTTTAGGGCCCAGAAAAAACCACATGCCGACGAAACCCATTAGGGCTTAACTATACATAGTAAGAGTAAGAGAGGGTTGAGAGTTTAGGGTTAGGGTTTACAGTGTTTTATGGGGTGTGTACAGGTTTTTTTTTTTTATTATAAGGCTTTATAGCACCGTGTTGTGTTCAGAGAGATTGAAGCCCTGTTTGCAGATTCGTGGGTAATGACTTACAAGTAGGGTTATAGATGCCCTAAGTAAGGTTACAAGCATGGATACCCCACCTAAGCACCTATAAGTACCCATGAACCTCCAAGTTAGGTTTGCGTGCATTAATGCTTTCTTCGGTGGGGGGCGCTGGGGCCCCGGGCCTTGGCGGCATCTTTCACGCTTAAGTTTTTGGACTTAGGGCATCAGGGCTCAGGGTTTCAGGTTTTTGGTTCGGGGTATTTGATGCAGGGTCATAGGGCGCTTCAGGGTTGAGGGTTTTATGCTAAACCCTAAACCCTAAACCCTAAACCCTAAACCCTAAACCCTAAACCCTAAACCCTAAACCCCCTAAACCCCATGCACCCCAAGTAGCTGAGGCTTTAGGGCAGCAAGGGTTCGGCTTGAGAGGTGCGGAGCGACGAGCAGGTGAATGCTTTCTCAAAGGCATGCACCCTGCCTCCAGATAAAACAAAAAGTCGGAACCCTGAACCCTGAACTACTGCAAAAGCTGTATGAGTATCCCTAAACCCTAAACCCGAAACCCTAAACCCTAAACCGCCAGGCTACGGTGCGAGAGATGGCCCGAGACATCTGGAGGAGGGGGATTGGGCACTGTGCCATGGCCCATGAACCTCCAAAAGGTTCAAAGGTGTATAATCATAGAAGGGAACCCAAGCCCTAGAAAAACGGAATCAACCTGAACCCTAACCGAAACCCGCAACCCTAAACCCTAAACCCTGAACCCCAAACCCCTAAACCCCAAACCCCAAACCCTGAACCCAACTCTGAGTCCCAGTTCAGGGTACTTGTGAAGGGCAACCCCCTTTTTGAACAGGTCACAACCTTGTCTAGGGTACTTCGAACAATACTTAAAAGAACCCAATGAACCTTCATGTAGAACACAAGATACCCAAGTTCAACTCCCAAGGAACTTAATCTGCGTCATGGGTAGACTCAACCTCGAATTCTTATACATCCTCAGACCGCAGCATCGGAGGGCGGCACGATAATAAGGGACCCGTAATCTTGACCCCCATATTTGGTAGCATCCTCTGATAAGGAGGACCCCAATAAGGTAACCCCTAATATCGCAAAACCCCCACATTATGGATCTGGCATTAAACCCCAGACTCTGCACTCTCGTCGGAGGGTATTTGGGTTTAGGGTTGAGGGTTTAGGGCTTAGGGTTTAGGACGCTTTCCCAGGTATCTTGATGCTGAGCTCGCCTGGTACCGGCGCACGGGCTCGCGGCGGCGGACGGCAAAAGATGCGCAGAGTAAGGACAAAATGCGCGGGTTCACGGTTGAAATTCCAGGGTTTAGGTTTGTTGAGATTGTTGAGGGTTCAGGTTCGGGGAAAGTTTCGAAGAGTGTTTGTTTTGTTTTTCTTAATAATTTCAAGTTACAGGGGCGGGGGGCTTGAGGGTTTAGGGCTTAGAGTTTAGGGTTTAGGTTCTGCTCCCCCCCCCCCCCTTCAGTGGAATGCTTTTCTTCCTGCGGGAATGGTCCCTTCTTTTCCCAGGGTCATCAAAAGCAACTGCTCTTTGATTGATATCCGAATGTCCTAAGCTTTTCAGAACACTTCTACAAGCCGTAAACTCTAAACCCCAAACCCCAACCCCAATTCCTTAACCCTCAAACACGATACAAACAGGCCAAAGGGGGCCAGGATTCATTCTTCGAAGATAGGGAATGACTTTAGGAAGTAGGGCTTATAGGGCTTGGGATGTTCCCCCTTCTAAACAGTCCTTACTAGGGATTCTAGTACGCACTACAAATAATGTCATTAAGAGCTGTTAGTATAAGGGGGGCCATCCCAAGGTTTAGGGCTTATGACCTATAAGGTTTTGGGCTTTTTGGGCTTAGGATCCCAGGCGCCCGTGCACCCTGGTTACGACTTCTCGCAGAAGCGCAACCAACCATCAACCCCTACCTATCTGTTACATTCTGTTTATAGACATATACATGTATGTCTATATAGAGAAAAACCATATAAGTTTATGAATATACATATATATATATACACAATTTGCCTAGACAAAAAGCTCTATATATATATATATATAAGTGTATGTATATATATGTACATATATATATACATATATGGCTATCTACGTACGTATGTAGGCCTGTGCGTAGGTATAGACATGTACAAGAGCCACCAAACTCAGGTGCCGGCTTGGAGCCGCGACACCTGCTTCTCAGTGGGGTCCCCCGGGAGTTTAGGGTTTGGGGTTTAGGGGTTAGGGTTTAGGGTTTAGGGTTTTTCTGTTGAGGGTTCAGGGTTCAGGGTTTAGGGTTGCTGGCAGCAAGTCTGGGATTGAGGTTTCCCTGTTTAGGGTATAGCCTTGCACGCCGATTAGTTTTTGTATGGAAGTGCACAACTCGTAGAGCCAAGGCGTCTCATGGCTTCGGTGATGGAAGCGTTCAAACCTTGCTGAAAAACGCAGCGAAAGAACACAAAAAACAAACCAAACCAGCTGCTGCACAACATGTGCGGGCCGAAGTTTGGGTTTAGGGTTTAGGGTTTAGGGTTTAGGGTTTAGGGTTTAGGGTTTAGGGTTTAGGGTTTAGGGTTTAGGGTTTAGGGTTTAGGGTTTAGGGTTTAGGGAAATGTGTTAGTGTTTCGGGCAAAAGGGAACCCAATGTGCCTCAACACTCCCGAATATTCCCCAGGGGCTCCCAAGAGCCTCCTTAAGGTTCCTGGCTGCCTCCAGGGATTGCAGGGTTTAGGGTTAGGGTTTAGGGTTGAGGGTTTAGGGTTAGGGTTTAGGGTTTAGGTTTAGGGTTTAGGGTGTAGGGCGTAGGGTTTAGGGTTGGGCATCTTGTCTTCAACAAGACCGGTGCTGGATTCCGATAAACACCACGGCTCCGCTGAAGGTGACGAGTACGTGGCGTCCATGCTTCGCGTGGGGCGATTGATGGACCTGGCGGGAGGACTCAGATTTCCTGGGTTTTGGAGAACTAGCTTCAGTGCTTTTTTGGTTCTGGGTGCCTATTTTAGCTGCTGATACCTAAACGTATAGACTTGTTTTCCAGGGTCTACTCCAAAGTAAGGTTGCCCTGAGGTCTGAACCGTAGTAGCCGAGTAGAGTAGAGAAAGCTCTAAGCTTCTCGGGTACACGTGTTGTCATATTCATCCCTTTGTTGTTATTATTATTAGTATTTTTTTTTTCGGGGGGGGGGGGGGTTGGGGACGGGGCGGGGGGGTTTGTACAGGACCGTCAAATGATAATGATAATGGGGGGGGGGGGGGGGGGGGGGGGAAGACCCTATTACCTCTAAGCATATCAAGTAGACGCCAAACCCTAAACCCAAATCCTTTTTGCAAAAACAAACTTTATGGCTTCTTGGATACTGGACGCCTACGAAGCACATTAGGCGCCCCATCCAAAAGCAGCTAAACAAGGGAAGCCTTACTAGCAAAGGACCGTACCGTAGGGTTGTGTTGAGGTACTTGGAACATTTACCATTTCATAATTGCCGATGTTGGGTTTAAGGGATCTTACTTAGGGCCAACCTAGATGAAGATCATTCGACATGTCAGAGAGAAATAGAATGCCCAGGGAGCTATTCCCCACAAGCACTGAACAACCCTAAGCCCGCAACAGTTTGAATCATGACCTGGTGGGCCCCGATCTTCGATTCCTAAATGGCTCACTTGAGGAAGACACGTGTTCCCTATCTGATGGTTGAGGGTTTAGGGTACGCCTGCGCCCATTGCATGGGACCCTTGCGTGTCAGCCTATGATTCTCAGAGGCACAGTCTGTTTGCTTTGTTGGTTGTAAGGGGTTTAGGGCGTTTGGGGTTGATGGTGAACTTCAAAAAACATGGAAGGAAGAGCAATCGGCTGCTTCTGTTCTTTTCGAAGCCGCCAGGGAACGCAGTGACTAGATCAATCCCAAATGTGGCTCACCCTAATACGTTTGGCCCTTGGCCCGAACCCTAAACCCCTATAAGCCCTAAGCCCTCGAACCCCTGCACCCTAAACAGGGTTGTAGGGTTTAGGGCCTTAGGGGTTTAGGGGTTTGGGGTCTAGGATTTATAGGGTTTTGGGTTTGGGGCCGAAAACCCATAAAGCCCTTGAAGCCCTAAACCCTAAGAACCCGCCAACAAGCCCAGACCCAGTACTCAGGTGTCGAGCCCTTCCAGGTACAAGGTGCCGATACTCCGATCGCTTTTGTTCTTTCGTTTGGTCAGGGGGTCTAGGGGGGTTTAAGGTTTTTTTTTTTTTGGGGGGGGGGGGGGGGGGGAGTTTGGGTTTTAGGACTTGGGGTCTGGGCTTTTGGGTTATTTGGGGTTTGGGTGTCCGGTGTGAGTTGGGGTTCGGGGTCTAGGGGTTGGGTCGCACCGCCCTGGTTTGGGTGTGTGCCTTTGTGTGAAAAACCCTAAACCCCAAACCCTAAACCCTAAACCTTAGGGTTTACACCGGGAGGGGGATGCCACGTGTGGGAAAGTGTGCTTCTTTGCTCGACTGGCGGGGTGGGCAGTGTAGTATCCGTACCCCCTCCCCCACAAAAAAGCGGACACGCCATATTCCACTCACACTTTATACTCTCAGCAAAACCAGGAACACAGATCCTGCGTTCTGTGAGTGAAGAGCGATAGAGTTGGCCATACACGCTGAACGTTAAACTCTCTCTCTCTCTCTCTCTGCCTCTCTCTTTTTCTCTCTGGCGACCTTACGCCCCTGGAGTTCCTGGTCCTAGATAACGGAAAACCCCCAAAACCTAAGCTTCAAGAGCCTGGGTTACCCTAAACCCTAAACCCTAAACCCTAAACCCTAAACCCTTGAGGATGGAGGCCATGCCCTAGAAAGCGCCTGGGAAGCCCGATCACACTCCGAAAAGCAAACCCCAAAAGCCTAAAGCTCTAAAACCCTAAAACCTTAAAATCCCAAAGCCCCAAAACCCAAAATCCCTAACACCCTAAACCCCTAGAACCCTTAAAACCCTAAACACCGAAAACAAATTAGGGTTTAGGGTTTAGGGTTTAGGGTTTAGGGTTTAGGGTTTAGGGTTTAGGGTTTAGGGTTTAGGGTTTAGGGTTTCAACAACGGGGCCAGGTGTGGGATCGCTCTGGCGGGAAGACCCTCCTCTTCGCGTCCTCTGTGCCGGTCGCCATCTCCCTCCTTCGAGGCCTCGGTTCCTAGGGGCTTTAGAGAGGGCCTTAAGGTTTAGGGTTTAGGGTTTAGGGTTTAGGGTTTAGGGTTTAGGGTTTAGGGGGCCTAGGGTTTAGGGTTATAGGCTAGGGTTTGGGGAGGGGTTAGGGTAAGGCCTGCAGTCCAAGGACGCAGGCACTAAAAAGCACCAAACCTCTTCGGTTTGGGGGATTGGGGTTTGGGGTTCAGGGCTCGGGAAATGCATCCCTCTAGACCCGAACGCGCTTGGGATTTTGCGTTTAGGGTTTCATGGTTTGGGGTTTGGGAAGGTGATGGGGCTCATTTCAAAGTCTGTTCGTGTATGAGCCAAACCCTACGTCATTTCTGTGCGCAGGACCTTGCAGAAGCTCCACTGGCACAGGGACACTCATCTTGGAGATTCGGGCCTTCGCTTGAAGACCCAAAGCCTAAACCCTAAACCCTAAATAAACTCTTCCCCCAAGCCCTAAACTCTAAGAATCAGCTGTTTCACTTATGTTGATCGCCTTGGCTCCAAGTCCGTGTCAACCCTGAACCCCAAAACCCCACAAACCCTAAGCCCTAGACCCTAGACCCTAAACCCTAAACCCTATACCCTAAACCCTATAAACCCTAAACCCTGAACCCTAACCCTAAACCCTAAACCCTAAACCCTAAACCCTAAACCCTAAACCCTAAACCCTAAACCCTAAACCCTAAACCCTAAACCCTAAACCCTAAACCCTAAACCCTAAACCCTAAACCCTAAACCCTAATCAATCTCGGCCAGGTCTTTGCTTCTTCCACGGCCTCAGCTTCGACACGCCCCTTCGGCTCCCTTTGCGCAGCGTTTATTTGTTTAGGGTTTAGGGTTTAGGGATTAGGGATATTGGGTTTAGGGTTTAGGGTTTAGGGTTGAGGGATATTGGGTTTAGGGTTTAGGGGTTTGGGGTTCAAACCCTAAAGCCCTAAAGCCTCAGCATTTGGAGTCTTGAAGGGTCTGAATTGGATTTGGGGTTGCATGTTAGGGTTTAGGGTTTAGGGTTTTAGGGTTTAGGGTTTAGGGTTTAGGGTTTAGGGTTTAGGGTGTTGGGTTTAGGGTTTAGGGGATTTTGGGGGGTTCGTATCCTTAACCCAGAGCCCCTGCCAGCCTGGGCGTTTTCATGCACCGCCTCACGTTTCGTGAGTCCAGAATCCAAAAACCGAGGGGGCTCGCTTCTGCTGTGTAAATCTTGTACATCATTATCCTTGGCAGCCCAGTGGTACCCTTTACACTTTTTTCGGGTTCTGTGTTCTTTTATGAAGAAACCAACCCCAAAAAGGGTGCCCTTATTGTAATATGGTTGCTGGGCTACCAAGTAATGCTGTGAACATCATTAATGCTGGAATCTGACATTCTTCCCCGAACCCGCGGGATACCCTCTCGGAAGAGGACTCAGGGCTTCAAACTTCAAAGGGGGCCTCACGAAAATGGGGGGACCCCCAATAGAGTCCCAAATCGTCGGATTCCCTTACAACAAGGACCCCACAATAAGGCACCCCCCCAATTCCGTAAACACCCAAAGGGGCCTTCTAGTGGCTTCTGGGGCCGGTTGCGGCCTCTACAGTTTAGTGTTTAGGGTTTGGGGTTTAGGGTTTAGGGTTGTTGGTTGTTGCCCGTCTGGGTTCAGACCTAAGTGTCATATCCACGCAAGTGTCTGTCCACGGAGACCATCCGTACACGCAGGCCACGGAACTGTCCACGGACCCCATTGTCCACGGATGTGTTTTTTTAGGGACCCGAGGGAGGGAGGGAGGAAGCAGTGCGTTTTCGAGGCCTTCCAAAACGCACTTTGCTTGCAACTGGAGCTGCAACTGGAGGGTGGGAGGAAGCAGTGCGTTTTCGAGGCCTTCCAAAACGCACTTTGCTTGCAACTGGACGGAGGTAAGGGAGAAAGGAAGAGGGCGGGACTTCCAAAACGCACTTTGCTTGCGACTGGAGGGAGGGGCGGCTTATGGTCTCGTTTCACAGAATTACATGCTGATAGGGGCTCTGGTGCGTTTAGGGTGGTGGCCAAAACGCACTGAGCTCTTTTTGTCGGCGATTCGCACTGTGCATCCCAGCTGGTCCAGGCCAAGTCCTGGTGGAGTTTCGACATGCTTTACTGGTTGTAAGGCGCTTTCGGAATCAGGGTCTATTTTGGATCTAGGAAACCCTAAACCCTAAACCCTCTAAACCCTAAACCCTAAACCCTAACCCTAAACCCTAAAGCCTCCCGAGTCTAGGGGTTTAGGGGCACGACCCAGGGCCTTCACGGCGTTGAGGGTTTAGGGCAGATGTGGACCTTCAGAGATTGGGGTTTTTGGTTACACTTCCCCCTTCCGCCCCCGCTCTTCCCCTCCCCCCCCGTGCGTTTTGGGGGGCCTGCAAAACGCACCCCCCCTTCCCCCTCTTCCCCCCCCCTTCTCCCTCCCCCCCCCCCCCCCCCCTCCCCCCCCATGCGTTCTCCCCCCCCCCTCGCCTCCCTTCCCCCCCTTCCCTCTTCCCCCTCCCCCCTCCTACTTTTTTGACCTGCAAAACCTTCCCTGCACCCCTCCAGGCAAAGCCCCCCCCCAACCCCCAAAACACATTTTGCTCGGGTGGGGGGGGAGTCAGTTTTGCAGGCCTTGAGACCAAATAAGTGGGGGGGGCTTTGCTTGGAGGGGTGCAGGTCCAAAAAGTAGGAGGGGGGAGGGGGAAGAGGGAAGGGGGGGGGGAGGCGGGGTCTTCCAAAACGCACGGGCGGGGGGGGCGGGGGGGGGGGGGGGAAAGAGGGGGAAGGGGGGGGTGCGTTTTGCAGGCCCCCCAAAACGCACGGGGAGGGGAGGGGAAGAGCGGGGGCGGAAGGGGGAAGTGCGTTTTGCATAAACCAAAAACCCCAATCCCTGAAGGTCCACATCTGCCCTAAACCCTCAGCGCCGTGAAGGCCCTGGGTCGTGCCCCTAAACCCTAGACTCGGGAGGCTTTAGGGTTTAGGGTTAGGGTTTAGGGTTTAGGGTTTAGAGGGTTTAGGGTTTAGGGTTTCCTAAATCCAAAATAGACCCTGATTCCGAAAGCGCCTTACAACCAGTGAAGCATGTCGAAACTCCACCAGGACTTGGCCTGGACCAGCTGGGATGCACAGTGCGAATCGCCGAGAAAAAGAGCTCAGTGCGTTTTGGCCACCACCCTAAACGCACCAGAGCCCCTATCAGCATGTAATTCTGTGAAACGAGACCATAAGCCGGGCCACGCAGACCACGGAAACGTCCACGCAGCCACCGGCCACGCATGTGGAAATGACACTTAGGTTCAGACTCGGCTAGCACAGTGAGAGAATGACAACAAGAAGCCTTCTTTGTTAGTGGGGTGTGGAGGCCTATAGAGCCCGAAAGGGAATAGAACGCGTGGGGGGTGGGGCTCCTGAGCTATGCAAGCGTGCGATAGGGAGTGCGTCCCTAGACCTACGCGCGTACACTGATGCATACCCTAAACCCTATAAACCCCAAACCCTGTACACCCCATAAACCCTACATACCCTATAAATCCTACACACCCTATAAACCCAATAAACCCCAAAAACCCTATAAACCCCGTAAGCCACCCTAAATCCTAAACCCTAAACCCTAAACCCTAAACCAAGGTAAAACCCTAAACCCAATGTTCGTACGACCTTTAGCGTCTATGTGAGTAATCCTCTGTGTTTTATTACCAGAGATAACCGTTTCAAGTGTTTCAAGTGATTCAAAAACACCCTTGAAATACTTGAAACAGTTTTCTCCCCCAGAGAAGTGTTTCAACACACTTTCCTCCCCCAGAAAAGTGTTTCAAAACACTTTTCTACCTCAGAAAAGTGTTTCAACACACTTGAAACACTGTCCTCCCCCAGAAAAGTGTTTCAAGCGTTTCAAGTTTCAAGTGTTTTAACGGGTTTCGGAAACTCCAGAGAGTTTCACCAACCCCTTAAAATATTTCAAACACTTGAAACACCTGAAACATGTTTTCCGCCCAGAAAAGTGGTTCAAAACACGGTTCTGCCCCAGAAAAGTTTTTCAAAACACTTGGAGCACTTGAAACACTTTCAGAAAAAGTGTTTCAAGTGTTTTAATGGGTTTCGGAAACTCCAGAGAGTTTCCCCAACCCATTAAAACACTTGAAATACTTGGACCGCAGCAGAGAAAAGCGAGGTGGGCAAACATGTTCCTGGTGCAATCGCACCCGCCTTTTGTTTCTTGTGAAATGGTTTAGGGTTTAGGGTTTGGTGTTTAGAGTTTTATGGTTTAGGCTGCATTCCAGCTTAGGCCTTCTGTTCTGGCGGCAATGACACAAGTCCTGCACGGTTCCGGCCGCTGTACCTTCGACCCGACTGCTGCGCTGCCCCCAGCACGTGATCTCGCAAATCAACTGCGAGCTATAGAAACAGCCTGGGCAGACCGGCCGTACATGACTTTTACGCAACGTGGCAAAACCAAGTGCAACCAGCTGTAGCAGACGTGCTGCACGCTAAGCGCAACATAGGCGATGTGGTGCAGGACCCCCCAAGCGTAAATCAGAGATGGATTCTTGCTTGTTGCAGCGATCCAAGAACAGCCTGCGCATCCTCACCAATGGACCAAGCACGTCCCGGGCTGTGGAGATTTTCTTGCCTGTCACGCCTTAAACGTTTTGTCGGATGTTATGCCTACGGCAGACGGCCTTCTCTTCTTCAGTCCTACCCACATGACCATCTGCGGCAATGGCGCTATCAAGGCACTCGCCCGCCTTTTCCCCAAACGGATGCTTCGGTGCTCTACCAGCCAGGAGACTTTGCGCGCTTGCTTGACAGACTTGCTGCGCCACGTGTTCCAGTCAGATTACGCTGGTGGGTGGCAACAAAATATCCATCGCAAACATCGAGCACAGCTTGCGCGAGTGGGTCAGATGGTGCCTAGCCGTTTTCTGGAAGCAATCGCGCAGCGACGACCAGCGACCCGGCGCTGCCGAAGGGTCAAGACGTAGCCAGGGCCAGGAAGGATGGTGGAGCCAGCCCAGAGTCCTTGCGCGCCCTGCAGAGCCGTGCAGACTTCCTAGGCGGTGGAAATCGCAGCGGCGCAAGAATCCATGATTCGCTGTCTCGCCTGTGCTCTCAGGTGGGAGGTTCTGCAGGCATGTTTGAACCGACAGGTCTAGCACACCCCGCGCCGCCCCCACCGCCGCCGCCGCAAAGCACATTTCACCGGGCGCATTCACCTTCCTGCTCCGGCCGATGCTGATGAGCGGCAGCCAAGGTGAAAAGGTTTTCTGCAGGGTAGATGGAGAGCATGCAGTTTTGCTGGATTTCCTATGCTTCGATGTGAAGCTTTTGGCTGGCTTTGCGTTGAAGGATTGCAGCCCACTGTTTTTGGAAAGGTGCGTGGGCCCTAAACCTTGTCCCTAGACCTTATATCCCTAAACCTGTAACTCCAAACCCGAAACTCTAAACCGAGACAGCCCAATCAAGTGAAACCACGACGAAGCCCAAATGAACTTCCATTTTGGTTTCTCTCAGCCTCGATGCGGAGCTTTTCGCTGACTTTTCAACAACATGTATCAATGAAGTGCACGCGTGCACGCAGTGACACTTTGCGAGCGAATGCCGCAGTCACCGCAGTCGTGAGTGGATCGGAGGTCCAGATGCGACACCTGAGAACTTTCGCGCCCACCCACACCGCCCAATCGGTGGAAGTGCACGCCCTCTCGCCCTACCCTTTTGTGTAGTGCGGGGTGAGCGGTGCGTGACACGACGCCTGCCGACTCAATCCATCTGAAAGAGATCTGCGTCTGCGTTGCTTGGTTTGTGTGCATTTGCATGTGTTGGAATGCCGAAAGAAGCGAGCGTGTCAGGAACCAAAGTCAGAACGATGCCGTAGCTGGGTTTTCAGTCCGGCACATACCCGAGCCCTAAACCCTAATCCACCCTGTGTTTTTCTTGGCCCTGCCCTCTACAGGGAGGGTGCGCGGTGAGGCGGGGGCAGGATCAATAAACACACAGGGTTTAGAGGGGGGGGTTTAGGGTTCAGGGTTTACTTCGGGTTGAGCCCTAAGCCCTAAGCCCAAATTAAACCCTCTGAGCCTTGAGCCCTAAACCCTATAAACCCTGTGAGCCCTAAGCCCTAAACCCTAATTGTTCCCCTGTGTTTTGCTTGGTCCTGCCCTCTACAGGGAGGGTGTGCGGTGAGACCACTTGGAGGCAGGATCAGGGTTTAGAGGGGAAGTTAGGGTTTAGGGTTTACTTAGGGTTTATAGCCCTAAGCCCTAAACCCTCTGAGCCTTGAGCCCTAAACCCTATAAACCCTGTGAGCCCTGAGCCCTAAACCCTAATTGTTCCCCTGTGTTTTTCTTGGTCCTGCCCTCTACACGGAGGGTGTGCGGTGAGACCATCTGGCAGCTTTAGGGGGGGGTTGAGGGTTTAGGGTCAACCCTGCGCTTTGTCATCGGGAGCGTCGGTGATTTTCGAGACCTCTTCTGGCCTCCTTTGGCCTCTTCTGTCCCTCCCTCACTGTTTGGGTGCTACGCCGGCATAGTTTTTTTGACAGTTTTGGCTTTCGCAAATCCCCATCAAGGCGAAAACATAGGGATTCTCGCTAGTCTGGCAGCTTTGGAAAAACTCCGGGGGGGGCCCACGAAATTTAAAGATTGCAAGATTTGTTTAACAATAATTGGTCGTCCTGGGGACCTTCCTGCGGGATCAAGAAATTTTCAGATTTTATGGTTCTAACAATACATGTGTCGTCCCGAGGACCTCCCCGGAGAGGTTCGGGGACGACCAAAATTATTTTATAACCTTAAACCCCTAAAATTCCCTGTCCCCCGGGACCAAGAAACTTTAAGATTTTAAGTTGTAAATATTAACTTGCTTAAAACCCGTAATTTCGAGGTCCCGAGGTCCTTCCTTGAGAGGTCAATAGGACACATATATGGTAAACAAAGTGCATGTGAGGCAGGGGCGGGGGGTAGTACTTTCGGGAATGAAACTTAGGGCTCACGGTTACAGGATTCCGAGTTGAGAGCGTATAGGCTTTCAGGATGAGGTGTAGAGGGTTGGGTCGATGTTTGTATTGCGAAGGTTGCCCCTAGACCTGCATTCTTAAGAACCCTTAAACTACTACCCTTAACCCAAACGGACCCTGGACGTAAAGCCCGAAACGTCTCTAGCTGTTCCACCTTTTTTCGAGCGGAGGTGCGACCCTCGGTCCAGCTGCAACTTGGAGGGGGCGGGTATAGTAGGAAACTGAAGTTGATGTACAGGGTTTTTTGATGGCTTACCATGCGGGGTCAGCTAGAAAACCCTAAACCTTATAAACATTAAACTCGAAGTTGCTACTGATACAGCTGCAGCCCTAATTGATATTCTGGTGCCCCACTGTCACAAAGACAACCTCATCGCGAGCGTTCGACGTGCCGAGCACCGCCGAAAAGTTGATGAATGCCCAGAAGGACTTCAAGATCGCCGGGCTACAAGTTCCTCTGCTCTGACCGATTTGTTATCCGTATACATGGTACTCAATCAACATGTTTTCGCGACAACAACTTGTTATCAACTTTCACGCAGTTCAGGTTAAACACGCGCGCAAGTGGGTGCAGTACCTCGAGGCAAAGCTCGAGCAAAGAGGGATGGGGCTAAGACCACGAACGGAAAGTTGAGTGCCACGAAGCAGAAAGCAGACGAAGAAGAAACGGCGCCAGTGTCCGCCAGATGGGTGCAAAGCAGCCATGATCAAACGCGCCTCAAGCAAGGCCTGCTGAAAGAGGTCAGCGCCAAGAACCCCTCGACGTGCGAGTTTGGTCGCCGGTAGGCTTGGTCTCACCCAGCCGTAAGTCGCAAGTTTTCCAACAAACAACTCTTCGCTAGCGCCACTCGGGCAAGTCGCGTCCTGGCACGGTTTACATGGCCAGCCGGGCCCGACCCATTGGGATGGTGGTGGTGGCCACATCCCAACTGAAAGGCTGCTTTCCGAAAGATGTTTGGAACGTGTAGCCCAGCCCTGCATGAAAGCCTTAAGTCGACCTGCAGGTGTCTTCCCTTGCGTCAGCTGAATCGACTGCCTGGGGTGGCTGGGCGGAGGGCCTGCCCTTGTGACCACCCTCCTTCAGGATCAGCAGCCAGCCAGCGCATCACGCTGCCAAATGACTGACGTCGCTTGCGAGTGTCATGCAGCCCTGGACGCCGTCCCGTTCTGGGAGTCGCAAGGGTTCCAGGAGCTGGACTGCGCGAGTCCTGATGTGAAAAGTGCGTTGTCGTGCGTTTTGGATTTGGGAGTCATCGATTTTCGGGCGAGCTGTCGCCTTGAGTTTTGACGACCAACCGACGAAAGATTCGGTCGTCGCTGAAGTTTTTACCGGCACTGTTGGAAAGTCTTTTGGTGCTTGGGGTTTAGAATGCTGGGCCTCAGGGCTCACAGCAACGAGTAGTGATCGCAAGTGAAGCCACCGAAGAGTCAGAACCTTGCAGCTTTGGCTTTCACGCCGGAAGTGTAACGAAGACAAAACCTCTCATAATGCCATGAGAAATCCTGACTCGATCTCCCCTCGTCCGGACCTTTAGGAGGGTCTATTTGAATAACCCTCTGTGTTGCATTACTAAACAAAACCGTTTCTGTTTCCAGTGTTCAAGTGTTTCAAACACTTGAAGCACTTGAAGCGCTTTTCTCTCAGAGAAACCCGTTTCAAGGGTTTCAAAACACTTGAAACACTTGAAACGGTTTTCTCTGGGTTTTGTGGGGGGAGGTAACGCCGTTCAAGTGCGTTAAACACTTGAAACGCTTGAAGCGGTTTTTCTCTGGTATGCAGCACAGAGGTTTGCTCACATAGGCCTTGCAGGTCCCAGGTGCATAAACCCGAGAAACCCTAAAACCCCATAAACCCCATAAACCTTATAAACCCGATGGGCCGTGTTTGCCCCATAAACCCTGCACCCCCTATAAGCCCAAAAAAACCACCAAAAAAACAAACCAGACCCCATAAACCTATAAGCCCTATAAACCCTATAAGCCCTATAAATCCTAAACCCTCAACCCTTCATCCTAAACCCTCAACCTTTAAGCCCTAATCACCCTTGAACCCTAAACCCGAAACCCTAAACCCTAAACCCTTGTCTGGCCCAGGCCATTTGGAAAACCTGGATCCGAGGGCGCCGACACAGGCGGCACAGGCCAAGAGCAGGGTCACTCAAGCATGGGATGGGTTTAGGGCTTAGGGCTTAGGGCTCAGGGTCTAGGGCTTAGGGCTTAAGGCTTAGGCTTAGGAGCTATATAGGGTTTAGAGCTTACACCCTCAGCCCGAGAACCGCTGTGATGAAGATCTCGGGGAGTCTTGGTGGGGTTGCCCTCCTCCCTTCAGCTTACGGCCGCCTCTGTGGGCGAGGAGAAGTGTCTGCAGGGTGGTGTGGGGTTGGGGACGGCCGAGGGAACCCGATCCCTAAACCCGAAACTAGGAAGCCCGAAGGTGTTTGATGAGCTCTGGCATGATACCATCCAATGGGAAAGAAGGAGTTGTTCGGCTACCCGGCTTAGGGTTGCACAAAGTGAGCAGATTTGAGATATTCAGGGTTTGGGGTCCACGCTTAGAGTGTTTCTGTGTTAACGCCTAAACCCAACAGTTGTGCCCGCAGAACTGCTGCTAAAAGAAGTCAGTTTAAGTTGTCACAGTCTGTTTTTTACACACTCAAGTTCCTTGACAGCATGCCTTCACCCACGAAAGGCAGTCTTCCAGGATTTCACGCCTCCGCTGCGTCCGCAATGCTTTCGCCCCAGGAGTAGGGTTTAGGGTTATAAGGTTTACAGGGTTCAAAGTTTAGGGTTAAGGGAAGAGCTTGCGCGCTATGCACGGAGCGAGAGTTCAAGGGGTTTCCCATGATTCAATGGTTTAATTTAGGGGCTTTCCCAGAGTGGGAATAGGACTGGTTTATTGTGTAGCGCTTATAGGGTTAAAGGGTTTAGAATTCATAGGGCTAAGGGTTTACCGGTATGGTCTTTGGGGTTTGTAGTGTTGTCTACTATTTGCTTAAGAACCACCCCGGAAATGAAGATCGGTTTCCTCATTCGGGCAATTTAAGGATTAGTATTCTGTGTTTTTTTTGGGGCTCTTAAGCAAACCTTAAACCCCAAACCCTAAACCCTAAACCCCAAACCCTAAACCCTAAACCCTAAACCCTAAACCCTAAACCCTAAAACCCTTAACCATAGTAGTTGTAGGGCATAGGGTACAGGGTTTAAAGCCTCAGCACCTAGAGGCTCAAGGCTGGCCTAAGGCTTTTTTTCAGGACCCTCGTTTAGGGTTCAGGGATTCGTACAGGGAGGAACCCTAGACCCTAAACCCTAAACCCTAAACCCTAAACCCTAAACCCTAAACCCTAAACCCTAAACCCTAAACCCTAAACCCTAAACCCTAAACCGAGAACCAAGAGCCTTGTGGCGGCGTTGGTCTAGAAGTTAGGGATTCAAGGGTGTAAGAATCACAAAGACACCAAGCCTAGAGGTGTCGAATGTAAAGGTTTGGAAAGGGATGTACAGGGTGGGGCCCCCTAGTTATAAGTAGAGTTATAAGGGCCCTAAATTGGGTTATAAGGACCCTAAGCTAGGTTATAAGTCCCTTAACTACAGTTAGTATAGTAAGGGGGCCCCACCCTGTAGGAGTGTAAGAATCTAAAGAAGACGCCAAGCCTAGAGGTGCTGAATCTAAAGGTTTGGGGGTTTGGTAAACCATAAACCCTGGACCCTAAACCCTAAACCCTAAACTAAACCCTAAACCCTAAACCCTAAACCCTAAACCCTAAACTAAGTGAGGGGTCGCTTCCGTCGAGCGACAGACCCCGAACGCTCGGCCGAGGGCCTTACAGCCCGAGCGCCCAAGCGAAAAGAGAAACGGAAAGGTGAGGGTTAAGCCTCACCGTCTGTCCTGGACAGGCCAACGGACATCGGCCTTTTTTACGACAACGTCAGTACTCGGCTAAGGGATGGCCGGCACCCAGACCACCTTTAGCGTAGCTAAAGTATAACCCCAAATCGTAACCCTAGGTGGTTCAGGGTTTTGGGTTCAGGGTTTGTCGGGCCCCCCCCCCCGGGGGGCCCCCTGGTCCCTGGTAGCTGGATTCCTGGACCAGGAGGCTGGCGAGGGGTCCAGGCAGGCTGGTTGCTCAATTTCGTGATTTCACGGTTTTTCCGGCAATGGACCGATGGCCCCCGGGCCAAGGGCCCCCCGGACCAAGGGCCCCCCGGGCCAAGGACCCCCCGGGCCAAGCGCCCCCCGGGCCAAGGGCCCCCCCCGGGGTCAAGGGCCTTCAGGGCCAAGGGGGGGCCCCCCCAGGGCCGGCGCCCCGGGCCAAGGCCCCCCCGGCCCAACCCCCCCCGGGCCAAGGGCCCCCCGGGCCAAGGGCCCCCCGGGCCAAGGGCCCCCCGGCCAAGGGCCCCCCGGGCCAAGGGCCGCCCCCCGCCAAGGGCCCCCCGAAACAGGGCCCCCCGCCCGGGCCAAGGGGGGCCTGTCCGGGCCAAGGGTTTTCCGGCCCCCCAAGCCAAGGGAGCCAAGGCAAGACCCCCAACAATACACCCCCTTGGCCAAGGCCGCTTGCCGGACCAAGGGCCTAACACCCTGCCAAGGGGCCCCCAACTAAGGGCCTAGGAAGCCGTCAAGAGGCGCCAAGAGCCACCAAAAGATTCAAAAGCTTCAAAAGGCCCACTAAAAGAAGGGGGACCACAAGATTTGTCCGTGCCCACAATGAGAATATTGAAAACATTGTTTTTAGGCACCCTGCCCGCATTTTAGTGTTGAAATCGATGGCTCCCCCTAAATCAGCAAGGACCTCTACGGGCCCACGTGCCGAAGGCCCGAAAAGGACCGAAACTACCCCGAACCCCAGCCTAAACCCTGACACCGCAAAACCCTACGACGGCCTTCAAGCAAATAAGGGCCTCTACGGGCCCTAACGTGCCGAAGGCCCGAAAAGGGCCGAGGCTACCCCGAACCCCAGCTTAAACCCTAACACCGCAAAACCCTACGAAGGCCTTCAAGCAAATAAGGGCCTCTACGGGCCCTAACTTGCCGAAGGCCCGAAAAGGGCCGAGGCTACCCCGAACCCGAGCTTAAACCCTAGCGATTGAAAGACTCATTGGCGAAAAATTCATTAATAGGTTTTCTGACCTTTAAATGAATAAAGCCTCTACGGCCCCTGACACGCCGAAGGTCCGCACAAGGCCCCGAGAGACCCCAAGAGCCACCAAAATACTTCAAAAGGCTTCAAAAGGCCCCCTAAAAGAAGGGGGACCCCAGGATGCCCGTACCCGCAATGAAAAATGCGATTTTTTGGTAGTGAAATCGATGCTTAATTGAGGCCCTTAAAGAAGGGGAATCCAAAAGCAGACACAAAGGGTTTCCCTGACCTTCAAATAAATAAGGGCCTCTACGGGCCCTGACACGCCGAAGGCCCGAAAAGGGCCGAGGCTACCCCCAACCCCAGCTTAAACCCTAACAGCGCAACTTTAAAAACATCAAAGCAAGCATCAGAGCACAAGAAAGTAAATTCCATAAACCCTAAACCCTAATAGAGTATAGTTTGGGTGGCCGGGGTGGGTTGACGGGCAACGCGAGCGCGCGGCCCGGGGTGTTTCACACCCGAGCGCGCGCCCTCCCCTGACACACCCTAAACCCTAAACCCTAAACCCTAAACCCTAAACCTTGGGGCTTTGGGGGCTTCACCACCCTCCACGCTGCACCCGGTGGCTTAGGGCGGAGGTTCCGGCCGCCCTGTGGTGATAATGGGTTTGAACTCTGCATAGGGTAACCTTAAACCCTAAACCCTAAACCCTAAACCCTAAACCCTAAACCCTATTTCTAAAACCCCAACACCTTCAAGTAACCCTAAACCCTGAGCCCTGTAAACCCTGAAGCAGCACGCTCCGGGGCCAATTCTTGGACCGCCAAGGCTTTAGGGTTCCCCTTCTACCCCCTCTAAAGTGCTCCCCCTCACTTTCCCCAAGACTAAGGCTATTTTGGGGTTTCGGGTCTAGGGTTGAGGGTATCGGGATAACTAAGCCTAATTGAGGATATTTCAGGGGGGGAACCTAGGGGGGGTAGCCCTAAACCCGAAACCTTAAACCCTAAACCCTAAACCCTAGACCCTAAGCCCTAAACCCTAAACTCTGCACAGAGGGGGGTAGTAGGAAAACTCATGATAGGCTGGGCAGCAGCCACGAGACGCTCCGCGACGCCAGCACGGCGCAGCCGCCGACGGCGGACGCTGAGGCTTCTGTTTTGTGTGTTTGGGGTTTAGGGTTTAGGGTTTGGGGTTTAGGATTTGGGGTTTAGGGTTTAGGGTTTAGGGTTTAGGATTTAGGGTTCAGCTTTTGAAGGTTCATGGGTACTTGTATGTAGGACCTACAGGTACCCTAGTTCCAGGCAGAGTTGCCCTACTTACAAGTCAAGCAGTGCGTACACTAGAAAGCCGTTGGGCCCGGGAGCCCAGGTTTAGGGTTTAGGGTTTAGGGTTTAGGGTTTAGGGTTTAGGGTCTAGGGTCTAGGGTCTAGGGTTTAGGGTTTAGGGCCTAGGGTTTAGGGCCCAACCCTTAGTCCCTGAGCCCCAGACCCTGAATCCCCAACCTCCAAACTTCTAAACATCTTAAACTTCTAGACCCTCAACCCTATATCGACCTCGGGGCCAAAGTCTCTACACCCCAAACCCTAAACCCCTAAGCCCTCAAACCCTTAAACCCTAACCCCTAAACCCCTAAACCCCTAAACCCTAGCCCCTAAACCCTAAACCAAACCCCAAAACCCCTAAACCCCTAAACCCGTAAACCCCTAAACCCTAGCCCCAAACCCTAAACCCTCAACCCGAGGCCCGAAGCCCGAACCCTAAACCCAGAAGCCACCAGTAGCCCATGAACCCCGACATTGTGGATCTCAGGTTTTCGGGAGACGAATCGGTTTGGACTTTTGCACCCGAACCTGAATACCGAGACCCAAACCCCTAAACCCGAACCCTGAACCCTAAACCCTAGCCCTAAACCCTAAACCCCTAAACCCCAAACCCTAAACCCTAAACCCTAAACCCCTAAACCCCTAAACCCGAAACGCAAGCCCCCAAATGCACGAAACATGAAACCCACCCAGCAGGCATTCCGGAGCTGGCTGAAGGACATCGCCACGATTTTCGGGCTGAGGGTTTAGGGGGTTTAGGTTTAGGGTTTAAGCTCTAGGTTTACTTAGTAGTAGAGTAGGTAGCCTTTAACCTTTTTGGGGTACTCTAATCCCAATGAAATCCCAAAGGTCAACCTTTAATTCCTCCAGGTTACTGGACAACTGAGTTGATGGTCGGGGGTCAGGGTTTAGGTTTGACGCCTCGGGTTTAGGGTTGAGGGGTTCGGGTTGAGGGCCCACCTCCCAAGATTCCAGGCGCTCATGTGGGCTCCCATAAGGTATGCAGGGCGATTGTCGAAAAAAAACCGATTCCTGCTGTCGTCGACCGGTAAGAAAACACTTTACGGAAGGCCTAAACCCCGAACGCTAAGGTTGCTCCTGGGTCTAGATATCCTAAACTCTAAACCATAAACCCTAAACCCTAAACCCTAAACCCTAAACCCTAAACCCTAAACCCTAAACCCTAAACCCACCCTAAACCCTAAACGACGAAGTTGGGGGACTTCATGGAGGCCTTCGTAGTCAAGAGCGCCTGGCTGAAGGTGCAAAGCTGCTGGGAAAGACCTGCAACCCTTATAGACCCTTGAGCTTAGGGCCCAAACCCCTAAACCCCAAACCCAAAACCCTAGCCCTAAACCCTAAACCCTAGCCCTAAACCCTAAACCCTACACCCTAAACCGATAGCTGACGAGGAGAAGATGCTCGGAGCTGTTCAGGAAGGCTCACGGTGGCTGCGCCTTGACCGCATTAGGTTCGTGGGCCTGCTTGAAGGTTCGCTTGGTAGCCCAGTGGTACCCTTTACCTTTTTTTTTTTGGTTTTGGGTTCCCTTATAAAGTAACCAGCCAAAAAAGGGTGCCCTTATTATAATATGGTTGCTGGGCTACTAGGTTTCATGGGCTTAGGGTTCAAGCAGTGTTTGGGGTTAGTGGTTTAGGGGTTTAGGGGTTTAGGGGTTTCGGGGTTTCGGGCTTTAGAGGTTTAAGGGTTAGGGTTTAGGGGTTTAGGGTTTAGGGCCTAGGGGTTTATGGGGTTTAGGGGTTTCGGGGTTTATGGGGTTTATGGGGTTTAGGGGTTTAGGGGTTTTGTTCTTTTTTTCGAGTTTGGTTGTAAGTTGTAAGTTGTAAGTGTACAAGATACGTGAGACAGCAGAGGTTCATGGGCATCTATAAGTTTACAGGTGCAAGTGAGGTAACGGTTCTAAATCATGGTCAATTTTGCGGTTACTATTTATTAAACCGCAGGCCCTAGTATTCGGGTACCCAAAAAGGGAGAGAACTGACCAACATACAGCCTAGTTTCAGGTACTCCCAGCCCTACTTGTAGCTGGTAAGAATCATCATCTTCGTTGTGCCCAGTAATATTTCAAGAGTTAAAAGAAAGAGTAGGATGTAACATGATAACAAGAGCAATTACCTTCTTGGGTGATCTAGGGGGGGTACCTGGAGGAGTCTTGGTGCCACTATCGTTTTGATTATGACGATCCTGATTTGTTTGCCTTATTTTATTTTGTTTTTTGTTGGGGGAAGGGTTCAGGGTTTAGGGTTCAGGGTCTAGGGTCAAAGAACGTCATAGGAAGACGGCTTTTGTCCTCAGCTTGCACCATAAACGCACCTGGCGCCTGTGGTGGGGGCCACCCGAAAAGCCGAATAAACCTAGAAGCCCCAGAGAGTTGAGGGTTTGGGGTTTAACCCAGAATCCCATACCCTAAACCCTAAACCTCAAACCTCAAACCCCAACCGTAAACCACTAAACCCCAAAACCCCTCAACCCCAAACCCTAAACCCTAAACCCCCAACCCCGAAACCCCAAACCCCAGACCCAAAGCCCTAAACCCCAAACCCGTGTTTGCGATATCCTGAGCTCAGGCTTTGCATACCTCCGGCCTTGCTGAATCAGACGGCCACCTGGCTTATTAGGGTCTTGCGTGGGTCCCTTCCAGGCACCAAGGCTTAGCCTTTAGGGTTTAGGGTTTAGGGTTTAGGGTTTAGGGTTTAGGGTTTAGGGTTTAGGGTTTAGGGTTTAGGGTTTAGGTGGTTTAAATTAGGGCTTAGGGGTATTCAGGGGTTTAGGGTTTCGGGTTGTTTCTAAACCCTATTAACACTGACCCCCAAAAAACCTTGCCTCTAGGATTCCCGAGGTCCAGCCGAGTCTAAGCTGCCACCACAAATCAGCTGCCACCACAAACCCAGGGTTTCTGGGTTCATGGCCCTTAGGGTGTAGGGTTCAGGGGCACTTGACGTCTGAGCCCTGAAGACCCCAGACGGCAAGCCGAATCCCTCAGAAAGACCCTAAGCCCTAAACCCTAAATCCTAAACCCTAAACCCTAAACCTCGTACGTTTTTTTGGTAAGTGTAGATGGAGGTTTACGAGATTAGGGGTACCTTCTGGGGGTCCTGTTTAGAAGGGGGGATCCTACTATTTCGGGGTGTATATTAGGGGTCCCAGGTTTTCGTAAACCCCCAGACAGGGTTCCTTATAAGTTTTGTTGAGTGCATGTGTTTTTGTTGTAGGCGTTTTTTGTTTTAACATAATGGTTAGTATATATATATATACACACTTTTCGTTTAATATATATATATATATATATGTGTAGATATGTATATATGTATAGACATATATACTTGTTTGCTAAATATATTTATGTATACATATGCGTTTAGGTGTCTTCGGGGGGGTACTAGTAGCACAAAGCCTGCAGCACATCCTACGCCCCTAATACCCCTCGGACCCTCCCAGGAAGTCCTGGCAGTGCTGCACGAGGCCTTCTCGCAGGACCTGGGGGGGGGGAATCGTTAAAACCATAGAAGCCATGCACCCCGAAACCCCAAAGCCCCAAAACCCCAAAACCTTAGGGTTTAGGGTGTAGGGTGTAGGGTGTAGGGTGGAGGGTATAGGCCCCTGAACCCTGCAAACAGCCACTGCGCGAGGAAGGGCCCCCCAGCGGATGGTTCAGCGAGCGCGAGGTGCTGGGGGCGCAGAGGATGCAAGCCCTAAACCCTAAACCCTAAACCCTCTACACCCCAAAGGGATGGGAGAGACCTAAGCCGCTTGTGGGGTTCAGGGTTTAGGTTCTAGGGCACGCGCTTTCACATTGAACCCACTAAACCTTAAACGCCTTAAACCCTAAACCCTAAACCCTCAACCCTAAACCCTAAACCCTGGCCTTTGTATCCCGGGAGGTTCGCGACTGCGAAGCTGCCGTTGCCGCCTTGGATCCAGCGGCTCGTCCTTGCCTTTGCTGGTTTAGGGTTTAGGGTTTAGGGTTTAGGGTTTGGGGTTTAGGGTTTGGGGTTTGGAGTTTGGGGTTTAGGGTTTGGGGTTTGGGGTTTGGAGTTTGGGGTTTAGGGTTTGGGGTTTAGGGTTTAGGGCTTGGGGTTTTGGGTTTGGGGTTTAAGGTTTAGGGTTTAGAGTTTGCAGTTTTGGGTTTGGGGTTTAGGGTTTAGGGTTTGGGGTTTAGGTTTGGGGTTTAGGGTTTGGGGTTTAGGGTTTGGGGTTTGGGGTTTGGGGTTTAGGGTTTTAGGGTTTTAGGGTTTGGGGTTTAGGGTTTAGGGTTTGGGGTTTTGGGTTTGGGGTTTGGGGTTTAAGGTTTAGGGTTTAGAGTTTGCAGTTTTGGGTTTGGGGTTTAGGGTTTAGGGTTTGGGGTTTAGGTTTGGGGTTTAGGGTTTGGGGTTTTGGGTTTGGGGTTTAAGGTTTAGGGTTTAGGGTTTACAGTTTGCAGTTTTGGGTTTAGGGTTTAGGGTTTGGGGTTTAGGGTTTGGGGTTTAGGCTTTAGGGTTTGGGGTTTAGGCTTTGGGGTTTGGGGGTGTAGGGTTTGGGCTTTAGGGTTTGTTGGGTTTCGGGTTGAAGGGTTTCGGTGCTTTTCATGTTTTTGTTTGGGGTGGGGGGAGGGGCGGGGCTGAAGGGCTAAGGGTTTATATAGGGATGCGCACCCCTAAATCCCGAACCTTATGGCAACCCCTAGAGCATGAAGAGTTTCAGGAAGGTCAGACCCCAAACCTAAATCCCAAACCCCAAACCCCAAACCCTAAACCCCAAACCCCAAACCCCAAACCCCAAACCCTAAACCCTAAACCCCAAACCCTAAACCCCAAACCCTTAACCTAACTCCAAAATCCTGAGCGCCTCCCTTGGGAGTGAGAGTGGAGGCCATCAACAGTCTTATTGCTGACATGGCCATTACAAGTACAAGTGAGCGCAGTAAACGTACTAAATACCCAGTTAATGCACTAAGTTAATGCAATAAGCGAAGCGCCCCTAAAACACACAAAATCCTGCATTCTTGTTCGCTGCTTTGCTTCCTTGGTTTCGTATGCTAATGTGCTACCTTCGTGAGAGGAAAGCGACCAACCATTGAATCATATTTTACCGGCGGCCAGACCATTGAATTAATGTTAAGAGAACTACAGCACTAATAATCATATAATGCCGAGGGAGTTCCAGGAGACGCTCTTTTACTTCCTCCAAATATTAAGGGATTCATCACTCATTTTTAATTGGAATAAAAGGGCCATTGAATGAACAACAATCTGATGCACATCTTCCCTTCTTTTTGCCTGGACATTTAAGTGAATGAAAACACGAATTATTAAAATTCAGCTTGTTTACTGTCTTCGCAAGCTCGTTATAATTATTATATTGTCTCACCATGTTCTCGTTCAGTTAATTCGTTTATTGCACTCACTTCGTTCCTTTCATTATAATTACAATTATTAATAGAACGAGCCTAGTGACCGCACAAATGATTAAAATTCAGAGGTTTCTTTAGGCAAAAGACGCCATGAACTTGTCAATTAAAAATTGCTATTATCTTTCTCATTCTTTTTACATACCTTTTCCTTGTTATCTTCTTGTTCACTCATATCTTCGTCCTATTAATAAAAGCATTCGTGGAATAAACTGTGATGTCGTAATGACATGTGCCAATGAATTGAATTTATGGGCGTTACGTGCATACTATAATAAAGGGCACGTGTACGCTCTTCGTCAACCATTAACTGCGTACATCTAATGCTTCTAGATTATGATTATTAATGGGGGTTTTGTAAATGATTTCGTTCTTTCGTTTACAAAGCTTTCCTGCGGTTTACGCACTAATAGAATACAATTAGCGTACCGTCTTAATATAATACAATTAACGTACCGTCTTAAATTAATATGATAAGCTACAGCCTTAATGTTACAATCTTTACGAAGTTACCGCACGAAACTAATGCAACATTTGGGTGCTCTTTACGTTCACCATTATAATAAGGTATAAAAAGCGTGTTAGCGAACCAATATACGAATCAATAATCATTGCCAACGGCCTACACGCTACGCTCATTATGAATTTAATATCCACATGAAGGAAGTGATGTAGCACATAATCCCGTATTAATTCCTCCCGAAACCCGAAACCCGAATCCCGAAACCCTAAACCCTAAACCCTAAAGCCTAAACCCTAAACCCTAAACCCTAAACCCTAAACCCTAAACCCTAAACCCTAAAGCCTCAGCCCCAGCCCCTGGGCGTGATGCCAAGGAGAAGCGATGGGTAGCTCACCTGGTGCTCCAGGAGGCAAGCTGCTTCGGGTTTAGGGTTTAGGGTTTTGGGTTTTGGGCTTTGGGCTTAGGGCTTAGGGCTTAGGGCTCAGGGTTCAGGGTTTAGGGTTTAGGGTTTAGGGTTAAGGCTTATGGGAAAGATTTCCAGGCGAAGCCCTAAACCCTAAACCCCTCGAGCCTCAATATTTCAGGTCCTAAGCCCTAAACCCTAAACCCTAAACCCTAAACCCTCTTCATCCCCGGGACTCCAACCCAATAACCCTCAACTTTGCGCGCCGCCAACTCGTTCCAGAGCCTGCTTGGGAGGTTCATGGGTCCTTTAGGGTTTGGGGTTTAGGGTTTAGGGCTTCAGGGTTTGGGGTGTAGGGTCCTTGTACAGTAGGGTTATATGTACCCTAACTTGGTAGCCCAGTGGTACCCTTTACCCTGTTTTTTTGGGTCCGGGGTTTCCTTTTCAAGTAACCAACCCCAAAAAGGGTGCCCTTATTATAATATGGTTACTGGGCTACCACGTTAAACTACATAGGGTGCAGGGTTTAGGGTTTCGGGTTTAGGGTTTAGTCTTTTCAAAGTTCGGACTCTTGCTGATGATGGACTTGGTGGTGGACTCTGTTACTGAGCAGGCCCTCTTCCAGTATTGTCTTACTCGAGCTCATGCTCGAGAAGGTTTAGTGCAGAAGCCGGAGTCATTTCGATGGCTGGGCCCTCTTGGGCTATGACATAATTGGCGGTTTTTCCGCGCCTCCAGATCGAGCTGTCATCATAGCTAGAGTTTGTCAAACAGAGGAGGAGTTTCGTTCTATGATCCCTGAAGTTTATGAAGTGAATCCTGGCCAGTAGGTAAACCGATTTATGACTTAGAGCATGCAGACGACACGTTGCTCGTTTCTGTCGCTGTATCGCAAATGAACGAGATGCTTAAAGCTATTGAGGTCGAAGCCACACTATATGGCGTGCTTGTTGAAAAGACACGCCAGAGCTCTTGCATGCGCATGGCACCATTGAAACAAAACTAAACCCTACACCCAACCCTAGGGCCCTAGGATTGGAAGAGTCTTGTTGGCCGTCCATCTAAGGATGGGCCCGCAATGTGGTCCCAAACCTCCTTTAAAGGGTTGGGGGTACATAAGGGGTATCTAAGGCTAATACAACGGTTTCAAATCCTAGCCCTAAACCCCAAACCCTAAACCTTAAACCCTCAATAATTGAGGCCCATATTTAAGGATGTAACTGCCCTTTTAAGGGCCCGTAGTTGAGGGACCATGTACCTAGCCTTAGCGTCAAGGACGAGGGCGACGCACCGCCGGGCTTCGATGTTTTCTGGGCCGAGGCCGGTCCGGCTTCCTGGTTGGTAGGGTATAGGGTTTAGGGATGGGGGTTTAGGGTTTAGGGTTTAGGGTTTAGGGTGTAGGGTTTAGGGTTTAGGCTTTAGGGTTCATGGCTGACACACCCTTGCCTCCAACATTCGACTTCCGCGCCCAAACCCCCAAACAAAAAGCGCCCCAGGCCCTGAATCCATACATTTTCCCAAGCACCTAAGCCTCAAGGCCCTTACCTTGGGATGTTCCCCCTTTTACTAACAGTCCTTAATAGGGACTATATTAGGGGGGGTACGATAACGGACTGTTAGGATAAGGGGGCACACCCCAACCCTATCCCCCCGAAACCCATGAGCAAAGGAAGCCCTTAGCCCTAAGCACCCCCAAAACACAAAGAAGAGCCCCGGTTTAGGGTTTAGGGTTTAGGGTTTAGGGTTGAGGGTTTAGGGTTTAGGGTTTAGGGCTGGAACTCCTATCAGCCCCGAGCCAATCAGGCGTTGGGGCGCATTCACTTCGTGCTCCTGGCCTCGACTTTCGTTCCTGAAGACAGGTGGACATGGGGGGTTTAGGGTTTAGGGTTTAGGGTTTAGGGTTTCAGGGTGTAGGGTTTAGGGTTTAGGGTTTGGGGGTTTCCGAAATAGGGATTGTACTATTCTGGGGTGTATGAAGAGCACCCTCTATTTTTGTAACTACCCAGATGGCTCAAGGGGGTTTAGGGGGTTCAGGGGGTCAGAGGTTGAGTTTAGAGGTATTTAGAGGCTTAGTTTAAGGATTAGGGTTTAGGGCCAGTTTAGGGGTGGGGTTCAGGGTTTAGAGGTTTAGTTTAAAGCTATTTAGAGAGGTTTAATTCAGGGATTAGGGTTTAGGGGTTCGGGGTTTAGAGGTTTACAGGTTTAGAGGTTTGGAGGTTTGGAGGTCTAGGGTTTGGGGTTTAGTGTTTAGGGTTTTCTGGGTTTAGGGTTTAGGGTGTTGTGGGGTTTAGGGTTTAGGGGTATAGGGAACTGAGGGTGTGTGTGTGTGTAGGGTTCAGGCCCTGAAGGCCTTAGTGATGTAAACCCTACGCCTTTGAAGGATACGCACTCTTCTTGTGGGGTCACATGCGCGACAAAAGACCCTAAAAGCCCTGAAAATCCTAGAAGCCCTCAAAACCTCAAAAACCCAAGAGCACAAGACTAAACAAAAGCGCCTCAAAGCCATACGAGACTTAAAACCTCAACAACCCTAAAAGCCAAAGAACACTGATAACCCGAAAAACCCGAAAAGCCGCAAAGCCCCCAAACAACCAAAAGACGTAGACACCCTAAAGCCCTAAATCTCCAAAACTCTATAACAGCCTCAAAAGCCCTTAAAACCCTAACAACCCGAAAGCCAGAAAAAAAGCTCCCCAAACCCCCAAACAACATACTTTAGGCTGCAAAGAACTCGCTTTGCTGCCCTAAGATCTCCAAAACTCTAACAGCCTCAAACGCCCTAAAACCCTAACAATCCGAAAGCCAGAAAAACAACTCCCCAAACCCCCCAAAAACATACGGTTTGCTGGCTGCAAGCGGTCTCGAAATCTCGGACTTCTTGAATTGCAAGCCCGAAACCTCCGAGGACCTACTGGAACCCCCAAATTTAAGAACCTTCAGGGTTTAGGGTTTGGGTTTTGGGGTTTAGGGTCTAAGCATCAAACTCCGAATCCGATCGTGCACGGGTTAACGGCTGACCAGTCTACGAGTCCAATCAAGACTCCTTCGAACTAATTCAAGAAGCCTGTGAATTCCTGTATATCCATACAGGGTGGGGCCCCCTTACTATACTAACTGTAGTTAAGGGACTTATAACCTAACTTAGGGTCCTTATAACCCAATTTAGGGCCCTTATAACTCTACTTATAACTAGGGGGCCCCACCCTGTATTGATACCTTGTTAGTTACTTACTTGCATTACACTCTTTTTTTGAAATAGATGGTGGTGCTCTGTGTTCCTCCTCACATGTTAAGTAAAACGGTGTGCTTTTGCAGGATGAAAATAGCAGAGCAAACTGCCGTGAGCTGTAGCCCCCAAGCCCATTCGCCCCCTAAACCCCTAAACCCCTAAACCCCTAAACCCCTAAACCCCTAAACCCCTAAACCCCTAAACCCCTAAACCCCTAAACCCCTAAACCCCTAACCCCCCTAAACCCCTAACCCCCCTAAACCCCTAAACCCCTAAACCCCTAAACCCCTAAACCCCTAAACCCCTAAACCCCTAAACCCCTAAACCCCTAAACCCCTAAGCCCTAAACCCTAAACCCGGCCTAAACCCTAAACCCTAAACCCTAAACCCTAAACCCTAAACCCTAAACCCCGACTAGTCTGCGGAACAGGCTCTCGTCTTTCCAGCTGACACCGGCCCTCCTTGACGCCTACTGCCCCACCTTGCTGCAGCAGCTGGCCGGGAGCCCAGATTCCTACCCCTAAACCCTAAACCCTAAACCCTAAACCCTAAACTCCAAGGTCCAAGCAATTGGAGGGTCTGAACCCATTAAACTAAACACACGCTGCAGCACTGAACCCCAGACTCTACATACGTCCTCAACCCTAAACCCTAAACCCTAAACCCTAAACCCTAAACCCTAAACCCTAAACCCTCCGGCCTGCGCAGGCTGTGGTTCAGCTGCCCCCGCCCTCGGCAGAAGCCTACATATCCGCAGCTCAGGCTTCCTGTTTAGGGTTTAGGGTTTAGGGTTAGGGTTTAGGGTTTAGGGTTTAGGGTTTAGGGTTTAGGGTTTAGGGTTTAGGGTTTAGGGTTTAGGGTTTAGGGTTTAGGGTTTAGGGTGTGGGGTTTAGGGTTTAGGGTTTAGGGTGTGGGGTTTAGGGTTTAGGGTTTAGGGTTTAGGGTGTGGGGTTTAGGGTTTGGGGGTTAGGGTTTAGGGTTGAGGGCTACATTTTTCCTGACAGTTTCGAGGGCCGTGTAGGGTTGAGGTGCTAGGGCTTGGGGAAGCTTCAGTCTGAGGCTTACAGGGTTTAGGGTTTAGGGTTAGGGTTTAGGGTTTAGGGTTTAGGGTTTAGGGTTTAGGGTTTAGGGTTTAGGGTTTAGGGTTTAGGGTTTAGGGTTTAGGGTTTAGGGTTTCTGCTCTGTCCGGTGTCCTTGGCAACTGCCACTCGGCAACAAAGGGGCTAACTACGAGTACTACGGGTCACGGGGTTTAGGGTTTAGGGTTTAGGGTTTAGGGTTTAGGGTTTAGGGTAGGTGAAGATGTAGGGGGGGCCTACAGGATTCAGACTGACTCTGGGTGTAGGGTTTAGGGCTTCGGGCATGGGGTTTAGGGTTTTGGGCTACTCAGGGTTCAGGGCTTCGGGCGCGCCATCTCTAAACCCCTCATACATCAACGAGTCGGTGCATTGCTCATTCGGCTCAGACAAGAAACTTGAGAAGAGGTTTATGTAGGGTTTAGGGTTTAGGGTTTAGGGTTTAGGGTTTAGGGCAGCTTGAATCTTGATCCAGTACTACACCCCAGAAGAGTTACATCATGTACGAAGCGTGAAAGCCTCATCACCCCCTCTCTACTACCCCTCTAGGTCCCCCTTTAAATAGCCTCAATTGGGCTTAATTATCTCTAAATAGCCTTGATTATAGGGGCGAATTTCGGGTAGTTTAGGGGGGTGTAGTAGGGCCCAAGCTGATCATCGGAGCGTGATCTCTCGCAATCGCAAGAAGGTTTGCCAGCAGCTTTTGGTCTTGGGGGTGGTTGAGGGCTCAGGGTTTAGGAGTTTGGACTTCAGGGTTTAGGGTTTAGGGTTTAGGGTTTAGGGTTTAGGGTTTAGGGTTTAGGGTTTAGGGTCAGGGTGGTTTATGACTTAGTAACTTAGGGTCTAGGAATGGCGTCTTGAGTGTGGGAGTGGGGGTGCAAAGCCCAGGGTTCAAGTTTAGGGTTCAGGGCTTGAAGGGACGTTTCAGAGCCTTGCGGTTATGACCTAAACCCTAAACCCTAAACCCTAAACCCTAAACCCTAAACCCTAAACCCTAAACCCTAAACCCTAAACCCTAAACCCTAAACCCCAAACAGGCAAGACAAGGCACAGACGCAGAGCAGACCAACAAACCCTAAACCCGAAACCCCAAAACCCTGGCTTCCCAAGCGGCAATCCCTAAACTCTAATCAAACCCTAAACCCTGATTTTTAGGGTTTAGGGTTTAGGGTTAGGGTTCAGGGTTTAGGGTTTAGGGTTTAGGGTTTAGGGGTTAGGGTTTAGGGTTTAGGGGTTAGGGTTTAGGATTTAGGTTTGTTATACGTGGCTGTGGATTCGATGTTCTGGCCGGTGGCCCCTCTTACAACAAGAGCCCGCTGCCCCACGTTGCGTGACTTTTGTCCTTGGTGCGGTAGTGCGCCTGTACCTGTTCTGTACACTCTGTGCGAGTGCAAGGGAACAGCTCAAGGCAGGGAGGCCCTCCTAACGCACAGGCCTCTGGCATCTGCTCAGGACCTAGTTCAGTTTCTCTTTGACCTCAACGCTGCTCTTCACACTCCCCAGGCATGTATATATTATGAAAACGAGGAGATCGTTAACTTTCCTCGCAGTCCGGAATCCGAAGGCTTGTGAAAGACAGAGCTCTCATGTGCTTACCCGTTCTCGCGCTTCCCCATAGCTTGGCAGGAGCGCTTCAAGGACTGAAATGCTGAACTGTTGCGAAGGATAAGAAGCACACGTCAGCGGGTTCGCAAGCCCTCATCCTGAAAACCCTAAACCGTAGAGCCCGCTGAGGGCTTTCAGGGTTTAGGGTTGAGGGCAAGCAGCTACCAATAAGCTCTTCTGATTTATGCAAATTTCTCAAACATACTCGTTCTGACTAGAGCCCCCTGTGCCAATGCTTGTTCCCAGAAGGCCTAATACCCCTGAATTAAGGAATAGGCCGTAAACCACAACCAGGATCCCCATGCATTTTTTGGGGTATAGGGTAGGGTTTAGGGTGTAGCGTTTAGGGTTTAGGGTTCAGGGTTTGGGGTTTAGGGTTTAGGGTTTAGGGATTCCTTAGCTAAGGGGTATAGGGCCCTCTGGGTTCCCACCGGTGAGGTTGCTGAGCTTCAACACTGCCAGGGCCAGAGCTGTTCAGGCATACGAATGTACTTCCCTTTGAAATAGACTATGCCTACATGCTAAACCCTAAACCCTAAACCGCTTAGCTCTACTGGTACACCCTACAAGACCCAAAACCCCCGCCTTGGCAGGTTCAGCTGGAGTCGCCGATTCTGGACTTTGCCGCTCGGCCTGTCCTTACAGCGACATTGCCCGCCAACTCTTAGGGTTTGGGGTTTAGGGTAATACTTTTCTTTGTATATGTTTATACATACGTGTGGGTTATTTTGTGTTTTTTGTCGTTCATGTTCACAGTCGTTGATATTTATTCAAAATGATAATAAGTATGAGTCTACATATGAGTGTAAGTACAGATATGCAAACACACATATACACATATACTGATATTTATATATCATATCATGCCATATATAGAGAGAACGGTCTTCGGGCACCAGAACCCGAAGCCCGAAACCCTAAACTGTCAGAAACATGGGCGCCCTTTTTGGTTAATATCACCTAACGACCCAAAACCCAAAACCTCCTCGAACCCTAGTTGCTAAACCCTTTCAGTTTGGGGACTCCGGGGAGTTAACAAAACCCTCAACCGCTCAACCCCTACGCCCTCATCCTAAACCCTAAACCCTAAACCCGAAACCCTAAACCCTAAACCCTAAACAAGCCTTTCAGCCAAACCGCCCCTCCAGCAAGGACACCTGGCAACCGGAGTCCCCTCACAAGGCCTCCACCCTTTGTTTCGGGGCTGGAGGGTTTTAGGGTTTAGGGTTTAGGGTTCAGGGATTAGGGTTTAGGCTTTAGGGTTCAGGGTTTAGGGTTTAGGGTTTAGGGGGTTTAGGGGTTTAGGGGTTTAGGGGTTTAGGGGTTTAGGGGTTTGGGGAGTTCGGGTTTCGGGTTTTGGGGTTCCGGGCCCCCCTAAACCCGAAACCCGAACACCCGAAGCCCTAAACCCCAAACCCTAACCTTAAATCCTTTAGTTTCAGCCCCGTTTTGCCAACCCTAGGGTTTAGGGTTTTTAGTGTAGGGGCTTCAGGGTTTAGGGTTTTTGGGTTTTCGGGTTTAAGGTCTGGTTGAGACTTCATTCCCTTTGGCTTACACAGAAAATCCCTGACACCAAAGCCCTTAAAGCAAAAGAGCAGCGTCCTAAACCCGAAACCCTCCCTAAACCCTAAGCCCTGAACCCTAAACCCTTGAGCAGCACCGAGAAGGCCCAACGATGTTTTCTGCTCTTGGGTCAGGCAGACTTGCGCACCTCCCAGATTGCCGAGGCAGATTCAGGGCATTTTGGGCCGAAGGCTAAGAGTTCAAAATTCAGGGGTTTAGGGTTTGGGGTTTAGGGTTTGGGGTTTAGGGTGTGAGCTGTAGGGTTTAGGGTTTATATAGTATTGTCAGTTCTCAAAGTTTTGGTCCCTTTCTGGGTGAACTAGGGGTCACCTAAAAATGGCGCTCTCTAAAGGCACGAGAAGTTTCCGCACAGTAGCGTCCGGTTTGGTAGGGTTCAGTTGAGCCGGGGTTCAGGAGTTGCGTGTGAGGGCTGAGGCGGTTTCCGAGGGTCCTCATAAGTCTGGGCCTTGTAGCCATTGCATACGGTACCTCCCGAAACTCGAAACCCTAAACCCTAAACCTGAAACCCTAAACCCTAAGCCCTAAGGGCTCATTCTTTAGTACCTGCGATTCGCAGATGCTTTTCTCCTTTGTTTGCTGGCAGCGTCAGTCACAGCATCCTCTGGGGGAGATTCTCTGAAGGTTTTCCGAAATTAGGGTTTAGGGTTTAGGGTTTAGGATTTAGGGTTTAGGGTTTAGGGTTAGTGGAGTCCTTATTGTAAGGGGGTCCTACTAGTTGGGGGTCTATTTTCGGGGTCCCCTATCTTCGGAACCCCCCCGCTGAATTGTAAGATTGGAGTCGTTTTCACTGTGCCGCTGCAGCCCCGGCTGTTGTGGACCCCAAACCCCCTAAAACATCCCAAAGCCCTACCATTCTAAACCCTAAACCCTAAACCCTAAACCCTAAACCCTAAACCCTATAAACCCTAAACCCTACAAACCCAAAACCCTAAACCCTAAACCCCTAAACCCTCAACCCTAAACCCTAAACCCTAAACCCCAACACCCTACCATCCCGACTCCTGCTGCCAGGCGGCAGCTGCGCTCGCCAGGGCGGCCCACGCGATCGCTGCGCGGCAGCCGGCAGGCCGGGTTTAGGGTTTAGGGTTTAGGGTTGAGGGTTTTTGGGTTTAGGGTCTAGGGTTTTTGGGTTTAGGGTTTAGGGTTTAGGGTTTAGTTTGTAGGGTGTAGGATGTAGGGTCTTGAGTTTTGGGTTAAGGGTTTTGAGGTTTGGGGTTGTGAGTTGCGGGGCTTATCGGGTCTTGCAGTGTAGGTTTTGGGGTTTCCCAGCCTCCCTCTCCTACAAACTAACTACAGTACAAAGGCCCTTAAGCTTATTTTCTTCAAAAGGAGCGAAGAAGGGTGAATGCTTATAAGCATAAGCTATGTGGACCATAGACCCGTTTAGGGCTCAAGCCCAAACCCTTATAAACCGCCATACCTTCAACCTTAGACCATCGCAGGTATGTCGCCGCGCCTGCTGCGGGCCAGTCAGGCCGAGCTTGGGTTTAGGGTTTAGGGGTTTCGGGTGGCGTAATTTCAGGGTTTAGGGTGAGGTAGAATCTTATAGCTAAGGAGGCTGAAACCCTCTACTTGCCTGTGAGAGCCTTATAGAAACAGCAGCTGCCCACATGTCACTGTCCCTTTGCTATGGCTGAAGGCTTATCGAGCCAGACCCTAAATCACAAAGTGGGATGTTCCCCCTTATACTTCCCTATGAAGGATTGTTAGTACAGGGGGGAACATCCTAACCCTAAACCCCATAAGCCGTAAACCCGAAGACCCGACACCCTGCCTTGGAGGGGGGATAGGAGCTAGAAGCCCCAAGCGCCTTCTCCCTGAAACCCTACACTCCTGAACCCTACGTCACCTCTAAACTCCTAAACCCTAAAGCCCCCAAATGCATCCCCTAAATCCCCTAAATCCCTGAAACCCCTTAATTAAATCCCCTAAACCCCTCTGAACCCCTCTAAACCCCCAAGCCCTAAACCTAAAGACCTGTACCCTGAGGACTTAGGTGACGCTGGGCCCGCCACGGGTCCGGCACAGGCGCCGCGACTTCCGGCGGCCAACACCACGTGGTACGGAGAGGCGCTGGGGCGGCTAGCATCTGGGTGCAAAACCCTAATGTTAAGGTCGCTTTAATAAACCCCCCCCCCCCCCGGATTTGTTCCGGCGCTGGGTCCAAACAAACTTTGAAAGGGGTCGGGGTGGTAATAGTAAAGGGGGGGGGGATGGGCTGGGTCTGGATTGCTGTCAGTAAGTAGCCAAAGAGGCTTGCTGATGGAAGAGAGTCCCAGACCGGCATCGCCCCGTTCGCCGGACTTTATTAATGTCACCCTTTATTATTACGATTTCGAGGCCTCGTGGGGGGTAGCCTTGGCGGATTTGTTCGGGAGCTGTTTTTTAGAAGGATTTTAAGAAGAAATCGATGCTTTTCGGTCAGCCACGAAGATCAGGATTTCTGAGCCTGGAGCCGGTTCAAGAGATCGGCAAAATGAAGCTGTGTGGTCTCGGCCTCGAGTGAAAAGAGGAGTACTCTCGGAAGCACATTTGGGAAATTCTCCCGGAAAAGTTTCCACTATTACCACCCGTTTTTTGATTACGACCCCCCTCAAAATGGGGTTTAGGGTTCGGGGCAGCCTAACATAATGGAAACTGTTCATGAAACAAACTTTTGGGCAAAAATCCCGGCCGGAAAAGTTGCCACTATTGACACCCGGTTTATAAAGGTGACCCTAACATTAAACCATAAACCCTTGCCCTAGACTCATGCCGGGATTGAAAGGGTTTGTATATAAACCCGACAAGTCAAAAACCCCAAACCCATCAGGGTTTGAGGGTGCATGGCTGCGTCTGTCTTGTCTATGTGAGTGTTTAGTAGCTGAGCTAATATGCGCTCAAAAAGGCAATAACAGGGCTGCATTCTAAACCCTAAACCCAGAACCCTAAACCCTGATCCCTAGACCCTAAACCTGAACCCTGTTCTAACTAAGGCTTCCGGAGACGATTGCTGTTGCAAGTCGCTATTCTAGCTGACAGATGCATGCCAAATCCTCAAACCAGACTTCGTCCCCTGCCTAAACCCTAAACCTCAGCCAGCTCTCTCTGCGCCTGCCGAAGTTTAGAAAGCGAAGCCCCCCAAATAATCGCCTAACCCTCGCTAAGCCCCCTGAACCCCCTAGACCACCCATGTCCAGAACCCCCGAACCCCAGCCCGCCCTAAACTCCTAAAATCTAAACTCCTAAACCATAAACCCTAAACCCTAAACCTTAAACCCTAAACCCTAAACCCTAAACCCTAAACGAACACGACAGAAGCGCCCCAACACGCCCCAAAGATCCTTCAGGCCGTCGACTCCGGGATCGTTCTCCCACCGCCCGGCGGTCTGGGAGACGTCAGCCAGGGCCCCGGTAGGGTTTAGGGTTTCGGGTTTAGGGTTTAGGGTTTAGGGTTTAGGGTTTAGGGTTCAGGGTTTAGGGTTTAGGGTTTAGGGCTTAGGTTTTTCTGATTACGTGGCTTAGGGATTCTTGGGAATAGTTCTTTTAAGAACATGTTTGGTGCTCTGATTCCTAAGAAAGCAAAAATTGACATTACTGCTCGGGTTCCAAGTTCAGTGTAGGTCAGGGTTTAAGATCAGGGGGCTTTGGGTTAGCCCTAAGCCCTAAACCCTAAACCCTAACAGCATCCACCGCCCCATGCTTCCAGGCGATCTTCTGACACTTGCGCAAGGCCTCGGCTCTTCAGTGGTTGCAGGGCTTGTGGGCTTCCTTGGTAGCCCAGTGGTTTAGGGCTTAGGGCTTAGGGTTTAGGGTTTAGGGCTTAGGGTTTAGGGTTTAGGGTTTAGGGTTTATTCCCTTTTGCCCCCTTTGTTGGTTCAAGTTTCCCTTATGACAAAGCCAACCCTCAAAAAAGGGTGCCCTTACTATAAGATGGTTACTAGGCTGTCAAGTCAGGGTTCTACCTTGAGAAGCGGACAAAAACTGCTTCTTTGACGTTTGAAGGTTCTGACGACCAACCCCGTATGGCATTCTTCGGTAACCTTCCAAAAACTTGGGTAAACCCTAAACCCTAAACCCTAAAGCCTAAAGTTGGGGTTCTTAAGGCAGGGTTGCGAGGAAGCCCTAAGCTCTAAACCCAAAAACCCAAAACCCTAAGCCCTCCAAACAACATCCAATCTAAGCCCTAAACCCTAAACCTTAAACCCTAAACCCTAAACCCTAAACCCTGTCCGCTCGGCGGCTCGTGGCTACAGGAAGGCACGTCTCGTCAGAGTAGCAACTCGTCAAGTCCACGCCATGCTGTGTGTCTGGAGCGTTTCCGGGCAAAAGCTGGAGCCAGGGTCAACGGGCAAGACGCTTGAACACGTGATCGACTTGAAACGCCGCTTGCGAGAACGGTATGGCTTCCCAGCCTGCCTTCAGCAGTTGCTACATGCTGGCCGCTGCTTGGAGGATAGTGATCCTCTAGCTGGGCTCGTTGACCTGCAGCTGGTGCTGCTATACACCCTCAGCCCGGAGAAGATGACTCAGGCTGAATGCGAGTTTCTTGAGTATGCTGTCGGTGGAGGCCATGCAGAAGTGGTCCGAAATCTGCTGGAAGTCGGCGTCAACAAGAACATGTATGATGACAAGACAGGCGACACTGCTCTGATGCGCGCATCTTCTGCGGGCCACGTCGAGATTGTGCGTTTGCTGCTGGACGTTGGTGCCGAGGGCGTTGACGCCGCTCTCGCGTGTGCGTGTTCTGCAGGCCACATCGAGATTCTTAGTAGCCGAATGAGCATACTTTACACTTGTTTGGGGGGATACGAATAATCTACTATTCGCTTAAGAACCCCAAAAATATGAAATAATAATCCCTATATTCCCCTTATAAGGAAGAATCTATATATATATATATAATATTTATTTATTTGTTTGTTTTTTTTTGGGGGGGGGTTCTTAAGCAAGTAGTAGAAATCCCCAACAGAACTCAAAGGTGCACACTTTTTTTTTTTTTGGGGGGGGGGCTTGTGAACTCAGCAACTAAGCATTTTTTTTTTAAGGGTTTAGGGTTTAGGGTTTAGGGTTTAGGGTTTAGGGTTTAGGGTTTAGGGTTTAGGGGGGCTTACCAGGATGGGCTATGAGGCCTTAGAATCTCCAGAGTCAACCCTATCAAGGGCCTTTTTGAGGGATTATAAGGTCCCAAACCCTAAACCCTAAACCCTAAACCCTAAACCCTAAACCCTAAACCCTAAACCCTAAACCTGGTAAGAACTCAGCAACTAAGGATTGTACGTATGCTGCTGGACTCGGGTGCCGACCCGGGCATATGGGACTACAACCAGGGGACCGCTCTGCTGCGGGTAAAGGTCACTAGGCTGAACAAGAACTCGGGTTTAGGGTTTAGGGTTTAGGGTTTAGGGTTTAGGGTTTAGGGTTTAGGGTTTAGGGTTTAGGGTTTAGGGTTTAGGGTTTAGGGTTTAGGGTTTAGGGTTTAGGGCCCCTTTTGGGACATTTTGTGTATTCTTCTCTATATTTGGATAAAGAGGATGAAATTCAGGAATAGTCCCGTATATAGGGTTTAAGAGGATCATGTTCAGGAATAGTCCCTCATAAAGGGTTTGAGAGGATCATGTTGAGGAAACCTAAACCCTAAACCCCAAACCCCAAACCCCAAACCCTCAACCCTAAACCCTAAGCCCCAGCCTATTCTTCAGAGGGCTTCTTAGGGGCCAGCCGAGGTCGACAGCCACGTGAAGGTTGTACGATGGCTGGTGAAATCTGCTGCCGACAAGAACCTTGGGGACGAAATGAGCCCTAATTTAGGGTCTAGGGTTTAGGGTTTAGGTTTAGGGTTTAGCGTTTAGGGTTTAGGGTTTAGTGTTTAGGGTCTAGGCTTTAGGGTTCATACGCCTTAAAAGGTTTTGTGGTTCATATACCTTAATCGGAATTATGGTTCATATACTTCGAAAGTTTCTATGGTTCATCTACCTTAATAGGCATTATGGTTCATATACCTTAGCAGGAATTACGGTTCATGTATAGCTTACTAGGAATGGTAGCAGTATACTTGGAGGTTCATGGTACTTAATAACCCTAAACCCTAAACCCTAAAACCTAAACCCTAAACCCTAGACCCCACTTATAAGTCTTTCAAGATGACCCCAATCTGGGGCACTTTTGGCCCCCAAGGAGCTGGGATACCCCGTGCTGCGATACTGTGCTCATGCTCGCGTCGCGCGAGGGCCATGTCGAGGTCGTGGTTAGGGTTTAGGGTTTGGGGTTTAGGGTTGAGGGTTTAGGGTTTAGGGTTTAGGGTTTAGGGTTTAGGGTTTAGGGTTTAGGGTTTAGGGTTTAGGGTTTAGGGTTTAGGGTTTAGGGTTGTAGGGTTTAGGGTTGTCGAGGTCGTGCGCGCGCTGCTGGAAGCTGGGGCCCCCACACGCTCCTTGGGAACCCAATGAAACCTTTTTTTTTTTTTTTTTTTGGGGGGGGGGGGGGGCCTTTGGGGTTTTTTCTATTTTCTGGTTATATATAAACCCAAGAGGATATTGGATATGTTGTATCTATTTAGGTTCTAAGGGGAGTATAGATACTACTGCAATTCTACCCTTCGTGGCCCAGTGGTACCCTTTACCCATTTTTTTGTTTTTTTTGGTTATGGTTCCCTTGTAAAATCACGTGCCCGACAAAAAGTGCCCTTGTTAGAATATGGTTACTGGGCTCCCAAGTGTACTGCAATTCTGTTTAAGGTATATGAAGCCATAAGCCCTTTGTACTACTGGAATTCTGTTTCAGGTATATGAACCATGAACCCTCTTAGGGTTCATTTCGTCCCGAAGGCTTGCAGAGCATCTCCGGCGAAACCGCCCTCACGTGTGCAGTCTCTCGAGGCCATGCCGAGATCGTACCTGGGGATAGTTGGAAATGATGTGTAATGTTTGGGTACTGTAGTATTCCTAAGAAACAGCAAACATGATCATTTCTGCTAGGGTTCCACTTCAGTTTAGGGTTTAGGGTTTAGGGTTTAGGATTTAAGGTATGTTTGCTGCTGGAAGCTGGTGCTGACGTAAACTGGCCGTCCATGTCTCCGGTGAACCACTTTCACATCCACCATGTGAAACGCCCCACCGGCGAAACCGCTCTGATGCTCACCTGGCCAATAGCTGCTAACTTTTGTTGTTTTTTTGGGTTTCCTTAAAATTTTGTGGGAATCATGAAGTTAACCTTTTTTCTCCCTTTGGTTCTAGGAGACGTAAGGATGCGCGCGTCCTCCGAGGGCCATGTCGAGACTGTACCTTTGTCATAGTTGGGTAACATTTTACATTTTTAAGGGTACTTAAACCCAATAAGGAATATAAATTTAAGATTTTAATATTATACCAACCATGAACTAGGTACGTTTGCTGCTGGAAGCTCGCGCCTGCGTCAACTGGCAGGACTGGCCCGGCGCGACTGTGCGACGTGTGACTTGCACAAAGTTGCAAGGTGGCTTTGTCATAGTTGGGCAACATGTTACATCTTTAAGGTTACTTAAACCCAATAGGGAAAACTCATTTTAAGGTTTTAGTATTATCCCAACAATGAAAAAGGTCGGGGCTCCGCTCTGATGCGCGCATCGTTCGAGGGCCACGTTGAGGTGGTACGCTTGCTGCTGGATGCTGGTGCTGACAAGAACTTGCGTGACGGGTGCGGCACGACTGCTCTCATGTGCGCAACTTCGCAGGGCCACATCGAAGTTGTGCGTTTGCTGCTGGAAGCTGCCACCGACATGAACGTGCAGGGCAGATTCGGCGAGACTGCTCTCATGCTCGCATCTCGTGAGGGCCATGTGGAGATTGTACGTTCGATGCTGGAAGCCTGTGCTAGCACAAACTTGCAGAACACGTCCGGCGAGGCCGCTCTCAGATGCGCATCTTCTCGGGGCCACGGCGAGATTGTACGTTTGCTGCTGGAAGCTGGTGCCGACGAGAAGTTGCAGGACATTCCCAGGCGTTCTTTCCTGGGCACGCCTTCCGAGATCGAGATGGTCGATTTCGATGATCGGTCTCCTTTGCAGCGACAGCGTTTTCTGGGTTTCTAAAGGGCCCAACCAACATCCAAACAACCTCCCGAGCCCCCTGTAAAGCCCATAAAACCGCATGAACCCAAACTCGATAAACCCTAAACACCTTATAAACGCAAGCCCCTAAATCCCAACAGCCGTATTAACCCTGGAAACCCAAGCCCAAAACACCCGAAAGCCTTGGAAGCCTAAATTCCCAAACCTTCAGAACCAAAGGACTTAAAGCCCTGAAGGCCCCTAACAAGAGCCTTCCCAGATCTTCCAAAATGGCCGAATGGACGACAGCCCAAACCCTAAACCCTAAGTACTGTATGCTTGCGGTTTAGGGCTTAGGGCTTAGGGGCTTAGGGTTTAGGGTTTAGGGTTTAGGGTTTAGGGTTTAGGGTGTGGGATTTAGTACTTATACGTATACCGTTAGGGATAAGGCTCTGTATATGTACCCTAAGAAAGGTTATCCCCCACTGAGACTGTAGCTACCCAACGTTAAACTCCCGAAGCCCCAAACCCCAAACCCCAAACCCCAAACCCTAAACCCTAAACCCGACTCATTATAAGCACCCATACGAAGTATCGAGGAGCTGAGCTTGGCTGCGCCGGGAGGGAAAAAGTCCACCCAGTGCCAGCATCTTGCGCTTTGCTGTCGGGATTACAGGGCTGTATCCCGAAACCCTAAACCCTGAACCCTAAACCGTGGCGGTTCCAGGTCCAGGGTTCAAGTAGCTTAGGAATGACTAAAGAGTTTCCTTAGGCTGCAGGGTTTAGGGTTTGGGGTTTAGGGTGTAGAGTTTAGGGTTTACTTTCTACAAACCCTAAACCTCTAACTCCGAACGCTGCACCCCCAGACCTCAATCGACAAACCCTCAACCCCAAAACCCCGCCAAAGTCACAACCTCAAACACCCCACATCCGTATGTGACCCCGAAAACCTAAACCCTAAGCCCCAAACCCTATACCCTAAACCCCAAACCCTATACCCTAAACCCTAAATCCTAAACCCTAAACCCTAGACCCTAAACTTAAGCCCCTTCCGGATCCAGCTGATCAGGACTGTCCCGACTCAAAGGGGCTGAGCTGCACCGGCGCCACTCACTGATCAAGGCCCCCCCCCCCCCCCCCCACTCGGGTGTCGTAGGTGTTGACTGCCCTTCAGCCGGGGTTTAGGGTTAGGGTTTAGGGTTTGGGGCTTGGGGCTTGGGGCTTAGGGCTTGGGCTTAGGGCCTAGGGCTTAGGGCTAAGGGCTAAGGGCTAAGGGCTTAGGGCTTAGGGCTTAGGGCTTAGGGCTTAGGGCTTAGGACCCTTGTCGCGCCATCAGCTTATTTTGGGCATCGGCCCCCCTTTAAAGCTGTTTCGCGCCTGCCGGCGCGCGTTGTTTTTCTCCTCCATCTCAGCAGTTCATGCCGGAAACGCAGGCGAACTTTTGAAACGAAGTAGCGTTTAGGGTTTAGGGTTTAGGGTTTCGGGTTTAGGGTTTAGGGTTTGGGGTTCAGGGCTCAGGGTTCAGGGTACTTATAAGTAGGCTTTGATGCGCCCGAAGCGAGGCTAGAACCAGAAGTGCCCTACTCATAACCCTAAACCCTAAACCCTAAACCCTAAACCCTAAACCCTAAACCTTAAACCCTAAACCCTAAACGCTAAACCCTAAAACCCTAAACCCTAAACCCTAAAGTCGTCCAAGTAGGGCCCTAAACCCTAAAGTCTTTTGCGATCCCATGTTTGCCCCACTATGTTAGTGGCCCAAGCAGTAGGGTTAGAAGTAGGCTTTGGGTTTAGGGGTTTATATAGGGTTTAGGGAATGCCGGGTCATCTTCATGTGACGCCTCTTACCCCCGAAGCTCAAAAAACCCTAAGCCCTCGAAGCCCTAAACCCGAACCGCATCGAAGTTGCGGTGTGGGCACATCTTCCACCGTGATTGCCTGTCAGAAGTGGCAGTCGTTTCGTGGGTCGTCACACCAAGCGTGATGGAACCGAGGACGCCTGTTCGACAATCCCGGGAAACCCTAAACCCTAAACCCTAAACCCTAAACCCTAAACCCTAAACCCTAAACCCTAAACCCTAAACCCTAAACCCTAAACCCCCCCCCTCGCAAGAGTCTGGCTTCCAGGCCCGTCCCCACCGGATGTCGACCAGAGGCTTGAGGATCCCTTTGGTTGGCATGTTGGATATTGGCAACATGGGCCCTTAATTTTGGGGTCCCCTGATATATGACCCTTATAGTATGAAGTATGGGCCCTTAATTTGGGGTCCCCTGTTCTACAGGGTGGGGCCCCCTAGTTATAAGTAGAGTTATAAGGGCCCTAAATTGGGTTATAAGGACCCTAAGTTAGGTTATGAGTCCCTTAACTACAGTTAGTATAGTAAGGGGGCCCCACCCTCTACTGGCTCGTCAAAGAACGAGTGCCCATGACCTAAGCCCGAAAATCCTCAAAACGCTACAACCGTGGGCATGTGCGTTTGGTACCCTCATCTTGCTGGGTGCCCCGCTGCCCCATAGGCACAAGGCCCCAAAACCCTCAAACCCTAAACCCTAAATCCAAAATCCAACCACAAACCCTAAACCCTCAAACCCCCAAACCCCCAAACCCTCAAACCCTCAAACCCTCAAACCCTCAACCCTCAAACCCTCAAACCCTCAAACCCTCCAACCCTCCAACCCTAAACCCTGTTAAAGGACAGCCAGAGCCTCCTGCAGCAGCTCCACGAAGCGGTTGTCCGGCTGCCGAGACAGGGTTTGGGAGTTTTTTGGGTCCCCTAAACTTTTAAACCTTTAAACCCTAAACCCCACACCCTAGACCCTAAACCCTAAGCCCTAAGCCCTAAACCTTAAACCCTAAGCAAGCCCTAAACCCTGTTCAGAGGGTTTAGAGCCTAGGGTTTAGCAGTTTAGGATGTAGAGTTTCACATCTGTAGCGCTGACACCATCGTGGACTTGGGGGGGGGGGGGGGGGCTAGGTTTTTCGGTAGACCCCATAAAGGCAATCAGGGTTTTCAGCGCAGTCCCCTAACAGGGCACACCCTGAACCCCAAGCCCAAGCCTTGAATCCTGCCCAGCCCCCCCCCCCCCCCCCCCCCCGAAATTACGGCCAAGAGGCTTTTGTAGCCCTCCATCCCCCTGCTCTCTCAATGCCTGAACCTCGACAGCCCTCAGCCCGAGACCCTCAAGGTTTAGGGTTTAGGGTTACATGGTCCATGATTATGGTCCGTGAATATGGTCCCTTACCTTCTTTCTGAAGTATGGGACCTTTTGGGTCTTACAGGGTATATAAGGGGTCTGTAAGGGGTCTCCATTTAAAGGCCCAGACTAGGGACCATATAACTACCCTTCGACCTCAAGCCCGAAACCCTACGCCCTCCACACTAAGCCCGAAACCCTAAGCCCTACACCCGAAACCCTAAGCCCTCAAACCTGATTCCCCCAACACCCTCAACCCGAATATATAGGTCGGAAGAACTACTAACAGTATTCCCTTATGGTCCCTGTATATCTATAATTATACCATCATGACCCTGACCCTAAACCCTAAACCCTAAACCCTAAACCCTAAACCCTAAACCCTAATTCCCTCAAGCCTAAGCCCCTCTGAGGCCCTCAGCGTGGGCTCCGAGATGCAGGTGAAGCTGATACGGGCCCAGAGCTCCCACCGGGAGGCTCTGGGACTTAGGGTTTAGGGTTTAGGGTTTAGGGTTTAGGATAATTCCTCCTCCCATCGGGAGGCTGGAGGGCTTTATACGGTTTACGATAGTAAGGGACACCCCTTATAAAAAGTCCCCCCAAATAGTAGGATTGAGGGTTGGGGGTTTGAAGGGTTTCGTTAAGGTTTTTGGCTGTCAAGGTTGAATGGGTTGAGTGGATTTCAGAGGGTTTAGGGTTTAGGCTTCAGGGTTTCGGGTTGAGGGTTCTTGGTTTTGGGGTTCTTGATTTGAGGGCGTGTGAGAGGGTTGTGGCTTGGCCTTCGATGACAAGGTCTTTAGGTTGTACCTGGGCCCCCCAGTCACCTGACTGAACGTAATCCCTCCGCCCTACCAGACCTAACTCATGTTCGAGCCCTGCACCCCCCTATAAGCCCTCTTCTAAAACCTCCAAACACCCTCAACATCCCCTAAAGCCCCGGAAGCCTTAAACCCTAGACCCTAAACCCTAAACCCGAAACCTAAACCCTAAACCCGAAACCCGAAACCCTAAATCCTAAACCCTAAACCCTAAACCCTAAACCCAAACCCCCCAGCTCTGTAGGCGCAGACCGCCTCGGATGAGAAGAGCGCGGAGTGAGCTTCCCAGCTCTCAGCGCTTTCAGTCGTGGTTTAGGTTTTAGGGTTTGGGGGGTTTAGGGTTTAGGGTTAGGGTTTAGGATTTACGGTTTAGGGGGTTTAGGGTGTAGGCTTCACGGTTTAGGGGGTGGTAGGATGTCCTTCTTTTTTTCGGTTTTTTCTCCAGTTTCTGTCATGTTTTTTTGTTTTTAGGGTTTGTTTAGGGTTTCTTGAGTTTGTTGGGGTTCTTCAGGTGCTTGTAAAGGTGTTTTTGAGAGTTTATGGGGGTTGATGAGGTTTATAGGGTTTATACAGGGCTTTTATTGTTCATAGGGCTTATAGGGCCGAGGGTTTAGAAGGTTTTGGGGTTCAGTGGTTTCTGGGGGGCCACACCCCAGTTTGAGTCCTTATTAAGGCCTTGCCACTGTTTGAAACCCCATTAATTCCGTGCAGCGCGCTTGCCATCGAGCCCGTACTCAGTGCAGAAAGGTCGCCCGAAACCCTAAACCCCAAACCCTAAACCCTAAACCCTAATCCCAAACCCTAAACGCTAAGCCCTAACCCCAAAAAGATGAGGAAGAAGATTTCCCACCCTTTGTGACCCAGGCACAAAGTACTCCACGACCAACTGACGCGACTGCTCAACGAGGTGCCCCTGGCTCTTCTTAGTTCTTGTTTGCAACGCAGAAACCCAGTTTAGGGTTTAGGGTTTAGGGTTTAGGGTTTCGGGTTTCGGGTTTCGGGTTTAGGTCCTAGGGCTTAGGGCAACGAAACAGTTTATACGCGTGGGAGCATGACGGGGGAGTATGACAGACAAGCAGCAAAAATCTTTCTTGCTCTAAGGCCTAAGCTCTACTGGGACCCAGAGTAGGCCCTCATTCCACTTGTTTCGGGTGCAGGCTCCCTGAACAGCCCCCTTTAAGCCAAAAAGGGCGCCCTTCTTTATTCCTGGGTTTAGGGTTTGGGGTTTAGGTTTTCCTGGGTCAAGTTTGCTTTTTTTGTCCGAGCCCTAGAGGCTAACAGGCTCGACACTTAGGCTTGCATGTTGGGGCTTACCGGAGTCGGACTACAAACCCTGAACCCTAAACTCTAAACCCTAAACCCTAAACCCTATTTGTGGAGGAACATCGTATGGGAGGGACCGGCAATTTGGTGGGGGAGCATGAGCGTTGGCCACGAGCGGCACTTGGAGGTTCATGGGTACTTGTAACTAGGGTTTAGGGTTTAGGGTTTAAGGTGGGGTTCCAAGTTTGACAACTATGGTTCTAACCTTAATAAGGGTACTTACAACCCTACTTCTCAGTACCCATGAACCTTCAAGTGTCCCCTTAGAGCCTACAAGCCCAAAACCATAAACACCTTGCCTTGTATCTTGGAAGGCCTAAACCTTAGAGGGGATCCGACAAATGCCTTGAGTTTCTTCTGATCTTTTATAGACGCACACAAAGAGTTGTTGTTTTTAGACCAGAGTCCTTGAGTATATTTGGGAAGCAAACTAGTTCCTAACATTTCCTAATCCTAACCCCCTAGGCCGAAGCCCTAAACCCTATGCCCTAAAACCCCTGAATCCTATCAAGCCTAGTAACTCCCTAAACCCTAAACCCTAAACAGTATACCCTAAACCCTAAACCCTAAACTGTTCAGGAGCCAAACGGTTAGGGTTGCTTCAGTGGCGCTGAGCTACAGCAGGGCTGTAATGGAGAGGCCGATCTGCTGTGAATGGTCATTGGGGGGACCTGATATCACAACTATGGGTATCTAGAGCACAGCTACTTAGGGTTTAGGGTTTAGGGTTTAGGGTTTTAGGCTTTACTGGTTCAAAGAAACAGCACGTTTCAAACGTTTTTAATCCTGGCGGCAGGTGGTCAACAACTGCATTCAGAAGAGCAATGATGTGGAGGCTGCCGATTGCGAAGATCCGGTTTCAGGGCTGTTCGTTCGTAGCTCGGCTATATATATATATATAGAGAGAGATAGATAGATAGATTTGTATGTATACATGTATGTGCATATATATATATATATACACACATATATACATATAATGTATGTACGTATGTATGTATGTATGTATGTGTGTATGTGTGTATGTGTGTCTGTATGTGTCTGCGTGTATATATATATATGTGTATATATATATATATATATATATATTCGAATTGGTTTCATGAGGTTTCTGACTTGAATACAAACCCTACATACTATATGGACACTAAACCTCAGCAAAGCCTCACACTAAGCCCTAAACCCTAACGTAAGCTTTCCGCCCTCATGCTCCTTGGAGAGTCGGATGCTGGGCGGATGCTGGATCTTTTTTTGGGTTCGGGGCTCCTTGCAGAAAAAATGGAATCAACAAGAAAAGGGCACCCTAATAAGATGGTGAACAAGGCTACCAAGGATGGGAACGTAGGGTCGGGAGTGCTCGCGCTTGCGTGCGCGGGTGGGTGGGTGGATGGGTGCGTGCGTGCGTGTGTGGGGAAGGTGGGAGGGTGGGTGGTGTGTTTGTGTAATCAAGCCCCGAGCCCCATGTCCCTAAGCCCCGAAAAACGCAAGCCCCATCTGCAGGGGTTGCCTGAACCCCAAAAGCCTAAACCCCAAACCCTGCACCGGAAAGCCGACAGCCCTAATCCCCAAACTCTGAAAACCTAAGGCGAACACCCAAAACCTAAAGCCTTGCAAAGCCCGCAGCACCCTTAGACGTTGAAACTCTACCCAGGCCATGGAAGCCTCGTTTGAACAGGCTCCGCGGGTCTTGGGGTTTGGGGTTTCGGGTTTCTCAAACCCTAAACCCTAAACCCTAAGCCCTAAGCCCCAAGCCTTTAGGGTTTCGGGATCTGTTTGGCAACTCGAACCGGGGTTTTGGGTTTTGGGTTTTAGGGCCCCCATGTCCCTTGTACCAGTCGAACTTTAAGGTTCCATTGGAAACATAAAGGATGCCACTGGGGATTTAGGGCTTTGGGTTCAGGGTTTAGGGGTTAGGGTTTATTCGGGTTTTGGGGATCTTTCGGGTTCAGGGCTTTGATGTTTCTGGGTGTCAGTGTTTAGGGTGCAGGGTATCAAGAACCGAACAATGATGGTTTCGTGCCTGGGGTGCTGTGTTTGGGGATGAGAGAACGCGCAGTTTCCATCTGAAGGCCAAACCACAAACCCAGGGCCCTATATAAACCCCTTGTATCCCAACCCCAAACCCTATATATCCTAACCCTATATAAACCACTATGTTCGCCCCCCCCCCCCCCCCCCCCCCCAGGTATCCCCCCCCCAAACCCTGCCTGTTAACTCTAAAAACACCACGGACCACGGAGCGGGGGGGGGGGACAGAGAAACCTCGGCCTAAGCCCCAAACCCTGAACCCTAAGCCGTAAAACCTAAACCCACCAATGAACGACAGGAGGGAGAAGGGCAAGCCCGAAACCTTAGCCGCTTTAACCCTGAACCCTGAACCGCAAACCCAGCACGAACCACGGGGAGAGGGGAAACCGTAAACCTACCCCAAACCTTGAACCCTAAATAACTTGTAAACCCACAGTGAACCAATGGACCAGAGTCCAGAGTGAAAATCCTGAACTCTACAGCCTAACCCTAAACCCCTAAACCCTAAAATTTAAACCCATGAATCACAGACCATGAACCACAGGAAGGGGGGGGCGGGGGGGAGGGGGGAACCCAAAAGCCACCATGAACCACAGGAAGGGGGGGGGATACCATGGCTAACTCCTCTGCCTGCTGTTACTCACTGGTCCGACGCGTTTAGGGTTTAGGGTTTAGGGTTTAGGGTTTAGGGTTTAGGGTTTAGGGTCTTGGGGAAGCTTGGGAGCACCATTTGGCAAGTGCAGGTCTCGCGCGACCTCGAAGCCCACCGCTTCCAGCTCATCAACTTTTCCAAGCAGGTGGCCTCGTATCTTCGAGTTGCCCTAAACCCTAAACCCTAAACCCTAAACCCTAAACCCTAAACCCTAAACCCTAAACCCTAAACCCTAAACCCGAAACCCTAAACCCTAAACCCTAAACCCCAAACAGGCAGGTGCCTGGTATCTTCGAGTTGCCTGAACCCACGCCTCCGCCTTAAGCCCTAAACCCGAAACCCTAAACCCTGGAGTGCCTATGAGGGGTGTAGGGTTCCAGGGTTTTGTTTGGGTGGTTCAGGGTTTTGGGTTCTGGAGTTTTAGCCTTTTTGGGGGTCTAAGCGTTCTAGAGGTTCAGGGGTTTCAGGTTCGAAGCTCTAGCGTTTAGGGTTTAGGATTTAGGGATTTCAGGCTTCAGGGTTTCGTCACCTCAGAGTCCAACCAGCCGTCAAAAGAGCCGAGGCTGAGACCATTTCAGGCGGGGGGCCTTTTTCAGCAGAGCCCGAAAATCGGCATCGTATAGGCCTCAGGGTTTAGGGTTTAGGGTCTTAGGGTTTAAGTACAACACATCCCAGTTCATCTAGCAGAGCCGCTGTCTCCAGGACTATGCGGAGCTCAAAAAGGCACTGAACCAGAACTGCCCCGCTGGTGAGGAAAAGGAGCACGGGCCCCTGATGCGGGGGCAGAAGGGTGATTGTCGCGATTTAAATGGTTTATGGTATAGGTTCGGCCCCTAATCCGAGCATCTGTTTAATTGGGGGGGGGGGCCCCCCCCCCCCCCTCCCCCCCACCGCAATAAGAAAGGCCGGGTTCCGCAATAGTAAGACCGTGGCCCTGTATTGATTCTCTATGAAAAACAATCGGCCGCAGATCCCTGAGGTGCTGTAGCTTCGCAGGTCAGCAAGCAAAACAAGAAGCCTGCCCCTCCCCGAAAACATTTTCTTTAAATGTGGTGGTATTGGCCCATACGAAATCCACCGTAATGGAAAGTAGTCTTCCGGCGGGCTTCTCGGCGAAAGAAAATTCTTTAAATGTGGGGGTATTAATTAAACAGATGCTCGGATTAAACCCTAAACGCTAAACCCTAAACCGCGGTATAGGGTTCAGAGTCCTAGAGGGGGTAGGACAGCGCTTTGGTGGTTTCAGAGTTGTGCTCGTGGCTAGGCGGGACTGGGCCCTAAACCTTGAATCTCAAAACCCCAAAACCCCTAAACCCTAGACCCCAAAACCCCAAAACTCCAAACCCCCGGAACCCCAAACCCAAAACCCCAAACCCCAAACCCCAAACCCAGGCGCACGCCCATCGTTGCACTCTTCGAGATGTGCTGCTTGCTGCTGCGCACTTCCTCGGCTCCTACTCGTGGGAGGGCCCAGTGGTTAGGGCTTGGGGTCTGGGGTTTACAGGGTGGGGCCCCCTAGTTATAAGTAGAGTTATAAGGGCCCTAAATTGGGTTATAAGGACCCTAAGTTAGGCAGGCTTTAGCTAGGGTTTAGGGTTTACTTAAAGTTTGGGGTTAGCAGTCTAGGGGTTTATAGAGCTTGTCGGGGTTTGGGTTTACAGGGCTTCTAGGCTTTACATGTTTTGTAGTCTTGATAGGGCCTTATCGGCTTCATGGGGTTTATAGGCTTTAGAGGGTTTTTGTTGGGGGGTCTATGGGGTCAAAGGGTTTAGCGTCTTGATAGGGTTTATCGGCGTTATAGGCTGATAGGGTTTATAGGGTCAAGAGGGTTGCTAGGGCCCTCACCCTAAACCCTGACCCCTGAACCCTAAAGCCCAAACCCTAAACCCTAAACCCTAACCCCTAAACCCTAAACCCTAAAGCCTAAACCCTAAACCCTAAACCCTAACCCCTAAACCCTAAACCCTAAAGCCTAAACCCTAAACCCTACACCCTAAACCCTAAACCCTAACCTTTAGGGCGCATGGACCTCGACCCCTGAACCTTTGCTCGCTTGCAAGACCTAAGCTATGAACAACCGGGTTTGTATATGACACCGACCACAAAAATCAAATAATATTAATACTAATCATAATAGCAATAACAAAACAATGCCGACCACAAAGATCATAGTATGAAGAAGAAGAAGAAGGAGCAGAAGAAGGATAAACATCATCGTAGATATCGTAATAAACATCAGAACCATGACTGTAACGAAAGATAGTTACTATGAAGTATGCCCCACAAGGGGGACCTTTTTGGAGGTTGGTGTTTGGGGTTTAGGGTTTGAGGGTTGAAAGGGTTTTTCGCCTCGAGACGACCCGCATGGTTGAGGGCTGCAGCTGCGGCCGAAACGCGCGGAATCTTCAAGATGGTTCATAGGGTTTGTAAGGGAGGGGGGGTTTCATGGGGGGTAGGTACCTAGGGAAAGCTAGGGAAGCTTAGGGAGCCTTCGGGAGTAGTGGGGAGTATGATTAGGGACTCTTGCGTTACATACCCCCCTTGAATCCCACTTGCTTAAGAACCCTATTAGATGGTAGCTGAGGCGACGATGTCCGCAGCACTGTCGGGGAGCCACTCTTTGCGACGAAGCTGGCCGCCGTGGACGCCGAGTCCTTTCCTGCGGACCGGGCTGTTTGCTTCGGGTTTGGGGGATGTTTGGGATACATCGGGTTTAACCCTAACTGCTACAGGAGGGAAGGCCTTGGCACGCCAAAGGCAGTGCCCCATGTGAAGGTGGGCAGTTTACATCAGTGCCGATCGTGTGCTTTGTAAGGCCCTAATTCACGAAAGCACCCGAATTCCTAAGTCGTACCTGGCTGTATCCGGCTGAGCAGATTGGAGGCTGGAAGGGAACCTGTGTGGGCTTTTCACCCCATCTAAACCCCACCCTCAACCCTAAACCCTAAACCCTCGCCCCTAGACCCTTTAAACCCTACACCCTGACCCGCAACCCTAAACCCTCGCCCCTAAACCCCTTTGAACCCTAAACCCTGAACCCCAAACCCTAAACCCTAAACCCTAACCCTAAACCCTAAACCCTAAACCCTAAACCCTAAACCCTAAACCCTAAACCCTAGACCCTAGACCCTAAACCCTAAACCCTAAACCCTAAACCCTAAACCCTAAACCCTAAACCTTAAACCCTAACCCTAAACCTGCACCCTAAACCCTAAACCCTAGGACCTCCTCCCGACATTGGCTGAAGCCGCAGCTGTCGCGGATACGCGAGACTACATGGACGTGAAGGCATATCTTAGGGTTTAATTTATTTTAGGGTTTAGGGTTCAGGGTTCAGGGTTTAGGGTTTAGGGTTTCGTCAGGGTCCTCAAGAAGGAAGGTAATTAGCCTGGCAGGCAGCCGTCCCCCAGCGTCTCATATTAGCTCCCAGAGCCTGCTGGGCTTTCCTCCTCTTCGGGTGTGAAGGTCTGGGGTTTAGGGTTTAGGGTTTAGGGTTTAGGCTTTAGGCTTTAGGGTTTAGGGTTTTAGGTGTGGGGTTCAGGGTTCAGGGTTTTGGGTTTAGGGTTTAGGGTTTAGTGCTTTATCTAGATTCCCGAAGTTTAGGGGCACAGATTCGGAACCTTTTATGTTTCTGTGGGTTTGGGGTGGCTGTAAGGACAAGGCTGGAGCCACAAAACCGGGGCAATAGCCCAACACATTCAGTATGTGTGGTCGGACAGGGTGGGAGGTTCACTAGTCATGAGATTTTCTAGGACCTAGAGTAGGCCCTATTAGTTATTCCCATGTGTTAGGGCTTAGGTTCCCGAAGAACCCCCCTTGAAACTAAGCAAGGGCGACCTTTTGTTCCTAGAAACCTCTTGGGTCTAGCCCTAAACCCTAAACCCTAAACCCTAAACCCTACACCCTAAACCCTACACCCTAGACCCTAAACCCTAAACCCTAAACGAGAACTGACCATCTAGGGATTCTAGAGGGACTCTTTGGTCGGTATGGTTGAGGGCTTCGGATGTAGGACTCTTGGGTTTAGGACTGTCGGGTTTGGGGTGTATAGGGCTCACTTCCTGAGTCGTAACTTTGTCATAGTTGGGAAACATTTTTTCATTTTTAAGGGTACTTAAACCCAATAAGGACTATAAAATTTAAATCTGTAATATTATCCCAACAATGAACAAGGAGTAAGCGACCGCCCGCGCGCCGGCAGGCTGTAGCCGCCGTGTCCAACGTGGTCTTCCCGGCCTATCAGCTCGCCCGGAGCCCAGTGGAAAGGAGGGAGGCCTTGGTGGCTTGCTAAACCCTAAACCCTAAACCCTAAACCCTAAACCCTAAACCCTAAACCCTAAACCCTAAACCCTAAACCCTAAACCCACCAACTATGGCCCAGTGCATGGGTCTTAATTACCCGAGGCCCCATAAAACCCTTAACTTCAAGTCGCCTTGCATATCTTTAAATCAGGGTCCCTTTTTGGGTACCCTAAATAAGAGGGGCCGCCTTATAATAAGAACCCCAGAAACGACCATAATTTAGAGAAATCACCATATGAAGCAGGGTTGATATTGCTGTTATTGGTGAGTGTATACAAGGTTCCTGTTTAATATTGGTGAGAGTATATACGGGTGTCCTTTTGGGGGTACAAGAAATATCTACAAATCGAAGCTGTCTCACCTTGATATGATTCACGACCTCGAGTCCGCAGTACAAGAAATATCTACCCTACTTCATATCATTTAGAACAAATCCTGATGAGAGGTGCGGACAGAGAGCCTTAAACCCTAAACCCTAAACCCTAAACACTAAACCCTAAACCCTAAACCCTAAACCCTAAACCCCAGAGCCTTACAGCTCTGAGAGTTGTAGGTGGGGTGGCCCTGGGCTGGGGATGCGCGCGCCCTTTAAACCCCAAGCCAAGGGCTTGAGGTTTAGGGTTTAGGGTTTAGGGTTTAGGGTTTAGGGTTTAGGGTTTAGGGTTTAGGGGTCAGGGGTTTAGGGGTTTAGGGGTTTAGGGGTTTAGGGGTTTAGGGGTTTAGGGTTTGGGATAAACCCCAAACCCACACCCCTGAGCCCTACAAGAGGCCCCCCAAGCGCCAAGCTGCAGGCCCTAAAGCCCAACCTTAAACCTAAACCCAAACCCGAAGCCTCAAACCCCAAACCCCAAGTTACTAAACCCCAAACCCTCAACCCTAAACCTCAAAACCCCAACCTAAGCATGCCCACAAGACCCACCACCCCAAAGCCACCCGTCTGCCCCGAATCACACCTGGCAGCCCAGCGGTACTTGTTTGGGGTTCAAGGGGTTTAGGGTTTAGGATTTAGGGTTTAGGGTTTAGGGTTTAGGGCTTAGGGTTTAGGGTTTAGGGTTTAGGGTTTAGGGTTCCTTGTACAGTCACCGACCCCAAGAAGGGTACACTTCTGATAATGTGGTTGCTGGGCTACCATCATGGAACTCCACCTTTGACCCCCAAGGTGGTACCCTTGGGTTCGGGGGCCCTCTTTGAGGACCCGCTAAAGGAATAGATTAGGGTTTAGGGTTTAGGGTTTAGGGTTTAGGGTTTAGGGTTTAGGGTTTAGGGTTAGGGCTCAGGGTTTCGGGTTTGGGGTTTCGGGTTTGGGGTTTTAGGGTTTAGGGCCATATGAGGAGTATGTTTAGGGTACAACCTTCGGGGTACGAGCCTCATCCCCTTGATACCGACACGTGAAACGCCAAGATCTCTCACTCCGTGAAGTTGCCAGCTCTCAAGGCCTGGATTCAAGTTCTCTTAGGGTTTCGGGTTTAGGGTTTTAGGGTTTAGGGTTTAGGGTTTAGGGTTGCCCTCAGCCCTAAGTCTTAAACCCTAAACCGTAAGCCCTAAATCCTAGGCCGATTGGCGTTTCTGGGTTTTGGAACTGGTGTTTGGGCTTCAGGGTTTGGGGGTTCCAGTTTCTGGGGGTTAGGGGTTTTCTTCAGGTTCTTGCTTTAGGTTTTTGGTTTTGGGCTTCAGGGTTTGGGTTCCCCAAACCCTCAACCCGAAACCCTAAGCCCTGGATTTGTGTTGCAAGGTTGAACTTTCGGTTGATTGTTTTTTCCGGCTTAGGGCTTTCAGGGTTTAGGGTTTAGGGTCTAGGGTTCAGGGTTTAGGGTTTAGGGTTCAGGGTTTAGTGTTTAGGGTTTAGGGTTTAGGGTTTAGGGCTCCTGCAGGCGGAGCTCGCACAGCTGCAGAAGATTCGCGAAGAGCGGATGCCGGAGGTCGAGGTGCTTTAAGCTGGGAGGTTTCGGGGTTTAAATTTTGCTTTAAGCTGGGAGGTTTCGGTGTTTAAACTTTGCTTTGAGCTGGGAGGTTTCGGTGTTTAAACTTTGCTTTAAGCTGGGAGGTTTCGGGGTTTAAAACTTAGAACTTAGGGTTTAAAACTTAGAATTTGGGGTTTAGGGTTTAGGGTTTAGGGTTTAGGGATTAGGGATTAGGGATTATACCAAAAAGGCCCCCCCCCCCCCATAATTTAGATCGACCCCAAAATTTTTAAACAGTTTGAGCCCTGGAGCTGGGTTTAGGCCTTAGAAGGTGGGTGTATGTAGAAACCGTTTGGGGTGTTGAAGGCTTTGTATACAGGGTTGCGGCGGTTCAGTGTCCGGGCTTTGAAACATGCAATGCTTTAGACTACGTTATGCTGGTGGGGTGTCGAGTTTAGGGTTTAAGGTTTAGGGTTGAAGGTTTAGGGTTTAGGGTTTAAGGTTTAGGGTTTAGGGTTTAAGGTTCAGGGTTGAAGGTTTAGGGTGTGGGTACCTGGGAGTTGTTGGGAATGCTGGAGTAATTATTTTTCACAGTGTTGGGCCAACGCAGGCAAATTTGATACGTGGGGTTCTGCACCCAAAACCGCAGACCCGAAACCCTGCACCCTAACCCCTTGAAGCCCTAACCTTAGGCCATCAACCCTTATAAATCCCAAACCTGAACCCTAAACCCTAAACCCTAAACCCCAAACCCTAAACCCTAAACCCTAAACCCTAAACCCTAAACCCTAAACCCTAAACCCTAAACCCTAAACCCTAAACCCTAAACCCTAAACCCTAAACCCTAAACAAGAAGCCCTGGAACCTTAAGCAAAGAGCCCTAAGCCCCGAACCCGAGTGTCGGTCTCCGAGGTGAGAACCATGGGCCCTTAGTATGGCCCCTTACCCTTTTTTTATAGGGATCAGGGGCCTTTAGGGTTTAGGGTTTAGGGTTTAGGGTTTAGGGTTTAGGGTTTAGGGTTTAGGGTTTAGGGTTTAGGGTTTAGGGTTTAGGGTTTAGGGTTTAGGGTTTAGGGTTCACTATTATGTATAGTGCATATACGGGTTATATCACAAGGGACCCAGATGAAGGGCCCATACTTCGAACCCCAGAGCCCCGAAACCCTAAACACCTAACCCATCCCTAAACCCGAAACCCTAAACCTTAAACCCGAAACCCGAAACCCTAAATCCTAAACCCTAAACCCTAAACCCTCTCGGCATGGAAAGTCGTAAGCCCAGGCCCTCCAGCAACGGACCCACGCGGTGGCATCCGAAGCCAAGGAGCGCGAGGCGCTGGCTCAGACAGGGTTTCGGGGTGGGTTGAGGGTTTAGGGTTTAGGGTTTGGGGTTTGGGGTTCAGGGTTTAGGGTTTAGGGCTAGGGTTTAGGGTTTAGGGTTTAGGGATAGGGCTTTACTTCAAGTTTCATGGCTAGCGTTGACAGTGAAGGGCCCGAGCTGGTTGAAGGCGGTGGGAGGACAACTAGTTGTCAACTCCCTCAAACTTTCTTCCTGTGCGTTTTCGTCATCCAAAACCCTAAACCCTACACCCTACACCCCAAACCCTAAACCTTAAACACTTTTTCAGTTTCATTCTGTTGCCCCCCCAAAGAATAGGCGGCTCTTGGGGAAGGAATCAAGCTGCGAACTGATCCGGAATCCTCAATCCTCCAGTCAGGAGGGCTTAGGGCTTTCTAGGATTTAGGGTTTAGGGTCTGGGGTTGGGGTTTCGGGTTTAGGGTTTGGGGTTTAGGGTTTAGGGTTTTGGGGTTTAGGGTTTCGGGTTTAGGTTCAGGGCCGCCCGGAATGGAGGAGTGTCAAGGCTGGCTGCAGTCTGGTCCTTTGAACTTAGGTTGTTGGGCATGGCTTGGGATGTTCCCCCTTATGAGGGAATGAGGTACCCAGAGGGAATGAGGTACCCTATATAATCCCTTAAAGGGTATATATAGGGCCCCCTAGAACAATCCCTTAACGGGTATATATAGGACCCTATATAATCCCGAAAAGGACCTTAAAGGCCCTGTGCAATTCCTTAAAGGGTATATGTAGGGCCCTAAACCCCTCATTCCCTACTAAGAACCAGATGGACAGTCCTCAATTGGGATTACAGTACCCCGATTTAAATCCCGATTAAGGACTGCTTGTATGAGGGGGAACGTCCTTTGAGGGGAGGCTTGGGGACCTAATCAACTCTAATTCTGGGCAATCTTCTTAGTAGCTGAGTAGATAGCCTATACAATCCTACCTTAATTCAAAGGTTAACCTTTGTTGGACCAGGGTACTCAGCAACTAGGTATTTTGGGTACCCAGATTAGGTCCTTACTCGGGTGTTGCACAGACCCTGCAAAAGGGGTTTAGTGTTGCGGGGGGCCAAGATCTCTTCAAAGCCTTTTCACAGTACCCAGACTCCTCCGGCAGGCGTGACAAGCTTCCCGGCCCATTCGCCTACACCCTACCTAAATTCATTAGAGTTTCTTTTTGGATTCCTAACTTTCTTGTTGTATTGTATCTACTACTCATATATCAACAGATGACGGGAGTTTTGGATGGGAGGCTCTCACGACATGTTGTTAAGGGTATAGAGGTTGGAGTGTGCAGCGTTTTGGGGTCGTATGTGGCCGGAGTCCAAGAAGCCTACACCCGCATCCCTACCTGAAGAGCCCCAACTTACTTGTTTAGGCTATTTCTACAAAGCCCCGTACAGGTTTCTAACTTGCAGAAAGGGCTCTAATCCCGGAACCCTGAAAACCCTGAACCCTCAACCCGAAGCCGTATAAACACCATCCCTCGCGTGCTGACTCAAGTGCGGGCGGCTCAGACCTACCCACGATAAACCCAAGACTCGAAGCCCGCCCTTAACGAATGATCGGAATCGTGGCTACTTGATCTCGGAACCACAACCCTAAAACCCAAGGCCACTTTTCATGTATATAATCTTTTCCACACAAATCAGATGCATTTCCGTATACAGAGCCTTCAAACGTAGTAGGAATGCAAGTTTCATTCGCCCCTCGCCCTTGCCAGCTTTCCCCCTGACATGGCACCTTTCGCGGGCGACAGCCATGGCCGAGGAGGAGTCGGAAGAAAAGGACTGTAGCCAGACACCCCCGCCAATATCCCTTTACAATGGGTTTAGGGTTTCGGGTTTAGGGTTGAGGGTTGTAGTCTGAGTAGGTACCCTTTAACCTTTTGGGGTATATATGATCGAAATATCCCCATAGCAGCTGAGTAGGTAACCTTTAACCTTTTGAAGCGTGTATATATATATATATAAGTATATAGAAACAGTTAATCCGACCAATAGTTGAAAGGTTAACCTGTTATGGTTCAGAGGGTACTCAGCAACTACTGTAGGTCCCTTAGCTCGGGAACACTCCGAAAACCTTCATCGATTGCCCAGGCCTAGGCCCTAAAACCCGGTAACCCTAAACCTTGAAAGGCACAGAACTGGCTGGTTCTTAGGAGAGAGTGAGGTACCCTATATAATCCTTGAAAGGGTATGTGTAGGGCCCTAATTCGCTCATTCCCTACCAAGAACCAGGGGTATTGGGGGATCCTGCAACTAATTTGCAATGCGACCTTCAGGGTCTCGGGTAAGGTTTGCAGAGCTTGTCATGAATCCCTCAATCATCGGGGGCCAAACGAACCCTAACAGCGGCATCACATGGTTTAGGTTCAAGGGTTCAAGGGTTGAGGGTTTACCTTGAGAGGGTTTGGGTGGTAAGTGCTTAGACTGCAATGCACGACGACAGCTTCGGAGTGGCAGTGGCACTGACAGGCCTCAGGCTAGAACCGTCGTCATACTGGTGACTGTCTTTCATGTCCTGGCGCCCTCGGTCAGACTCCATTGCCTGCGACCTCACGGTGAATCAGGGCGCGGTGGCCTCTAACCAGCTGGATCCTGGGGCCCAGCAAGCCGATCTTCTGCACTGCAGTGCCACCAAATTATAAATCGGAATACTAAATAACACCATCAATTGCCAACTTGCAATGCTGAAGATTGTTAGAAACCCTCGCATCTTGTGTGTCGTCTGTGGCTGGAGAACTGGCAGTGATGTTGGTCCTGGCTGACCATGATGTTCTGATGGATGAGCTGGTAGCAGTTCACACCAGCAACCTGGTGAATACCTCAATGGTCCATGTACCTCGCTATCATATACTAAACCCTAAACCCGAAACCCTAAACCCTAAACCCCAAACCCTGAATGAACAGGAGGCGCTTTATGGCCCAGCACGTGGACCCTTCAAGAGATCGGTGTTCACGAGGGCCCCACCCCCCCCCCCCCCCCCCCCCCCCCCCCCCCCCAGCAAAGGGCGTTCGTTAGGGCTTGGGGTTTTTGGCCTATGGATTATAGGGTTTAGGAGTCTAGGGCTCCTAGAATCTAGGATCTAGGGTTTAAGGTCCATGGGGTTGAGGGTTCAAAATTAGAGCTTGCAGCGTGCATCGGTTTTTCAGGGTGTACAGGGCTTATAGTATAAAGCCTTTAGAGGGTTTGTAGGTATAATATAAATATGTACATATATATATATATATGCTACCCCCCCCCCCCTCAAAACCCACGTCTTACTATGTTTTCCTATCGTACACTCTGAAAACCTCTCCCCAGAGACCCAGAATTCCAGAATTCCAGAATTCCAGATTTTCTGAGACCCCTAATTCCAGAATTCCAGAATTCCAGATTTTTCAGAGGCCCCCAGTTCCAGAATTCCAGAATCTGGAATTCTGGACCTGGGGGCCCCTGAAAAATCTGGAGTTCTGGAATTCTGGAATTCTGAATTTTAAATTCGGAGAGCCGAGAAAAGGGTGAAAATAGTGACATTTTGAAATTAGAGACAGAAAATTAGAGTCTTATGAATCTTACCCATTAAATTTTATAGGGTTCCTGATTACTTTCTAGGCTTCCTAGTAAATTAAATATTACTCCTGATCTTATTAGCCCCCAGTTCCAGAATTCCAGAATTCCAGAATTCCAGCATCTGGAATTCTGGAACTGGGGGCCCCTGAAAAATCTGGAATTCTGGAATTCTGGAATCGGAGAGCCGAGAATAAGGTGACACTAGTGACATTTTGAAATTAGAGACAGAAAATTAGAGTCTTATGAATCTTACCCATTAAATTTTATAGGGTTCCTGATTACTTTCTAGGCTTCCTAGTAAATTAAATATTACTCCTGATCTTATTAGCCCCCAGTTCCAGAATTCCAGAATTCCAGAATTCCAGCATCTGGAATTCTGGAACTGGGGGCCCCTGAAAAATCTGGAATTCTGGAATTCTGGAATCGGAGAGCCGAGAATAAGGTGACACTAGTGACATTTTGAAATTAGAGGCAGAAAATTAGAGTCTTATGAATCTTACCCATTAAATTTTATAGGGTTCCTGATTACTTTCTAGGCTTCCTAGTAAATTAAATATTACTCCTGATCTTATTAGCCCCCAGTTCCAGAATTCCAGAATTCCAGAATTCCAGCATCTGGAATTCTGGAACTGGGGGCCCCTGAAAAATCTGGAATTCTGGAATTCTGGAATTCTGGAATTCTGGAATTCTGGAATTCTAGATTCGGAGAGCCGAGAATAAGGTGACATTAATGACATTTTGAAATTAGAAACAGAAAATTAGAGTCTTATTAATCTTACCCATTAAATTTTATAGGGTTCCGTATTACTTTCTAGGCTTCCTATTAAATAGAATATTACTCCTGTTCATTTTAATGGGAGTTCTTATTGGCCCCCAGTTCCAGAATTCCAGAATTCCAGAATTCCAGAATTCCAGAATTCCAGAATTCCAGCATCTGGAATTCTGGAACTGGGGGCCCCTGAAAAATCTGGAATTCTGGAATTCTGGAATCGGAGAGCCGAGAATAAGGTGACACTAGTGACATTTTGAAATTAGAGACAGAAAATTAGAGTCTTATTAATCTTACCCATTAAATTTTGTAGGGTTCCTTACTACTTTCTAGGCTTCCTATCAAATTAAATATTACTTCTGTTCACTTTAATGGGGGTTCTTCGAGAAAAAGGTGACAGTTTAAAATTAGAGACGGAAACTATGAGTCTTGTGAATCTTACTCATTAAGTTTCCCATTACATTTACCAATACTCCAGTTCACTCTAATGGGGGTTGTTATGAAATTAATATGGTTCCGAGTAATTTTACTAGCATTCAAATTGTTTTTGAATAGGATTCCTGTATTTGGTTAATGGGGTTCGCATTAAATGCTAAAGGATGCCTATTAAAGGGTGCCTATTAATTTGTTCGATTTGATATTGATTCCTATTCATTTTAATCACATTCCAAGTAGTGTTAAAAGGATTCTTAGTAGCTTTCTTATTTCTAGTAATTTGAATAGAAAGTCTAAGAATTTTAATAAGCTTCATACAAATGTTAGACACATCCCTATGATGTTAGTAGGCTTCTTATTCAATTTAAAAAGATTTCGTACAATTGTTAATTGGACTCTTTTTGCTTTGACAAGCTTCCTACTCATTTACATAGGTTCCTGATGAATTTGAATAGGCTTCGTATTTGTTTTAACAGGGTTTCTCATTCATGTGAATGGATTCCTAATAGTTTTTTCATAGGGTTCCTACTAGATTCAAGAGTGCTCCTACTATTTTTTGAATATTGTTCCCTATTCGTTTCAATTGGCCTCGAGGTATTTCTATTGTACTTCTGTATTATTTTCATTTTAATAGGGTTCATTGCAAGTTTATCAGTGCGACTCTTTTTGTTTTAAAGGGCCCACGTTACTTCTTTATAGGTTTTAACAGCACTCCTGTGAATTCAAAAGGGTTCCTATTCATTTCAATGGGATGAATCCTCTGAATTTGGGACTCCGAGAAATTTTTATGGGAGTCCTATGAATTTAATAAGTTTCTACATATTTAAACCAGATTCCTATTACTTGTACGTATATTCATACGAACCCTATGAATCCTATTAAATTTAATACGAACCCAAGTAAAACTAACAGCAGTCTTATTTATATTCATAGCAATCCACGATCTCTCGATCAATTTTTTCAGGTCACTTCTGTTTGAGCACTCGCTCGAGCAATTGCTGAGTGGACCTAACTATGTGAATTAAGCTTCTTGGAATCAACGAAGTTAATTTAGGCAATTAAATCAATTACATTAGGCAAATTAATGAAACTGAGTAAAATATCTAATGAATTAATAAAACGCTACCATGACCAAACCGGGAGGCCGATCTGTCGGACTTCAGGGAAGAGCATATGGAAGCGTGGGTTTTGGGGGGGGGGTACCATATATATATATCTATATATATATATATGTATTCTTGCTAAAGCCAGGCAGCAGCAATTCAAAGCCTCAAGCCTGAACCCCAAACCCATACCCTAAACCCTAAACCCTAAACCCGAAACCCTAAACCCTATCAGCTGCCTGAGGAGGCCATCCCAGACGACGAGGTGGAGCGATTGGAGCTTCTCCTCTCGCTGCCCCGGACCGGTGCGACACGGGGGGGGGGGTTCAGGGTTTAGGGTTTCGGGTTTGGGGTTTGGGGTTTAGGGTTTAGTGGTACCCTTTTCCCTTTTTTGGATCAAGGCTGTCTTAGAAAGCAACCAACCCATATATAATAGGGTGCGCTTATTTCAATATGGCTGCTAGGCTACCAAGCAAAATGGGGCACAAGGGACCCCTAATTTTCTGCTGCATCCATGATAGCAGTACATGCGTCTGAGGGAGGGCTCGCGGTGTAGGTGATCCTTCCGTAGTACGTCTGCACCATAATAGGATCCTTTATGCCCAAAGTTGCACCCTGCAACACTGAAGCCGTAAAACGCCGAAACCCTAAACCCTAATCCCTGAAACCTTAAACCCGGAACTCGAAACCCTAAACCCTAAACCCTGAAACCCTCAGTTCCAAACCTCCGAAACCTCAACCCCAAGCCCAGCGAAGCGAAGCTACCGGTGCTAACATGCACAGGGCGATTTTGTAAACCCTAAGCCTTAAACCCTAAACCCTGAACCCTGAACCCTAAAACCTTAAACCCTAAACCAAATGAGGGCTCTAGGGTTCGAGGGTTTTTGGGGGAGGGCATCTGGGGCTGGTCAAGTCCGAGGTTTGGGAGGTTTGGGGTTGAGGGTTGCAGGGTCAGGGTTAAGGGTTTAGGGTTTAGGGTTTAGGGTTTAGGGTTTAGGGTTTAGGGTTTAGGGTTTAGGGTGCTTCCGCCCGCGTGACCTGAGGCTCGACTGAGCAAGACAGCAGCACCCAATCGGGATCGTCTCTGCAAACTTTCGGCTGTAAGAGTTGGCTGCGGAGTTTGACGATTTACAGGCCTAACTTGTGTCGCTCAGGAAAATTATCCAAACCATATAAGGGGGGGGGGGTATTGTTAAGACTTAAGGCATCTTCCTTCAGCTACTTCGGAAGACCTGGGACAAACCCTAAACCCTTTCAACCTTAAAACGCCCTTACTCAGCCAACTATCAACTTTTTGAGTTTCCTGACTTCAGTAGAAATAGTAAAGTGCAACCCTTTTCGGTTTAGGGTTTAGGGTTTAGGGTTGTTGGAGAAGTAAGGCCCCCCCCCCCCCCCCCCCCCCAAAGAAGCCTCCCAAGAGCGCCATGGACTGCTTCAGCTTCTTGATCGACATCAGCACCTTGGTAGCTGAGTGGTGGGTTTAGGGTTTAGGCTTTTGGGTTTTGGGTTAGGGTTTAGGGTTTAGGGTTTAGGGTTTAGGGTTTAGGGTTTAGGGTTTAGGGTTTAGGGTTTAGGGTTCTGGGTTCCCTTGCAAAACAAGCCAGCCCCCAAAAAAGGGGCACCCTTATTGGAAGATGGTTGCTGGGCTACCAAGGCACATCTCGGCCTGCCCAGCCTCTTCCGGCGCCTTCGGGCGGCAAGCGGCTGCGGTGGGCCGGGGAGGGGTTTGGGGTTTAGGGTTTAGGGTTTAGGGTTTAGGATTTGGTTTAGGGTGGGGTGGGAGAGGGAGGTCCCAAACATCCCCCGGTAGACCCTGAACCCTGGACCCTTTAGGGCTTTTCGAGGTCTTAGGGAGTCTGCTGAGTTGTATGTATGGAGCTTCCAGGGTTTGAGGTTTTTGGAGTCTCCGGGCGCAGTGTCGGTTTGTAGACTTCAGGGCACGGGCATTGCACCGCAATCAAAACGTATCCCTTCCTTCCGACTTCTGTCGCAAAGCTTGCTCAAGCTCTCACTGATTGTCCCCATTCCTTCCAGACATGTCCACCATGCTATATACTACTATTTGCTCAAGACCCCCCCCCCCTCCAAACAACAAAAAGCAAACAATACAAGATATACCGCCCTTATGAGGTGATTTTTGGCCGTGCTCTAAGCAAATAGTAGGTGAGTGCCCCCTGGCGGGTGACATTCCTTAATTGAGGGTTTCCGAAAATAGGAGTACCTTTTTGGGGTCCCTCTAAGTGCCTTCTACTCTTATTGGGGTATGGAAGGGGTACGCCTATGTTGCAAGATGCCCAATTGAGTTGTATTGGAGTCTGCTGGCACACGTGCAATCTTTGGCAGGCTCGTGCGCCACGGCGCCACTCGGCGTCGATAAAAGCTTCAGGGTTTCGAGCAACTGGCGGTCTCCTATAAGGAAGCAGGCGCGTAAACAGCCTGGTTGTTTCGTGGACTTTTGGAAAGGTTTGGGGTTTGGGGGGGGGGGGGGGGGGGGCGCTGGTTACGACCATGTTACTGTATCCATGCCCAAAACACCGACATTTATAGCGGTATTCCTCCTCTACACAACATGCTGCACCAGGATGTTTGACGTTTCTGACACAAGGCGTATGCGAACGGTGTGTCGTCATGACGCCGATCCACTAACAACTGCCAGCAGAAGCAACATGAAAACAAACAAAAAAAACATGCACAAAACTGATCCTTGTGTTCATGTCGTAAGAAACATCGTAAAAACCATGGTCTTATGTGCTTGTTTTCCTGAAAGGAGGCATGTATGTGTACTTCTGGGTCGTATATTTCAGTTCTTAGGAGAACTCGCGCGAACTTCTTCAGCTACAGATACTAATTGCACTGTTTCAAGATAAAAGTTGAAAACATACCGAAACCTACAGTGTTTCTGGCCGCGGAAGGACCTGACCTAATTCGAGCATTCTGAGAAAATGGACAAGCAGACAGTGCCGGCGCGGCTAAAACCCAAGCGAAAATAACGTCCGCACCTCCAAGTCACCAGGTTTTAACGCGCCTGTGACCTCCCATAAGCCTTCATCCCCTATGACCTTTACCTGGAAAGGTGCCAGCCAGTGGCTGAAGCTTGTGGAGCACATTGCGATTGCACCTGCCTGGCAGCAGGCGACTATGCCTTGCACAGCTTGCTGATCTTGCAAGATATTGCTGCCAGATGCCCGCAGACATGCGTCAAGAGGTTCTTCAGCCACCCCCAGAAGCTGGAGCTGCCAGACCGCCAGCTGCCTCAAGAGGTTCTTCAGCCAGGCAGCCACCAGAAGGTGAAGCTTGCAAAGCCTGGACAGAAGACGAACGAAGAGTCTGGCAGCTCCAGCAGCCACATCGGGTCAGATTCATGAAGCTTGGAAACGCAAACTCTGCAGCTTGGTGGGCGTGCAGCTTTCGAGGTGCCAAGCTGGGCAAAGCCCAAACTGCACAAGAAGCTTGCAAAATATTCTTGAAATATATCGGTTTTGCGGATTTATTTATTGCGAATATGTTGCAGGAAATTGCACATTGATTTTGCAGATGTGTTTTTGTTATTATCCTGGTTGCATGTTTGGTTACAGACTTGCAGGGTTTTTGCGCGTATGTCTTGCAGCCTTTTTGTTGCCGGCTTTGGGAAGACTTGGCTTCAAGAAAATTGTGCGCAAAACATATGCCAACCATGTGCAAAGGGGTGTAATGATGTGCAACGCAATACACAAGGCTGGCGCAAGCAAAAAACACAACAACCTGCATGCCATGCCAACACGCAAAAAATGCACAGCAAATCGGAAGTTTTGGATGTGTATTGTGTGGCTCAAATCATCATATAAAACTATGGTTATCACCCTATTCGAGGTTCTTCTAACCTTACTTGTACGTACCCATGGAAGGTGAATCCTCCCATCGTGAAAGTTTAGGCCTAGACCCGAAGCCCTAAACCCTGAACCCTAAAACGTTACGCCCTAAGCCCTAAACCGCGTTTGAGTACCGAACGCCCCAGAGAAAGGAGCCAGCGTTTAAGCCTAAACCACCCGAAGCCCTTTTCTAGGGGAGTTTTGGAAGTAGGCACCTTCTGTTCCCTCTATTGGCCTGAAAAAGATAGTTTTAACGCTACGCGACCCGCCTCGGCCCGGCCCAGCTCATCCGCGTGAGCATGGTGATTCCGCAGCGCCCAAGTCGCTGGACCCCAAGCAAGAAGGGTTGGGTTTAGGGTTCCGGGTTTATGGTTTATGGTTTGGGGTTTAGGGTTTGTTTCGGATTGAGGGCTTAGGGCTCAAGGTTCACGCTTTGGGGTTTAGGGTTTTTTTGGGTTTAGGGTTCAAGGTTCAAGGTTCAAGGTTGAGGGTTGAGACGGTTCGGCCTGGATTGATCCTAGACTTGAGCCAGGCCGGGTAGGGGGGGTGGCGGGGGAAGGGGGGCAGGGGGGAAGGGGGCAGGGAGGGGGGGGGCTTTGGGTTTTGGATCAGGGTTTGGGGTTGAGGGTTGAGGGTTGAAGGTTTGAGGGTTGAGTGCTTCGAATTTAAGGTTTAAGGTTTAGGGTTTAGGTGGGGCCCTGCTGGGAGGGCTTCAACTGCCTCTGGTCCTGGCGAACCGTCCGCTTGCGGACCCCTGTTTCCTAGGGGGGGTACCCATTTGAGGCAAAAAAAGGGGTCCGAAAAAGGGTCTGGGGGGGGGGGGGGGGGGGGGTGCCTGTTCTCACAACCTATACACCTCCGGCCCGAGGCCTCGGCGGAGATTTCATTTCGCGTTTACGGCTTTGGGGTTTAAGGGCTGGGGCTTTTGGGACTTTAGTGCCTTTAGGGTCGTAGGGTTTTAATTCGGGCTTCCCAAGGTTGTAAGGATTGCTTTTATTGCATGGGGTTTTGATTTAGACCGCCAGGTTTGTGGGGAGTTTTGGGATTCAGGGTTTGGGGCCGACCGCCCGAAACCCCTAAACCCTGGCTACCCCCTGAAACCCTAAACTCCAAACCCTAAACTGGCCCTAAACCATAAGCTATCCTAAACCACCGTAAATAAACCCTGAGCCCTACACCCTAAACCTATCCCAAGCCCTAATCCTTAGACCTTGAAGCGAGATCGTTTCACGTTTTGTAGCCGGACCTCAAAGGAGAGCCAGTACAACGTCTACTATGCCGAGCACCACCGTGATCCAGGCGGAAGGAAGACTGGAGCAAGCAAGTCAACCTCAAACAACTGAACCAGAGAATTCATCTGCATTTTCTTAATGGCTTAAGGCCTGAGATTCGGTCCAGGGCCTTACAGGGTTAGGGGGTTGAGGGGTTTAGGGGGCTTAGGGGGTTCATGCGGTTTGGGGGGTTTTGGGAGGTTGAGGGGTTTGGGGATTTAGGGTTAGGGAATTTAGGGTTAGGGCTTAGCGTTTTATAGGAGTGCTCAAGGTTTAGGATGAGTGGTTTTCATCTCTCATGGCGTTGAGAATTGGAATCGGGGAATCTGGCGCGGGTTGCACAGAAAATATTGAACATGCGGTGCCCTTGTGTGTGCCCTACACTATAAGCACAAAGTATACAAGGGTTTAGGGTCTAGGGTTTAGGGTTGTTTAGGGTTGTTTAGGGTTTAGGAGTGGAAGCTCCAAGGGGATCAGCGCCCATGTGTGTTGGGGTTGGGGTGTGGTTGAGGCTCAGCGTCTTTCAACTTGCGTACCCGTATGTACCCCTTGTCTAGGATGCCCAGTAGCACCCTTACTCCCTTTTTTGGGGCTTTAGGTTCCATTGTAAACCCCTTTAAACAAAAACGGACGCCCTGTTGAATTCTACGTAGGTTGCTGGGCAACCTAGTTATATACCTTATACAAATTAAGGGCCCATACATGAGAACCCTTCACGGGAGGTTAGGGACCATATTAACCCATGACACTACCCTCAGAGCTCGTGTTCTTCCTGATCTCTGCGAGAACCCTAAACCCTAAACCCTAACCCCTGAACCCCTAAACTTCTGCGAGAGCGTGTGCTCCCATGGAGGGTCGCTGTGCATTCTCGAGTAGGAGAGCTTGGCTTTCGCCTATACTACCCCTAAACTCTGAACCCCTAAACCCTACCCCTAAACTGCTAAACCCTAAACCCCCAAACCCCCAAACCGCCAAACCGCTAAACCCCCAAACCCCTAAACCCCTAAGCCCCTAAACCCCTAAACCCCCAAGCCCCCAAACGCCTAAACTTCTAAACCCGAACCCGAAAGCCTCCCCCGGAAGGCAACCTTTGGGACGCGCCGCTCACGGCGAAGGGCGAAGCGCCCCAGTCGGGCACGAAAGTCGCTCTTTAGGAGGTCTTTGAGGGTTTATAGGGTTTATAGGGTTTGTAGGGTTTGTAGGGTTTATAGGGTTTGTAGGGTTTATAGGGTTTGTAGGGTTATAGGGTTTATAGGGTATAGGCTTTAGGGGGTTTCGAGGCTCGGGTTTCGGGGTTTCGGGCTAAGGGTTTCGGGCTTAGGGGTGCAGGGTTTAAGGGTTAGGGGTGTTGGCATGTACTTCAAGGCTCATGGGCACTTGTGAGCAGGGGTATAGGAACCCTAAACCCTTAACCTTAAACCCTGAACCCTAAATTAGGGTTCAACTTGTTACAACTAGAGTTTAAGCACCCTACGTATGTGTACCCGTGAACCCCCCACAGGTGTTGAGGATTCCGGGGTCTCCGGGGGTCATCCTAAACCCTAACCCTATTATCAACCCTAAACTCTAAACCCTAAACCCTAAACCCTAAACCTTCAACCCATGGGCCTCCAATGACTCGTGGGGCCCAAACGCCGCCCCAGATGAAGCCTCTCTGAGCAAATGCCGGAAAGATCTAACTTGAACTCTAAACCCAAAAACTCTAAACCCAAAAACAACAGACCTTGAAACCTGAACCCTGTAGACCCTGAACCCCAAACCAAAGTAAGCCTTAACAACCGTTACAGGACACCCCCTCTTTGGTGTTTTCCCCTTGGACAGCCAAGGACCTGGCTAAACCCTGAGCTCGAAACCCCCTAGACTCCCCCTAAATTAAACAGCAAACCCCAAATCCCCAAACCCCCTCGATACCCCACCCTCAAACCCTACACCCGAAACCCCATAAACTGCCCTGAATGAAACCATAAACCCCTAAACCCCAAACCCCTCAACCCCCTCAACCCCCCTCAAACCCTAAACCCCCTAGTCCCCTAAAAAATCCTACTAAACCCCCTAAACCCCCTCAATTCCCCTAAACCCCCTTAAATCCCCCTAAACCCCCCTCAAACCCTCCCTCAAAACCAGGAACAAGCCAAAGCCCTGGCTGAACGCTTCGCGCAACGTCCGGACATGATCGTCAGCTACCTGGCCGTCAGGGGGTTCCAGGGAAGTGCAGGGTTTATTAGGGTTTAGGGTTTGGGTTTAGGGTAGAGGGTTTAGGGCTTAGGGCTTAGGGCTTATAGGCATGATAGGGATTATAGGGATTATAGGGTTTATAGGGTTTATAGGGTTTAGGGCTTGTAGAGTTTTCAGGGTTTGGGTTCTATGAGGGGCATATAGGGGATCCCAGTTAAGTTAGGGCCCGCATGAAGGGAGCATGTGTCTACCCTACGTGAGTGAGTCTTGAGTTGCGCCTGTCTGGTTGATCGGGTGAGAGGCTTCGGGCTTCCTAGAGTTTGGGAATCGGATGCCTTATATATCCCCCTCTGCATGCCTCAAAGGGTGCCTAGAAATGTATATGCATATATATAAGTATATAAATAAATAAATATAAATATAAATATATATATATGTATATATGCATATATTAATAAATACAAATTTGGGTGTTTTTGTTCATACTGATATTTATATAAGGTTCGAGGTTTTGAGGAGTTGCGGTTGAGGGTTTAAGGCTGCCCCGTGGTTGCACCTTGAGAAACCCACACCCACACCCACACCCACCCACCCACCCACACACACACACACACACACACACACACACACACACACACACACCCCTTTCTGCCGGTCTTTGGGTTGTTTTGGGGTTTGGGGTTTAGGGTTTAGGGTTTAGGGATGCTTGCCGGGGATTGTGTGAGGGTCTTGTGGAACCAAGTGACCCCGCAAGGCTTTCTTGGCCCCGTGCAGGAAGGGTTTGGGAGGCCCCCGTACAAGACTCTTTGGCAACTTGCCAATAACAAAAACACGAAATCCGAAACCCTACGTGTGCGCTTAAGGTTTAAAGTTTCAACTTGTAGGGGGATGCCCTAAACCCTAAGCCTCATAAACCCTAAACCCTAAATCCCGAACCACAGAGCCTCCCGCCACGAAACTGGGAAGGTTCGCCTCTGACGAGAGCGATTCAAACAGCGCTGCTGGCAGTCCCCGACCTAAAAGGCAAAACAGGGTTCGGTGGTTGAAAGGTTGGTGGGTTTAAGGGCTTTTAAGGGCTTGTAAGGGCTTTTGAGGGCTTTTTAGGGTTGTTAAGGGCTTTCAAGGGTCTAGGGGTTATTGAGGGGCTTAGGCGCCTATGTGCGCGGAGCATGTGACACACCCTAAACCCTAAACCCTAAACCCCAAAACCCCAAAACCCCAAAACCCCAAAACCCCAAAACCCCAAAACCCCAAAACCCCAAAACCCCAAAACCCCAAAACCCCAAAACCCCAAAACCCCAGCCCCCAAACCCTACTCTGGACAGGACAGCTGGTGGTGGCGAGTGCTCTCTGCTCCGAGCACATGGAGGCACCCAGCTGCGCCGACACTCATCGGTTTAGGGTTTAGGGTTTAGGGTTTAGGGTTTAGGGTTTAGGGTTTAGGGCTTAGGGTTTAGGGTTTAGGGTTTAGGGCTTAGGGAGCTGTGCATCAGGGGTTTCGTCGTGTTTAGACAGAGATCGGGCTTCACAGGGCTCTTCTTCGATTGCAGAAGCGTTGTACGATGTTTTCTGTCCAGTTTTGGCATTGCCCTCAGAAGTAGGCGCGGCTTGGTGCCTCCCTCACAAGTAGGAGGTGCATGCTTTGGAATTGCATGTGTTATCGGCACGATTGCAGACAGTTTCATGGCGCTGACGGTCGAAGAAGGGCCGATGGTGCCCAAGCAGCATGCCCGGCACCATGTAGGTTTAGGGTTTGCAGTTTAGGGTTTAGGGTTTAGTGTTTAGGGTTTAGGGTTCAGGGTTTAGGCTTCAGGGTTCAGGGTTTAGGGTTTAGGGTTTAGGGTTCAGGGTTTAGGGTTTAGGGTTTAGGGTTCAGGGTTTAAGGTTTAGGGTTTAGGGTTCACGGAACCTTAAACCCCGTGGAAAAAGACCTCCCCAAGCAGCCACAGGCCTCCTGCGATCTCGGAAGGCCACTTGGCGACACGGGGCATCAGCAAGCTCACCATAGGGGATGATGTTCCCCCTTATGTACGAAACCCTAAACCCTCAACCCTAAACCCTAAACTCTAAACCCTAAACCCTAAACCCTAACACCCTGTCTTTAACAGGGATTATAGGAGGACTGTTGGCATAAGGGGGAACATCCCAAGTCCTCCAAAGGACCTCTTGTGGGTCTCCTGCAAGTTTAGGACGGGTTTAGGAGGACAGCTTGGAACCCGGAATGGGCCCTTATTCCCTTTTTTTAGGGTTTCAGGGTCCCTTAAAACCCCTTTTAAAAAACAAAGAGGGGCGCCCTTTTTATAGCTGGGTTGCTTTTGGGTCTAGCCTGGGACCCTTTTGGGTCTCCTTGAGGTGTAGGGACAGTTTGGGACCCAGAGCCGGCCCTGATTGCCAATTCTTAAGTTTTTTTCTTGGTTCCCTTAGAAGCAACCCTAAACCCTAAACCCTTTAACACAGAAGGGCGCCCTTTGCATTCCAAGGTTATTCTTGGGTCTAGAGACTGCGAGCTCTTTCTACCCCTAACACACAATAATCCCCCTTTACTGGGCCCCCCACAATATTCGGAAACACGCACGTCGTATCGGCAGGGTCTGCGAGTTCAAATTTGGGACTCAGATACTCCGTCGTGGAGTGTTTGGACTGTAAAGCTTCTTGGGCTCATGTTTAGGTTTAGGGTTTAGGGTTTAGGGTTTTGGGTTTTGGGTTTAGGGTTTAGGGTTTAGGGTTTCAGCTTCGTGTACTTCGAGCCCTGCCTTCTGAGAATCTACTTACTACATTCCCTGATCCTTCATGTCGCCTTCAGCCTACCAATCCCTGAGCTCCAGCGAAGTCCACAAGACCGAAGCCACAACCCCAAACCCTGAAACCCCAAAGGGTTTAGGGTTTAGGACCGAAAAACTCGAAAGCCCTAAAACCCCAAACCCTAGCGCCCTAAAGCCCTCAAGCCTCTAAGGCAGGTTACATGGTCCCTTACCTTTCTGTAGAAGGATCCCGAAGTATGGGCCCTTGGGTTTCTTGGCGTATATAAGGGGTTCCCCCAATTCAGGGCCCTGATTAAGGGACCGTGTAGCTACCCTACACCCTAGCAGCCTAACCCTAAACCCTAAACCCCTGAACCCTAAACAACCCCTAACCCCTAAACCCTAAACCCTAAACCCCAAACCCCTGAACCCTGAACCCCAAACCCTAAACCCTAAATCCTAAACCCTAAGAGAGCCCTCAAGCGCCCCGACTTCTACCCCCTGTGTTTCGCCGAGGCCTACGTCGCAGCTTCGACCCGCCTTCCCCCAGGCGGGCCTTAGGGTTTAGGGTTTAGGGGTTTAGGGGTTTAGGGTTTAGGGTGTGGGGTTTAGGTTTAGAGTTTGGGGTTTAGGGCTTAGGAGTTTGGAGTCTGGGGTTTAGGAAGAGTTTGGAGTTCAGGGTTTAGGAAGAGTTTGGAGTTTAGGGTTTAGGGTTTTGGAGTTTCGGATTTTGGGGTTCCGAGCCCAAAGAAACTTCTGCGTTCCGCTTCGACTCATTCTTTCGGTTTGGGGTACTAGGGGTTCAGGACTCAGGGTTGATGATCTGGGGGAAAAGTGCTACCCTAAACCGTACTGCACCCTAAAACCCCGAAAACCCTAAGCCTTAAGTGCCACCCTAAACCCTTAGAATCCTACAGGGTGGGGCCCCCTTACTATACTAACTGTAGTTAAGGGACTTATAACCTAACTTAGGGTCCTTATAACCCAATTTAGGGCCCTTATAACTCTACTTATTACTAGGGGGCCCCACCCTGTAAAACCCTTAGAATCCTAGAACCCTAGACCTCAAGCTCTAAACCCTGGAGTCTCTCAAAAACCTCAGGCCCGAACCCCCTAACCTTAGTAGCCGAGTAGATAACCTTTAACCTTTTGGGGTATATACAATCCTACCTTACTTCAAAGGTTAACCTTTTTTGGACCAGGGTACTCAGCAACTAGGTAACGATCCCCCCTTCCCGAAGATCCTGCAGATTGGGGCTTCAAAGGACTGCTCCTTGTCACCCTGTTTAGGGTGTAGGGTTTGGAGTTGTTCCCCCCTACCCTAAGCCCTATATAACCCCTAACTCCGAAACCCTAAACCCTAAACCCTAAACCCTAAACCCTAAAACTTAAACCCTAAACCCTAAACCCTTCGTCTTCGTCTTTGGAGGTAGACTTTGGGAGTTTACCCGAAGTGTGGTGGTGACCTGGTGGCACGTTATGCTATGGCTTCAAGCGTGGGAGGTTCACAGGGATGGGCCTAGACCCTAAACCCTAAACCCTAAACCCTAAACCCTGGGTTTGACGGGTAACCCCTAATCACGAAGCCCTAATCCCGAAGGTCCTGCTTCATCCTACAGCCCAAACTGATGAACCCTTCGAAAGGGCATCGATTTTTTCTGGGGGGGAGGGGGTTTAGGGTTTAGGGTTTAGGGTTTTGGGGCCTCGGCTTTCGGTTAGAGATAGCTCTTGGGGTGTCTGGGAAAGCCTTCTTAAGCGCAGCCCTGATTCTGAATCAGGCTTGAGGCGAACCCGTCATGGACTGGTTAGTTGTAGTTAGCTTTCTGTGGGTTTTGGGTTTAGGGTTCAGTCACCCTTAAACCCTAAACCTTAAACCTAAACCCCAAACCCTAAACCCTAAACCTTAAACCCTAAACCTTACCCCAAACCCCAAACCCCAAACCCCAAACCCCAAACCCCAAACCCCAAAGCCTACCCGTGCACAAAACGGAACTACACTGAAGCGACTCGGTAGTCCCGAGCTCGTGCAAGAAGATACCAAGCCCCGGAGTCTTCACCCCTCAAGAAGCTGCGCTAGCCCGAAAACCCCAAAACCTGCATCCTAAACCCTTGGGGTTTAGGGTTTAGGGTTTAGGGTTTAGGGTTTATATAGGGTTTAGGGTTTAGGGTTTACCCTAAACCCTAAACCCTGAACCCGGAATTTGAAGGGAAGTCCGGTTTGCATTGAGGCTTCTTTTCATGGTGCAGCCTCTGCCCCCAAACCCCAACCTTCTTGGGGACGTGGTCTCTTCGGCCTTGTCATCGCCACGGTCAACCCTGCAAAGGGGCTTTTTTCTCAGGGATTTCAGGTTCTAGGGCTCAGGATATACAGGATATACGAACCCGCCCTGGAGAGAAAGAGAGAGAGAGAGAGAGAGAGAGCGTGTGTGGTTAGCGTTTTTCGGGGGAACTCCATACAGTCGGGACACATTCCTCGTTGCACGAATCTCACCGAGACTGGACTTGATCTGGGCGCGCCCAGCGCGCGGGGGGGGGGGGGGGGGGGCCGTCTGGGTTCCTCAAGCCCCGTAGAAGACGAAGAAGAAGAAGAAGAAGGAGAAGAAGAAGAAGAGCGTGTGTCTGAGGTATGTTCCAGAGGAGTGCCAGGCTCGAAGCAGATGCGTTGATTGGGAATGTGGGTCAGGGGGCGCTTGCTGGGATCAGTGCCTAGGACCTCCCATTCGCGCAGAGGAAAGTTCTCTTTGGAAACCTCTGCAGACAATGGATTCAAGGGATTGCCCCAGTTTGCCTCAGCCCGAACCCCCAAGCCCTAAGCCCTAAGCCCTAAGCCCTAAGCCCTAAACCCTAAACCCTAAACCCTAAACCCTAAACCCTAAACCCTAAACCCTAAACCCTAAACCCGAGCAAAGCCGAAGGATGGGATCACCACCGAAGCCTCTCAGCAGCTCTTCACCGACCATGGCGCCTCGGTCGCCAAGAACTAACCCTAAACCCTAAACTCTAATCCCTAAACCCTAAACCCTAAACCCTAAAATCCAATCCCATCAGGCTTACTTTCCCTAAAGTTTAGGGGTTTAGGGTTTAGGGTTCAGGCCCTAAATCCCTACATCCCTAAACCCTAGCCCCGGCTTCAGGTCTTGCATCTTGAGGGACGATTTAGGAGCTGCCGGCGTTCCTTTTTTTGGTATGTATATGACTAAACCTTAAACCCTAAACCCTAAACCCAAAACCCTAAACCCTAAATCTCATCTATGTTTTTGAGCTTCCGGTTCCAACCTTCACTCGCTCCTGGGGTTCCAGCCTTCCCTAAACCCTAACCCCTAAACCCTAAACCCTAAACCCTACGTAAACCCTACGTATACGCTGCCTTCAGGACGTCGCGAGTCCCGACCTGACTTCCAGCGCCGCGTGGACGCCTTCGTGGGCTGGCTCATGCAGCAGCCTGGGAAGGCAGCCGCGTCCTTTTTGGCCCCTAAGGCCCCCCTTAACCACCCTCCCCCCCAAGTTAGGGTTTAGGGTTTAGGGTTTAGGGTTTAGGGTTTAGGGTTTAGGGTTTAGGGTTTAGGGTTTAGGGTTTCGGGTTTGACTGGACATGTGCCGCTTTCAGATGATCCATGCAGCGCCCACGCGCTCAGGACATCGCCATCTTCGCCCACGCAGACTTCTGCAACTGCCTTCTCCAACGCTTCCTAAGCTGGCGCGAGGCACCCTCAGCCCTGGGACCTGTAAACCCTGAACCCTAAACCCTATACCCGATCAGGGTTTAGGGTTTAAGGTTTAGGGTTTAGGGTGCGCTAAAAAACGTAGACCCCGTCAACCCTGAAAAGCCCGAGCAAAGCTAAACAAAGCACGCGTAAAGCAGAACTCTTTGGCAGTTGCATGCAGGAAGTCGTCGTCGCAAGATCGCATCTCGCAACCTCTTCCCCCGCCAGTCGGTAGAACCCTGCACCAGAACCCCAAACCCTAAACCCTAAACCCCATAAAGCCCTAAACCCTTAACACTTCCGGGACGACGCAAGACCAAACAAGCCAACTCCGAGGTATTGAGGGACGGCACACAAAGCCAGGATGGGGAGTGCAAGACATCGGCGATGGTTTGGGGTTTAGGGTTTTGGGCTAGGGTTTAGGGTTTTGGGGTCGGAAGAATTACGAACAGTATTCCCTTATGGCTTCTTTAGAAGTATACTACAAAATTTTCCCAAAACCCTGTTCTAATTTCGAAGGCCCCTATATTCGCGTGAAATGTGGGCGGTTTAGGAAAATAAGGGACCCTTAAGACAGACCCCCCAAATACTAGGATTCCTGTGTAAACAGGACCCCGATAAGGTAATGCTAAACCCTAAACTCTAAAGATCCCAAGTGCCTCCGGTGGGGAAGCCTCCCGTTCCAAAGTGTCGGATAGTGCAACCTCGTGATCCCAGCGCAGATCAACCAAAATTCCTCGTTCCAAATGATCTGTTTTCACCTACTTGTGCTTCCGCGCTCCGCGCGTAAGCGCAAGTCCACCAAGATTCCTCGTTCTAAATGGTCCGTTTTCACCTACTTGTGCTTCCGCGCGCTGCGCGTACGCGCAAGTCCACCAAGATTCCTCACTGTAAAGAGTCTGTTTTCAGCCACTTGCCAAATCCTGAATCCGTACTCCGAAGCTCACTTGTGCTACCGCGCGCGGCGCGGAAGCGCAAGTGACCACACCCATGGCGCAAGTACAGGTTGCCATCTAGCGCGGACTTGTGCTATGGATGGGGTCGCTTGTGCGCGGCGCAGAAGCGCAAGTGGGATTTGGAGTACGGGTTCCCAAGTCGATGAAAATCCCATGCACTGTTGCACTGCTTTTAATAAACCACCCCCCACCCCCCTCCCCCCCCGACCCTCTTTAAAGAAATTAGAAGCACCTCAATCTAGGGGGAGCCATCCTCCAGCCTCAGACCCTTGAGGCCCACAGTGGCCATTCTGCTGTTGCCACAAGCTATTTCCACTTTTCGGTCCAGGAAAAGTTGATTTGGCTTGTCGTTTTGATATAGTTCTAGTTCTGGAGTGTTGTTCTTGAGTGTTCAGAGCTCAGCAGCATGATCAGTACTTCGGTGTTAACTCTGCTGTATTGCTGAGAGACCATGCTTTCACCCCTGGAAAACCACAGTGACCATTCTGCCGTTGCCACAAGCTATTTCTACTTATCGGTCCAGAAAAAGTTGATGTGGCTTGTCGTTTTGATGTAGTTCTACTTCTGGAGTGTTGTTCTTGAGTGTTCAGAGCTCAGCAACTCTTGCTGTGTTGCTTACTGAGTAACTGTCAAGGCTATGTGTTTTTCGAAAGGCCGTATGGTACCCCAGACGGTAGTTCAACTTTGGACTGACAGAGAAGTGGAATAACCTTATCAAAACCTCTAAGACAACGTCCAACGCCACCAACATATTTTTGTTTTCCATGTGCCACCATCTTGAGCCCCCCTCCCTTGCCTGCGCCACATGTGGTTTAAAGCGTGATTTGCACAACTACCTTATGTGTGGTTTCCCATGGTTTCCCAAATTTGGAAGGGGAGGCTTCCCCACCGGAGGCATTTGGGATCTCTATATAAACCCTGAACCCTGAACCCTATGCCTATACCCTCATTTTCGGAAACCCTCAACCCCTAAACCCTAAACCCCTTAAGCCCTAAGCCCCACCACGACAGGCTCGCTTTACAGACTACTGGATGGGTAACTGCGAGTTGGTGGCAGCTTGGCTGAACCGAGGGTTTCTCAAAGGTTTCGGGTTCGGGTCTCGGGTTTAGGGTTTAGGGTTTAGGTTTTGTTTGTTGTTTTTCTTTAGGGTTTAGGCTGAATGCCTGAGCCGAGGATGTGGAGCTTCGACAGGAGGTCTGGCGGTCTAGGGGTGGATACACGAGCTTTAAGCACGAACCAACTTCATCCCCTTGTAATCCTCGAAATTCGAGTATAAGGTACGTAATCTAGGCCAAACATACCCATTAAATAGGCCACTATATTGCCTTTCCCTACAACTTGAGAATATTCCAAGACTTCAACTACCCCTTAGTTTGTTTGCAGCCATGGACCACGACCTCACCATACTCCGGTGTTAAGGGACGGTATACTAGGATGCCCAGTAGTACCCTTATTCCCTTTTTGGGTGTTTAGGTTCCCTTATAAACCCTTTAAGCAAAAAAGGGCACCCTTTTTAAGCCTAGGTTACTGGGCATCCTAGTATATGGGGACTATACAAGGTATATGAAGGGGTTACATGAGGGACGGACCCCTTCTAATTGCTCGATCGTCTTGAGTTTGGTTGCAATAGAGTAGCTCGACCTTGTCTGGAGTACTTCTAACGCTACTTAGAAGTCCCCTAAACCCTAAACTCCAAACCCGAATCCTAAACCCGAATCCTAAACCCTAACCCTAAACCCTAAACCCTAAACCCTAAACCCTAGGAGCACCCATGAACCTTCAAGCAGGGGCTCCTTCCCCTCACAACCCGGCGCGGCGAGGACCTGGAGAACCCCACCCTCTCGGCCGCGCGCGCAGCAGCCAAGGAGGTGCCCCGGCGACGATGGGGGGGTTTAGGGGCTTTAGGGCTTTAGGGGTTAGGGCTTCAAGGGTTAGGGTTTAGGGTTCGGGGTTTAGGGTTTAGGGGGTTTAGAGGTTTAGGGTTTAGGGTTTGGCGGCCATATGCCTCTATAAGCCATACACTGTGTGTTGTCCCAGGCACGTAGCCCTGCAAAACACCCTAAGCCCTAGAATAGCTGGTTACGATCCTGTTGTGCCTTCGTATCACCTAGTTCTCCTAGAACTCCCTTAGCCCTCCCGAAAAAGCAGAAATAGTGGCCGTGAACACCCCAGAACCCAATCCCCTTTAAGATGCCCTTTGCCCGTATGTTGAGCGGGGGAGGAGAGGGCAAGACGGTAAACCCTGAACCCTGACATGAACTAAACCCTAAACCCTACATAAACCCTAAACACCAAACCCTAAACCCTAAACCCTGAACCTTAAACCCTAAACCCTAAACCCTACATAATCCCTAAACCCTAAACCCTGAAGCTTAAACCCTAAACCCTAAACCCTATATAAACCCTAAGCCCCAAACCCTAAACCCTAAACCTTAAGCCCTAAACTCTCAGGTCGCGGCATCCCAAGAACCCGCCGCCGAGCCGGTTTCCGCGGGGCCCAGCCGCGCCGCGCAGGCCTTGGATGCCTTGCGCGAGGAGGGGATCCAGGGAGTTTTTTTTGTTTTTTTTGGGGGGTTCTGTGGTAGGGTCTAGGGTTTAGGGTTTAGGGTTTAGGGTTTAGGGTTTAGGGTTTAGGGTTTAGGGTTTAGGGTTTGGGGTTTGGGGTTTAGGGTTTAGGGTTTGGGCTTAGGATTTAGGGTCAGGGCTGCAGTAGGGCTTTGGGGTTTAGTGGATCCTACGAACCCCACCCCAGGCCCCCCCCCCCCCCCCCCCACCCTATAACGCCGATAAACTCTAAGAAAACCCGAAACCCGAAACCCTAAACCCTAAACCCTAAACCCTAAACCCCATAAACCTAGACCTAAATGCCCCTAAGCCCACCCTACAACCCCGAGAAACTCTAAGAAATTTAAGAGCCCCAAACCGGTCAGGAGCCCTAAACCCTAAACCCTAAACCCTGAACCCTCAACCCTATGCCCTAAACCCTAAACCCTAAACCCTATAACCCTAAACCCTATAACCCCGGTATACTCCAAGGACCCTCGGGAGCTCTAAACCGGTCAAAAGGAGCTTCGCCAGAAGCATCCCGAGTTGAAGCCTGGGGAGTTGCGCTCCAAGGCGGCCAAGGCTCCACCGTTTTTTTGCTCTTTTTTCTACTGAGGGTTTTAGGGTTTAGGGTTTCAGGGTTTAGGGTTTTCGGGGTTTGGGGTTTTAGGTTTTGGGGGCTTTAGGGTTTGGGGGTGTTAGGGGTTTAGGGTTTTTGGGCGTTGGGTTTTTTTTTGGGTTTTTGTTGAGGGTTCTAGGGTTGGTGGGCATTGTGGATCTTAGGGCTGCGAGGTCTTGTGCATTTCGTGATCTGCGGCTTTCTACAGGGTGGGGCCCCCTAGTTATAAGTAGAGTTATAAGGGCCCTAAATTGGGTTATAAGGACCCTAAGTTAGGTTATAAGTCTCTGAACTACAGTTAGTATAGTAAGGGGGCCCCACCCTGTACAGGGCTTTCGAGGTTTTTTGTGTCTCCCAGGGCTTTTAGGGCCTATAGGCTCTGAGGGCCTTGCGGGCTTTCTTACTTAGTAGCTGAGTGAGTACACTTTACACTTTTTGGGAAACTGTACTCTCTGCAAAACCAAATGTACACTCTTTTGGGGCTTATGACCTCAGCAACTAAGGTTAAGGGTCTTCAGGTCTTCTTGGAATTCAGGGACAGGCGGCCTCGAAGACCTTAAGCCCTGCGTCAACCCTAAGCCCTTTGAAGCCCTAAACCCTAAACCCTAAACCCTAAATATTTTGAGAACATGGCAATGGAGGACGTTTGGGTTTTTAAGGAGGCGTGCTTCGCCTGAGGTGTAAGGGGGGTGGGCTTTTGCGTGGGTCGTGGGGCTCATATAGAAGCCGAGGGGGATCCCTAAAACCCTATGCCCCTAGGCAGGCCCTTGCGGTTTCGGGTTTAGGGTTGACGGTTTAGGGTTTAGGGTGTAGGGTTTGGAGCATCTTGTATTTTCCCTTGCAGGGCTTAAGAGGAGTCAGATTCAGGAATAGTCTTCAGAGGGTTTTCAGGGCCCATCCTGGGGCCCCAAGCCCAAAAGAACGTCCAGTAAGGTCTGATACGATCAGACCCAGGGTTTAGGGTTTAGGGTTTGGGGTTTACAGGGTGGGGCCCCTATACTAACTGTAGTGAAGGGACTTATAACCTAACTTAGGGTCCTTATAACCCAATTTAGGGCCCTTATAACTCTACTTATAACTAGGGGGCCCCACCCTGTAGGGTTTAGGGTTTAGGAGGCGCCAAGAATCACTGGAAGCCCCTCGCCCCACGTTCCCCAGGGGCCTCTTGGGATTCCTAAACCCCACAACCATAACGCCCTAAGCCCCTAACCCGAAGCCCGAAACCCCTAAACCCCAAAACCTGAATTCCAAACCCGAAAACCCAAACAAGCCCTATAGACCCTAGACCCTAAACCCTAAACCCGAATTGCTCAACCCGAGTTCCTAAACCCTAAACCCTAAACCCTAAACCCCAAACCCCAAACCCTAAACCCTAAACCCGCCTGGCGTCCTGGGCTTCGGCCCTAGACCCCGCAGATGCTCCTGCCTTGCAGGAGTGGAAGGCCATGGCGCCGGAGGCCACGCCTCAAGGTGTAGGGTTTAGGGTTTAGGGTTTAGGGTTTAGGGTTCAGGGTTTAGGGTTTGGGTTTAGGGTTAGGGTTTCGCAAGCCTCACAACAGTGCCCTTACCCTGGGCGCCTGAGCCGAAACCCGTAAAATGCCGCCCGAAAAGCTTAGGAGCCAAGTCTTGCAACACCTTACAACCCAATCCCAAAGCTTAAACCCTCCTGCCGTTTGGGGTTTAGGGTTTAGGGCTGGGGCCTAGGATTAGCCCTAAACCCTAAAACCCAGTATACCATGGGAGGTCAACCCCTGCACCGTAAACCCTAAAGGTCCATGTACCTAAATAGGGAATACTTTGGCCTTAACGTGCATTTCGGGACTTCGAGGCCCAAGTATAAAAGACTAAGGAGGGCCTATTTTTTTGTTTTTTTTTTTTTTTTTGGGCCTTTTTTTTTTTTTTTGGTCGATTTTCTTGGTTTTTCCTAAGAAAACCACCATTCCCTCCATATTTTTAAAGGATTTGATGCATTTTCGTGGTTTTTGGTACGAAAAACAGTAATTTCTCTGTGGTTTCATAGGAAAGCGTTATTTCTGGTACGTTTTAGAAGGAAAGAAGGAAAGAAAGGAAGGAAGGAAGGATGAAAGAAAGGAAGAAAACAAGGAAGGAAGGAAGGAAGGAAGGAAGAAAGGAGGGAAGGAAGAAAGGAAGGAAACAAGGAAGGAAGAAAGGAAGGAAGAAAGGAAGGAAGCAAGGAAGGAAGAAAGGAAGCGTGCTTCGAAGCCCAAGAAACTAGTTGAAAAACATCGTGTGAGCATTGTGTTTGCAAATGGGGGGGGCTGCGCCCCCCCCAACCCCCCCGCTTTTTTTGTTTTTTTTTTAAGCCGTGCAGAGCGTGCGTGCTTCAAAGCCCAAGAAACTTGTTGACACCCATCATGTGAGCAGGGTGTTTGCAAATGGTGGGGGGGGCTGCACCCCCCCCAACCCCCCGCTTCTTTTAAGCCGTACCAAGCGTGCTTCAAAGCCCAAGAAACTAGTGGAAAAACATCGTGTGAGCATTGTGTTTGCAAATTGGGGGGGGGGCTGGCGCCCCCCGCTTTTTTTAAGCTGTGCAGAGCGTGCTTCAAAGCCCAAGAAACTTGTTGACACCCATCATGTGAGCATGGTGTTTGCAAATGGGGGGGGGCTGCGCCCCCCCCCAACCCCCCCCGCTTCTTTTAAGCCGTACCAAGCGTGCTTCAAAGCCCAAGAAACTAGTTGAAAAACATCGTGTGAGCATTGTGTTTGCAAATGGGGGGGGCTGCGCCCCCCCCAACCCCCCCGCTTTTTTTTTAAAGCCGTGCAGAGCGCGCTTCAAAGCCCAAGAAACTTGTTGACACCCATCATGTGAGCAGGGTGTTTGCAAATGGGGGGGGGCTGCGCCCCCCCCAACCCCCCCCGCTTCTTTTAAGCCGTACCAAGCGTGCTTCCCAACCCAAGAAACTAGTTGAAAAACATCGTGTGAGCATTGCAAATGGGGGGGGCTGCGCCCCCCCCAACCCCCCCGCTTCTTTTAAGCTGTACCAAGCGTGCTTCAAAGCCCAAGAAACTAGTTGAAAAACATCGTGTGTGCATTGTGTTTGCAAATGGGGGGGGGCTGCGCCCCCCCCAACCCCCCCGCTTTTTTTAAGCCGTGCAGAGCGTGCTTCAAAGCCCAAGAAATTTGTTGACACCCATCATGTGAGCAGGGTGTTTGCAAATGGGGGGGGGGGCTGCGCCCCCCCAACCGCCCCCCCGCTTCTGTTAAGCCGTACCAAGCGTGCTTCAAAGCCCGAGAAACTAGTTGAAAAAAAAGTATGAATCCGATGAAAATATAGAGGGAATGATAGAAACCAAGAAAACGAACCAAATAGGGTTTTCCCTAGGACAAACTAAGGAAAAGCAACGTACGCTTTGACGTTTGACGAAATCCGTCCAAAATGTAATCAGAAGAGGGTTTCCTTAGGAAAAACGAACGAAAACCTCGTTTTTTTCAAGCCGTGCAGAGCGTGCTTCAAAGCCCAAGAAACTTGTTGACACCCGTCATGTGAGCAGGGTGTTTGCAAATGGGGGGGGGGCTGTGTTTTCCCCCAACCCCCCCCCCGCTTCTTTTAAGTCGTACCAAGCGTGCTTCAAAGCCCAAGAAACTAGTTGAAAAGCATCGTGTGAGCATTGTGTTTGCAAATGGGGGGGGCTGCGCCCCCCCCAACCCCCCCGCTTTTTTTTGTTTTTTAAGCCGTGCAGAGCGCGCTTCAAAGCCCAAGAAACTTGTTGACACCCATCATGTGAGCAGGGTGTTTGCAAATGGGGGGTGGCTGCGCCCCCCCCCAACCCCCCCTGCTTCTTTTAAGCCGTACCAAGCGTGCTTCCCAACCCAAGAAACTAGTTGAAAAACATCGTGTGAGCATTGCAAATGGGGGGGGCTGCGCCCCCCCCAACCCCCCCGCTTCTTTTAAGCTGTACCAAGCGTGCTTCAAAGCCCAAGAAACTAGTTGAAAAACATCGTGTGTGCATTGTGTTTGCAAATGGGGGGGGCTGCGCCCCCCCCAACCCCCCCGCTTTTTTTAAGCCGTGCAGAGCGTGCTTCAACCTAAGGGAAATTACAGGAAATCCGTCCAAAATGTAAAAAAATAGGTTTTTCCCTATGAAAAACCAACGAAAACCTCAGGGAAATGACAGAAAATCCGTCCAAAATGTAAGGAAAGTAGGGTTTTTCCTAGAGAAAACCAAGGAAATCGACCAAAAAAAAAAAAAAGGCCAAAAAAAAAAAAAAAAAAGACCCAAAAAAAAACTCCACCCAAAGACTAAGGTACATGCCCTACACCCCTAAACCCAAGTTACCTTGTTTGTGTTTGACCTCAACCCTACACCCGAAACCCTAAACCCTAGCCCTAAACCCTAAACCCTAAACCCTAACCCCTAACCCTAAACCCTAAACCCTAAGCCCTAAACCGCGGAGGCACGAGCCCAGTACATGGCCGCCGTCTAGCGGGCGCTGGGGAAAAAAGGGGGCCGGCAGTGGTGTTGACAAAGAGCCTCAGCATTCAGACCCTAAACCCCAAACCCCAAACCCCAAACCCTAAACCCTAAACAGGGTTTAGGGTTAAGGGTTTAGGTCAATGGTGAAAACAGCAGGGGACAAGCTGCTTCTGCCCAGTTTTAGGTTGCGAGTTTTTTGAATTCTAGCCCTAGCCCTCAGCCCTGAACCCTAGCCCCCAAGCCCCAGACCCCTGAAAAGCTGAAGTTATAGGTACGGACAGAGACGGAAACTCGTCGAGTTCACCATAAACCCTAAACCTAACACTCTGCAAACCTGAACCCTAAGCACTCCTCCATACTTGTTAGTTGGTTCGTCAACACCTTAAGCCCTGAAGCCCCAAACCACATGTAGCCCTGAAACGCCCCCAAATGCCCCAGAAAACCCTCAAACCCAAATAGGGTTTAGGGTTTAGAGTCTAGGGTTTAGGGTTTAGGGTTTAGGGTTGAGGTGTTACATACAACATCCTAACCCTAGGGCATTAAAAGCCTAAATCCCTCGACCCCAAAACCCCGCCTAAGATCCCCTAAGCCCCTGGCTGGCCTTGAACCCCGTTCCCCCAAACACCCCTAAAACCTAGAAATGTCGAAGATCCTGCGCCCGGAGCAACAGACCCTAAACCCTAAACCCTAAACCCTAAACCCTAAACCCTAAACCCTAAACCCTAAACCCTAAACCCTAAACCCTAAACCCTAAACCTAGAAAGACCTAAATCCTACAATCCAAGGTTGGAACCATGGCCCCTGAGCATGGTCCCTTACCCTTCTTGAAAGGGATCCGAGCTATGGGTCTTCTTCTCATATAGCGTATTTAGGGTTCTATAACAAGGGACCCAAATTAAGGGCCCATACTTGGGACCCGAGACATAAAGCCCTAACCCTAAACCCCAAACCCCAAACCCTAAACCCTAAACCCTAAACCCCAAACCCCAAACCCCAAACCCAAACCCCAAACCCTAAACCCCAAACCCCAAACCCCAAACCCTAAACCCTAAACCCGAAACGCCCGACACCCTGGTGCCCAGCCAGGTCCTCCTTCGCGTGCGAAGCTGAGAGCGTCAGCCAACTCACTTCCATAGTTTGCAGTTTGCTGGGCAGGGCTTAGGGTTTGGGGTTGGGGGTTTGGGGTTTGCGGTTTAGGGTTTGGGGTTTGGGGTTTGGGGGTTTGGGGTTTGGGGTTTGGGGTTTGGGGTTTAGGGTTTGGGGTTTGGGGTTTAGGGTTTAGGGTTTGGGGCTTAGGAGCGCATGGGAGTTTGGGGTCATTGAGTCGAGGTGTCTTTCTGTCCCACCTCTTGTGGGTCCTCAGGCCGAGTAAGATCTCCCATTTTTGATGCTGTTTCGGAGTAGGGTTTAGGGTTTAGGGTTTAGGGTTTAGGGTTTAGGGTTTAGGGTTTAGGGTTTAGGGTTTAGGGTTTAGGGTTTAGGGTTTAGGGTTCGGAGTAGCGTGAAGCCTCAAACCCTAAACCCTAGCTTCGGCACATGGCAAAAGTGGGCTGTTTAGGTTTTTTACGGCAAAGTCCCAAGGCCAGGACAGTCGACACCCTATTGAAGCAGGGTTTAGGGTTTAGGGTTTAGGGTTTAGGGTTTAGGGTTTAGGGTGCAGGGTTTAGGGTTTGGGGTTTGGGGTTTAGGGTTTAGGGAGCCATTGTGGATGGCGCCCGCTGCGCCTTGGATTTGAGGTGGAAGCCACCTCTCATCGAGGGAGACGTTCTGGTGTCCAAGCATGGTGGCAGGGTCGACTGGTGGTTTTGGAAGCAGCCTAAACCCTAAACCCCAACCCCAAACCCTAAACCCTAAACCCTAAACCCTAAACCCTAAACCCTAAACCCTAAACCCTGTCATATATATGTATATATATATATGTATGTATGTATGTATATATATATATATGTATGTATATATATATATATACATATATATATATATAATCCCCTATGAGCCCTAAGTGAAGAGCCGAGGCCCGAAACTGAGATCAGCAAAGTCCGGTCTCGGTGCACCCCGGCCGCCATCGTGAGGAGTTGGGGAGTTGGGGAGTTTAGGGTTTAGGGTGTAGGGTTTAGGGTTTAGGGTTAGGGTTTAGGGTTTAGGGGGGGGGGGGGGGGGGAAGGTTTAGGAGGAGTCGGAGTTAGGGGGTCTTAGGGTGCAGGAGGGGCGGGGAGAGGCTTAACCCGAACTCTGGAAACCCTAAACCGTAAACCCCAACCCCAAGGTGAGATGTCCCAGCTGGCACAGCAGCCATCGACGTAACGTACTCCAGGAGTTCTGTAGGGCTTAAAACTTAGACTTTCGGGCTGAGGGTTTAAGACTTTAGACTTTCAAAACCGTAAACCCTAAACCTCCTATGCCCCCGCCTGCGCGAATGAAGCAAAGGATGCCTTCGACAACGTGCACGCCTATGGCCCCTGGGCCTCAAAGTGTTTCGGATTTTGAGTTTCTGGCCTTAGGGTATAGAATGCAGAACATAGAATGTGCAGTGAAGTCTGTACTGTATACACTCTTCGATGCTATATATCATAGCTTGTAAAGTATATGACCAAGTGTGTGTATTAGGGTTGCCTCGGTCTAGGGTTTCGGGTTTGGGGTTGGAATTTCGGGGTAGCTAGGGTTTCGGGTGCTATGAGCACGTAAACACGCCATACTTCGCCGTAGTACGTCTTTGCGGACAGCTGAAGGACACATGGAAGCCCAGAATTCCCCACAGCCCAAGAGAGTACAGGCTTGAGTGGCCAGGGGCGCCCTATACTGAGGTGTCCTGGGTTTAGGGCTAAGAGTTACCAGGACGGGCGATTGTACCCTATGACCGCGTAAATTGGCCCTTTTATAGGGTTGATTATGGGGATTATGGCTCATAGCCCATCCTGGTAGGAAGTTAGGGTTTGGGCGTTTAGGGTCGCGCGGAGTAGGGGGGGGGGGTGGAGATAGCATGAGAGGTGAAGGAGATGCCATACGGGGAGGGAGAGCGCGGAGGTTTAGGGTTTATAAGGGTTTAGGGCTTAGGGGGGGCAATGCAACACGAAATGTAGCAAGTGGCCTATTGTTAAATACAGCAGCATCCATGAAGTTCTGTTCCACATGAAGCTATGCAGCAACACCTATGAACAACAAACGCAGATAAGCAGACCCACACATGCCCCATTACCAACGCGACCACACACTTACACACCGAGTTTAGTTCAACCTTGCCTAAACCCTAAACCCTAGCCCTAAACCCTAAACCCTAAACCCTAAACCCTAAACCCTAAACCCTAAACCCTAAACCCTAAACCCTAAACCCTAAACCCTAAACCCTGGCCGAGGCTACTTGCACGACTTGGCCATCCGATCCCAGCAAAACAGTCGCGTTGCCGCTTCGATCGACAAGCATCTTCCGAGCTTGGGGCTTTCAGGGTTTCAGGGTTTTAGGGTTTTAGGGTTTTAGGGTTGTAGGGTTTGGGGTTTGGGGTTTAGGGTTTAGGGTTTTTAGGTTTGGGGTTTAGGGTTGTAGGGTTTAGGGTTTAGGGTTTGGGGTTTAGGGTTTAGGGTTTAGGGCAACCCTAAGGGTCAGGGTTGCTGTTCAGAGCTCCGCGCTTTCAGGGCTGAGGGCGCATAGGCTTCTAGGGCAGGATGGGGTTCTTACCTTGGGAAAATCCCTAAACCCTAAACCCGACAAGTTTCAGGCTCTGATAGTAGTATAGAGTCTATGGCATCTTTTCTGTATGATTCGGGGAGTTTCCAACACTTAGTTTAGGGTCCTGAATACCCCAAGTTGAAGTCGAATCGCTGAGTCTCACGTAAAACAACACCGGTTTTGAAAATAGGGTTTGGGGTTTAGGGCGTTGCTACCCTTGAGAACGAGTTTTTTCTAGGAAGGTTTACGGTTTAGGGTCCCCGCTGGGCCCCTGGCCCTAAACCCTAACCACTAAACCCTAAACCCTTGAGGGTTTATAGGGGCTAGGAGGGATGTTTCTGGAATGTGTGTTGGGGAGCCCAGCGCCCAGACGATCCCGCCGGTTGTGTGGCTGCGGCGCAACGTGGATGCATTTCAAGAAGAAAAGTAAAGGCTTTCTGAGCTTATTTTTGTCTTGAATGAATGCCAAGACTCCCTAAACCCTGACCCTAAACCCCAAACCTAAACCCTAAACCCTAAACCCTAAACCCTAAACTCCAAGCCCTAAGCCCTAAGCCCTAAGCCCTAAGCCCTAAGCCCTAAGCCCTAAGCCCTAAGCCCTAAGCCCTAAGCCCTAAGCCCTAAGCCCTAAGCCCTAAGCCCTAGCCTCTCCACGAATATTCCTCATGAGCATGTATGAACCCGAAGTCCTCGGGGGTACTTTCCGGACTCGCTGACCATCAGCTGTTGCCCCAAAGCCGTGCACGTCGAAGACAGTGGCCAAGACAACCCCCCCCCCAAGCCGTAAAAGGCTTATTTGGGTTTAGGGTTTCGGGTTTCGGGTTTAGGGTTTAGGGTTTAGGGTTCATGGCTTTTGGGCAAGGAGGGTTGGTTCCGAGTGTCAGGCCTTTACTCTTGGCAGCATCAGCTAGTGACGGGGAGCACGTGGTCAATTCCGTTAATGTTGGTCTTTTTTGGGGTACCCTATTCTGGGTATTTCCCAAAGTAGGTTTAGGGAAACCCTAAACCCTGAACCCTAGACCCTAAACCCGATTCTGGGTATTTCCCAAACTATGGTTTAGGGAAACCCGAGCCCTAAACCCTAAACCCCTTCACACCCCCAAAATACTAGAATCCTTCCTCTAGGAACAGCCCCAAACAAGGTATTCCTAATTTTCGGAAGCCCTTTACATGGGTAGCCCCTAAAGGTCCCCAAACCCTAAACCCTAAACCCTGAACCCTAAACCCTAAACCCTAAACCCTGAACCCTGATAGAAGGGAACCATGTGAAGATCAGGTCAGTGGAGGCTGTTGCAGGACGTCACGGCGCACCCCGGCCTACCTTAGGGGTTTTTGGCGAATGTTTTTTAGATTTTTGGATACTATAATTCCTAAGAAAGAGCTAAAGTTATAGTTTTTTCCTAGGGTTCCAAGATCGGTATGGCTACAGCTTCCCAAAAGTCGGCGCCTGCCGCCAGAACTCGTGGTTTGGGGTTTAGGGGTTTTGGGTTTTTTTTGGGTTTTTTAGGGCTTAGGGGGTTTAGGGTTTAGGATGTTCGGGTGGGTTACTCTTGGGTCTACTTTGGGTGCAACTTGAACCTCAAAAGACCTGGAGCCCTAAATCCTAAACTGTAGACCCTGAACCCTGAACCCTGAACCCTAAACCTTAAACCCTAAACCCTAAACCCTAAACCCTAAACCCTGCCGAAAAAAGGGCACAGCTGACGACGCAACTCCTCCGCCGGGAGCAGCTGACCGGTCTGCTCTTGGACGGCATCGTCAGCGAGACGCTCGGCCTGAAACGTTTTCGCTTGTGGGTTTAGGGTTTAGGGTTTCGGGTTTCGGGTTTAGGGTTTAGGGGTTTGAGGTATAGGGGTTTAAGTTGGATTCCCAAGCCCAGACTTTATGCCCCGAAGCCCCCTAGACTCTAATTAAAGAGGTTTGGGGGGGGGGGGGGGCAGAGAAAGAAGGGCCTCACGGCCCGACTCTTGGCTTTGTTGTGGTTGGGTTTGCGGTTCAGGGGTGTAGATGCCCTAAACCCAGAACCCTGAACCCTAAACCCTAAACCCTAAACCCTCAGGAGCTAAGTAGTCCGCTGTTGCATGTGGCAATGGCTGCCATGTGGAGCCCGATTCCGATACTCCGTAGTTCAGGGATATGAAGTAGGGTTTTTGGGGTTTAGGGTTTAGGGGTTACTCCTGAACTTATATTTTTAAACAGGGTTTATATTCCTGTTATTGGTGAGTGTACAGAAGGTTCCCTCTTTAATATTGGTGAGTGTTTATACCGGGTGTCCTTATGGGGGTACAAGAAATAGAAGCCCCACTTCAGACACCCTGAAGCTTTCTTTGCGGGATCAAGTGAGGATTGCAGATGTATGTTCTTAAGTAGTTGGGGTGAAGAAGGCGCGGTGTACGGTTTCAAGGCTTGAGGCAAGATCCTGACTGAGGAGCAAAAAGCGGGGCCTCTTCAAAAAGACCAGCTACCCGGACTATTTGCAGCAGGCGCGCCAAAATCTCCATAGACCCTGTGAACCCTTTCAACCCATATAAACTTTGTAAGCCCTGCAAACCCTGCACACGTAAACCCGAGCAACCCTATAAACCGTATAAGCTGTAAACCGCATCGTGCAGTGCAAGATGACACACATTGGTACCCGTTTTGCCTTGTTTGAAGTGTCCGGTTCCCATACAAAACCCCACGACCCCCCACCCCCAGAAGGGTTTCGGGTTTGAGGTTAGGGCTTTTGGGTTTAGGGTTTAGGGCTTATGGGGTGAGGGCTTACCTGTTGCGTATTTAGGTTAGCGCGGAGCTTGGAGTCAGCCTGTTGAGGAGGATTTAGGAGTTAGGGTGGAGCTAGGAGTTGGGTGGCTACAAGTTGATTTGGCCCGCTGGTACTTGGCGAAATGCATTGTGCAGCTCAAGCCCTTATATGGTAGCCATTGATCCCCACACGCTAAACCTTAAACCCTAAACCCTAAACCTTGGGCGTTTCGGGGTTGCGGGCTAGTCTGTAGACTACGTTGGATGCAGTCTTCATACTTGAAGGTTCATAGGTACTTAACAGCAGGGTAACAAGTACCCGCGCCCCCCCTCCCCCCCACCCCCAGACAAGGTCCTGTATAATATTTAAGAAGGGGGGGGGGGGTAGGGGGGGGGTGAGGGTTTTTTCCAAAAGTGCCCCCCCCCTCCCCCCCCGCGTTGGGGGGGTAAGGGTTGAAAGAGGGAGGTTTTCACCTCCAGAAACACGCCGCCAGGTTCGGCGGATAACCGGAGTTACCCTAAGCCCTAAGCCCTAAACCCCAAACCCCAACCCCTAAACCCTAAAGCCGACTTATAAGAACCCGGGAACCTCCGGGTCGAGGTTAGAGGACGTGGGACGTACATGGGGAGTTTGTGAACAAAGCCCTTCCGAGCAACAGCTCGCCAACAAGCTATACTACATGTTTCTCCTTTAGGCCGTTTTGTCTTCAATCCCTCGTATGTTTCTCCTTTAAGCTGATATTTTTGTTCTTAGATGCCTCGTTTTAGGGTTTGGGGTTTATTAGGGTTTAGGGGTGGAAAGGCAATACATGAGGGTGTTGCTGTGCAGGCGCGCTTTGTGTACAGCGTGAGCCGCGAGAGTATGTTGCTTGGCCTGCAACTGAAGCATCGAGCTTGAAACCCCTAAACCATCTACCCTAAACCCTCTACCCCAAACCCTATAATTAAACCCCAACCCTAAACTCAAAACCCCAAGCCGCAAATACGTAAGGGCATGGATTTTTTTTTTTTAGGGGGGGGGGGGGGGGGGGGGCAGGTGCATCAAAACCATGGTGGAGAACTGGCGCATGGTGCAGCGACGCTGGGCACGCAAGACGTGTGGGACGGCCATGTCACTTGCAGGGTTTGGGGGTTTAGGGTTTGGGGTTTGGGGTTTAGGGTTTAGGGTTTAGGGTTTCGGGTTTAGGGGTTAGGGGTACAGTGCAGGGTTCAGGGTTATTGGGCTTGGGGTTTGGGTATAGTCTCTTGTTTGGGCTGGCATTCGACAAATCCTTCTGTTGGGGGGCTCCGCTTGCACCTTATGCTCTAAACCGGTTTAGAGTTTGGGGTTCAGGGTTTAGGGTTTAGGGTCCTAGACCATAAGTCCGACACCCTTATCCTCCAAGTGGGATCAGCGGGCTCGCATGATGTGTCGCAACAACCTCTTCCAGGAAACCCTCAGTTCAGGGTTTAGGGTTTAGGGTTTAGGGTTTAGGGTTTAGGGTTTAGGGTTTAGGGTCTAGGGGAGCTTAAGTCGCAAGTCACAGAAGTAGTCTGAAGTGCTACAGATATCCAACCCATGCAACAGATTTCAAAGCTCCGGCGCAGCAGCCCCAAGCACGAAATCGTAGAAAACATGGAGCAGAATGCGCCCT
>CAJNDS010002745.1:1559702-1639702 GCA_905221605.1 Symbiodinium natans | reverse complement strand
CCCTAAACCCCTAAACCCCAAGCCCAAAACCCCAAGCCCAAAACCCCAAACCCCAAACCCCAAACCCTAAACCCTAAACCCTTACTCAAGTGGTATTTGGCTCCCTGGGCCTTTCAACTTCGGGAGGTGGACGGAGAAGCTGACGGGGCAACTGGCCTGGGCGGGGGTCGATCTTGGTAGGACGGTGAAGCCGCCGCGTTTGGGGTTTAGGGTTTAGGGTTTAGGGTTTAGGGTTTAGGGTTTAAGTGGGCTCAAAGTGCCCATTCTGGAGAAAAAATGCCCCAGGGTTCAGGGTTTGGGGTTGAGGATTTAATTGGGGTTTAGGGTTTGCCCGCGCAGCCGGTGATTAGGGTTCCCTTAGAGCTCTGGGGCTCTACGTCGGGAATCGGGTCCTTTGGGCCTATGGGACAGCTTTTGGTTTTTCAGGAGTTTAGGGTTTAGGGTTCAGGGTTTGGGGTTTAGGGTTTAGCAACACCTCCGCAGCCACTAAGTTATTTTTCCTCCACTAAGTGGCTCTGAATATGGACCTTGGGAGCAAGCTACGCTGATGTAATCCCTTCCAAGGGTTAATGACAATTAAAGGACGTAAGAGACCTAATTCCATAACTGCCTGTTAAGAACTGGTAAGATCAACCCCAAAAATCTTAAAGTATAAACCAGCGTCTGGGCCATCAAACCCACAAGTCTACACACCCTCAACAAACCGTAAACCTCAACAACACCTCAAGGTTTGAAACCCTAAACCCTAAACCCTAAACCCTAAACCCTAAACCCTAAACCCTAAACCCTAAACCCTAAACCCTAAACCCTAAACCCTAAACCCTAAACCCTGAACCCTAGCTCGTGCATGGCAGGGGGAATCGATCGACCAGGGTGTGGATCAGGCAGAGAAGGATCACTGCCCAAAGCAAGCTACAGCTGGTCCGGCTTTCGGATTGAGACCATCAATACTAAACCCTAAACCCTAAACCCTAAACCCTAAACCCTAAACCCTAAACCCTAAACCCTAAACCCTAAACCCCCAAACGTGGGTTTGGGGATAAGAAGTCCTCCTGTTGCCGCAGCAGAGCCCAAAATCGGGGTCCGGGCCTTTCACCTGAGTGTGTCCATCTCTAGCCTTACCCAAACTTTGGGAGGTTTCAGGGCTTGCGTTACGTGGGTTTAGGGTTTAGGGCTTAGGGTTTGGGGGCTAGGGTTCCTAAACCCTAAACCCTAAACCCTAAACCCTAAACCCTAAACCCTAAACCCTAAACCCTAAACCCTAAACCCTAAACCCTATGTCAACGTGGCCCCATCCAAACGAGAGGATGTAGAAGCGGTGATATGGGGGTTTCCGCAATTGGGTTTAGGGTTTAGGGTATTGCATTTGGGGCAAAAGGGGTACGCCTATTGTGGGAGATACTCATATCCCACTTAAAAAGGGATGCCACGTGAGGTTGGCAACGAAATGGTCGTACATATTGTTGATCTCTTGAACCATGATGATATATTTCTTGGTACACCCTAAGCCCTAAGCCCTAAACCCTAAGCCCTAAACCCTAAACCCTCAAGCACCTGTAACTTGACACTGTTCAAAAGTCCAAAAACCGAAACTCATCGAAACTATCCCCGGACCTGAACCCTGAATAATTTCCCTAAACCCTAAACCCTAAACTCTAAACCTAAACCCTAAACCCTAAACCCCAAACCCTAAACCCTAAACCCTAAACCCTAACCCCTAAACCCTAAACCCTAAACCCTAAACCCTAAACCCTAAACCCTAAACCCTAAACCCTAAACCCCAACCCCTAAAGCCTAAACGGAAAGGTTTTGATAGGTTCGCGGGGCTGCAGGAGCTGGAGGGCTACTACTACAACTTCGAGTCGCTTGGCAGGAAGCTCTTGAGACCCTACGAGCCCTTGCAGGGTTTAGGGTTTAGGGTTTAGGGTTTAGGGTTTAGGGTTTAGGGTTTAGGGTTTAGGGTTTAGGGTTTAGGGTTTAGGGTTTAGGGTTTAGGGTTTAGTGCAGGGTTTGGGGTTTGGGGCTTGGGGTTTAGGATTGAGGGTTTGGTCCTTGGGATGCTGCATGATCCCTTAGGGATGGTCCCTTGTCTTCCTTCAAGGGTTCTGAGGTATATTAAGCCCATATCAAGGGGCCATGGAACTAGATTCAGGGTTTACTTCAAGTTCATTCCAGTGTTGAGGATGTAGGGGTTTAGGGCATTGTTGGTGTTGAAACCATATCTAAGCCACAAAGGGCCCGCACATGCAGGGACCCACATCCCTCAACCAAGCAAGATACCTTCTGCGTTTAGGGTTTATGGTTTGAGGGTAAGGTTTAGGGCTTGGGGGTTTAGGTCCCCTTAACTATGTTGCGTTGGGCTCCCGCAATTCCCAAACGAGTGGAGAATCAGGGAGCCACCAGTGAGCCATATGCTTGGAGGTTCATGGGTTTAGGGTTGAGGTTTAGGACAAGAGAGGGAACATGAAAACCAATCCGCTGACACTCTCCGGCCCTTTTAAACCCCCCTAAACTCCCTCAACCGTCTAAAGTCTGCAAGCCTAAACCCCTAGGCCCTGAACCCACCACGCGTACCCTGAACCCTAAACACTACACCCTAAACCCTAGGGCCCTAAACCCATGTCGCCCAAGGCCCCCATTCCTGCCTCCGCTGAAGCGTCCCACCTCCAGCCGGAATCGACAGGGAGGCCCGGATTACAGAGGTATTATTATTATTGTTTTTTTGTTACTTCTACTTCTACTACTACTACTACTACTACTACTACTACTACTACTACTACTACTACTACTACTACTACTTCTACTTCTACTTCTACTACTTCTTCTTCTTCCTAAGGGCGTGTCTAGTTACGGGGCCCTGCAGCCCCGAACTGTAGAGCTTGGTAGCCAGGATGGTAGGGCCTTCTACACGAGAAATCCTACGCCTTGTGCCTCAAAACCCTCTGCTTTCCACCTTAAGCCTGAAACTCTAAACTCGGAATCCTTGCCCTAAATTCATCGCCGAAAAACCCCTTGTAAACCCCCTTAAACCCCCTTGTAAGAACCCTTCATCGCCGAAAACCCCTTGTAAACCCCCCTTAAACCCCCTAAGCCTCCTTATGCCCTGGGAATGACTTCGCGAGGCGGACTCCGCAACCGCATACTCAAGGATCGGCCTCTCGGCTCAACTTGCCTCAGCCGGTGGTTTCAGGGATATAGGGTTTAGGGTTTAGGGTTTAGGGTTTAGGGTTTAGGGTTTAGGTAGGGTTTAGGGATGAAAGGCCACTTAACCAACTCTGGATCACGTGGTTCTTGATCTCGCGCCCTAAACCCCAAACCCCCCCCCCCCCCCCCCCCCACCCCAACTTTCTCGAAGTCCTCCGCGCCCTGAATTAACCTTGACTTGACAGCCCCTTCTCTCTGAGCCCTGGGCCCTACACCCAGAACCCTCAACCCTAAACCCTGATGAACCGTCCCCTGAACCCTAAACCCTAAACCCTAATGAACCCTAAACCCTATAAACCCTAATTAAACCCTAATGAACCCTCCCCTGAACCCTCAACCCCAAACCCTACACCCTAAACCCTACTGAACCCTCCTTTGAACCCCTAAGCCCTCAACCCTAAACCCTAACTAAACCCAGGGTGGCGGCTCTGGTGCCGCCGGAGCTTAGCACCGCCTCTTGACTGGGTTCGGGTGCAGGGTTGAAGGCTTAGGGCCATGCCAGGGGTTTCGGGTTTAGGGTTGAAGGTTTAGGGTTTAGGGTTCAGGGTTTAGGGTTTAGGGTTTAGGGGTTAGGGTTTAGGGTTGGGATGTTCCCCCTGATGCTAACATAATAGGGGGGTACGAGAATCTCCATTATGGACTGTTAGTATAAGGGTGAACTCTGAGCATCCCAATCTCAGAGTTTAGGCGTTAGGGGGTCGGGAGGTTTTTGAGAGTTTAGGGTTTAGGGTTCAGGGTTGAGGGTCGGAGATGTAGGGCTTCAGGACTATAAGGTCCCTGCGACCAGAAGCTGCTTTGGGGGTGTTACACCCTCGAAACGGTGGTGTGTTTCGAGGTGGTCGCCCTGAAATGGGGAAGGGGGAAAGGGGGTATTATGCCCGTCTTTAGTTTCGTGTTACGAGTAAACCCCGACACCGTAAACCCTAAACGGCCACGTGAGGAAGAGCTTTCTGAACAGAAGCCACTTCCGGCCACTTGGACCCATCCGGGCTGTGGTGGTGGGAGGGGCGAGGGGGGGGGCTGCGCCCCCTGAGTTGCTGTATCATTTACCTACCTAACCTAGCCTGTCGATCTATGGATCTACCGTTGAGAAGGATGTCTGTCAGCATGCCTGTCTACGTACTTACCACTTACATGTACATGTATGTACACACATACATCTATGCAAGCACACTTCATGTGAACATGCTTATGCTATATCCAACATGGTATATGTTACACATTATAGGGGCCTTGGTAATTAGAATAGGGTTTGGAGGGGTGAATTATCACAGCAAAAATAATAGGGACCATAAGGGAATAGCACTAGCACTTATTCCGACCCCCAATACATATATGTGTATGAAAATGTATATATATATATATATATATATAATGTACCATGTGTGTGTATATATATATATGTATTCTATACATATACTATGTGTATATATCAGAACCCAGGCTGGCAAAAGGCTCGTAGCTAGAGGCACCCCGTCTTTCTACGATGCTGCAAATCAAGTTGGGGAGTTCTTCCAAGTAGGGGTCATAGGTGCTGAGGTTCCTGAAATCCCTGAACCCACCCACCTTAGGGTTTAGGGTTTAGGGTTTAGGGTTTAGGGTTTAGGGTTTAGGGTTAAGGGTTAAGGGTTAAGGGTTAAGGGTTAAGGGTTTGGGGTTCAAGACCCTGTGCCGCAGCTCCCTTCTCACTTCTTGTTTTTTTCTCTCGAGGGTCCTCTCTATGATATGCAGGTCCTGTTCCGAAGGTCCACTCAACGCCTAAATTCAACTGCAAGCCCGAAGAACTTCCAAACCACAAACTTTAAACTCTAAACTGTAAACACCCTGAGCCCTAAAGCCCGCTAACAGTAAACCCCCCCCCACCAAAAAAAGATAAACAAACGGAAGAACAAACAAAGAAATTAAATAAACAAATATACATATATGTATATGTATATATATATATATAGCCTAACAAAACCTTAACCTCTCCACCCCTTCCCCCCCCCCCCCCCCCCCCCCACCGAAGAATCATGATCCCTTGAACTGAGGTGCAGTATCACAGGCTGCCGCGTTGGGCGCGCGAGACGCGAGACCGGCCTCTGATGTCGGGGCGCCCGTCTTTTTGGGTTGAAGCTTTAGGGTTTCAGGGTTCAGGGTTTCAGGGTTTAGGGTTTAGGGTTTCAGGGGGTTTAGGGTTTAGGGTTAAAGGTTGCTTAGGGCTTGAGGTTGCTTCGGGCTTACGGGGCTTTGCGCTGTTGTTTTGCGGTCGTTGGATTTTAGGGAAGCCTTATGCCCAAACCACTAAGCTCTAAACCCCCAAGCCCTAAACCCCCTTTGGCTCCAGCGCTCCGGATGCTAAACGTGCGTCCAAGGACTCGGTGACGGTTGCCGGAGCGACTTCATGGCTAGCGACCCTAAACCCTAAACCCTAAACCCTAAACCCTAAACCCTAAACCCTAAACCCCAAGACCGGCTGCATGAGACTGCAATGTCTGCACATGCCGAGGCAAAGAGGGATGGCTTAAGAAGTGTGGGATGCAGTGGAGAATGGAGTCCGCCCACTCCGGGCCACAGACACGGATTTTTTTGCTACACAGCTTCGGGTTTAGGGTTTAGGGTTGGTATGCTACACATTGCTACGCGCCTCAGAGCTGGCAGTGGGGGGGTGGCCTTTTGCTTGGTTTGGTCGGGAAGGAAAATATAGCCCCTAAACACACGAAACCCTCAGCCCTAGGCCCTATGTAGTTTGTTTTTGTGGGCAGGGGATGGCCTCGAAAACTTGGGATGTTGGAGTCGCAGGGCTTCTGGGGCCTCGAGGACCTGTCTTGGGGTTCTTTGAAGAAATTCTCGTCGCGCCCATCGAACATTGCAAGCTCTGAGTGGCGACACATACGGCTTTTTTATCTTGAGGGTTAAGGTTTACGGGTGCATCCTTTTTGCTGGGGGGTTGAGGCTTTAGGAGGTACATCCTTTCCTTAAGGGTTTAGGGTTTAGGGGACACCATCGTTTCTTTGAGGGTTTGCTAGGTTGGATCTTGGGACATTGTTTTAAGTTTTCCTTCTTCGGACTGTTTCAAGGGCAACCCAGTTTAGTTTCAAGGGCAACCCAGTTTAGTATAAGGGGCCCTATATATATATATATATATACACATACGTATATAAGTTTGGTTTTCAGGATGTTTAAAGGGAGGGTTTAGGGTTTAGGGCTTAGGGTTTGGGGTTTTTAGGGTTTGGGGTTTAGGGTTTCGGGTTTAGGGTTTCGGGTTTAGGGTTTAGGGTTTTAGGGCTTAGCGTTCAGGGGTACTTATCCTTTCCAGGTCCTCCTCGATGGCCAAGTCGCAGACGAGCCTTTCAAGGCCCGGGTTCTTGAGGCTTTTTGAGGATGAAGGGGTTAGGGTTTAGGGTTTAGGGTTATCGGGTTTAGGGTTTAGGGCTATCGGGTTATCGGGTTTAGGATTTAGGGTTATCAGGTTTAGGGTTTAGGGCTCAGGGTTTCGGGCTGCGCGCGCGACATCCCGGTGTTGGGTCGTGCAGCAAGATGAAGCCCGACACAGCACCCTAAACCCTAAACCCTAAACCCTAAATCCTAAACCGACAAGTCCAAAAGGCCAAGATGCCTAGGCCGTCCAAACGGCCAGGATGGTTTGGGGTTTAGGGTTTAGGGTTTAGGGTTTCGGGTCTAGGGTTTAGGGTTAAAGTTTTTTGGGGGTTTGGGGTTTAGGGTTGAGGGTTTCGGGTGGCCAGGCTAGCGGACACCTAAGCTGAGCCCCATTTCCCTGAAGACCTTGAGGAAGCCCAAAGTCTGATGTCTTTAGCCAGCCCAATTCCCTTAACCCCCAAACCTTGAACCACCGAACCCTAAACGCCGACACCGAAGCCCTGAACCTTAAACCCTAAACCCTAAACCCTAAACCCTAAACCCTAAACCCTAAACCCTAAACCTGAACCTTGAGTAGGCCGGAGTCCATGACTTCCTTGCACACGACGAAGTTGCCCTGGACTGCGAGCCAGGCAAGGCTACTTCAGCAGACTTGTGGCTTCAGGTTGGCATGTAGTAAGTTTAGGGCTTAGGGTTTAGGGTTTAGGGTTTAGGGTTTAGGGTTTAGGGTTTAGGGTTTAGGGTGTAGGGCTTAGCGTTTAGGGTTTAGGGTTTCACGTACCTTTCTATTATATACTTGGGCCCCAAAGCCCCTAAATAGGAAGAACTTCAAGGCGCACGCCCCTATTTAGGTACATGGACCCTTAGGGTAGTAAGTGTACAGCAGCAGGAAAGTATAGGAAAGTCCCTCAACGTGTCGCTGCATCATCCCTAGCCGTAAAAGACCCGTAAAGCCCGAAATGCCCTTAAGCCAAAGAGAAACAAAAACACCGTCCCTAACAGCCCTAGCATAAAAGCACGTAGGTGAAGCAGACCCTTGAAAAATCACCTCAGAACCCCCCTAAAACCGCGCAACCTCCTCACCCTCAGCTTCTAAGACCCATTTTCTTCTCTAAACTGTGAATCAGGGTTGCGCTTGGATCCCCTATACTAGGTCTAGGGTCTAGGGTTTAGAGTTCAGGGTTCCGGGTTTAGGGTTACAGTATTTGTGTCCTTCTCTAATGTAGGGTCCCGTTTGAATCCGCTAAAAACGGATTCTAATTTGGAAAATCCAACTACCCATAACTTCCTTTGAGGAATCTTGCTTTTGTTGCTTCATGCAGACCTGACGGGAAGATTACTCGTAGTAGTTTGATTATGGCTCTAAGGGAAGTACAGAGGGGTTGAGGGCTTAGGAATCAGGGTTTAGGGTTTAGGGTTTGGGGTTTAGGGTTTAGGGTTTGGGGTTGGTTTAGGGTTTAGGATTTGGGGTTGGGGTTTAGGGTTTAGGGTTTAGGATTTGGGGTTTAGGGTTTAGGGTTTAGGGTTTGGGGTTCGGGCCGTGGGGCTCCAGGTTTGAGGGGCTTAGGGCTGTAGAGGCGAGTGGTCGGGACTACGGGGGTTGTAGGGCGCTTCATTTGGGATCATAGTTGAGGGCATAATCAGGTTACCCCAAACCCGAAACCCTAAACCCTGAAAACCCGAAACCCTGAGGCCTAAACCTCTCAGAGTTTCGGCCTTGGTTCTGTCTTCCCCGCGCCTCCCAGCCTCCGCTGCCCTAAACCCTAAACCCTAAACCCTAAACCCCAAACCCTAAACCCTAAACCCTAAACCCTAAACCCTAAACCCTAAACTGCGAGGAGATGGTGCGCTCCTCCTCGACTCCGAAGCTGGGGTCGAGTGCCGCACGTCTGGCCGAGGCAAGATAACTGACTGTTGGTGGGGGAATAAGGTACATTACATAATCCCTTAAAGGGTCTATACAGGGCCCCGTATAAGAATCCCTTAAAGGACCTTAAAGGCCCTATATAATCCCTTAAAGGGTATATATGTGTATATATATATATATATATACATTTAGAGAGAGATAGATATAGGGCACTAATTCCTTCATTCCCTGCTAGCCAACTTAGCCAACAGAGAGAAAAAAAGGAGGTCTGAGTTTCTTTTGGCGGGGCTTGTGGCCTGTGTTTAAGGTGTGAGTGAGGGTTCGGATTTGGGGTTTAGGGGAAGAAAGCTAAACCCCAAAAGACCAAAACCCCCCAACGAAACCCTAAACCCTAAACCCAGAAAAAACCAAAACCCCCCAAACAACCCTAAACCCCTAAACCCTAACTCCCCCCCCCCCCCCCCGCGATTCCCCTCCTGCCTGTGAGACCTTCGGGGAGTTCAGCCCCACGGGATCACGGAGTCGACGAGGCCTGGGTGTATAGAGGTTTTAGGGTTTAGGGGTTAGGGGTTAGGGTTTAGGGTTTAGGGTTTGGGGTTTAGGGTAGGGCTTTCAGGGTTTAGGGTTTAGGGTCTAGGCTTTGTAGGGTTTAGGTCTAGGGTTTAGATCATGGGGGGTTTATAGGGGGGGTTATAGGGCGCTTAGGGTGTTTAGGGCGGGTTCAGGTTTAGGGTTAGGCTTTGTAGGGTGTAGGGTCTAGGCTTCATGATCAGAGTTTAGGGTTTAGGTTTTGTAGAGCCCAATACCCTTACAAAAGGAAAAAGCCTTCGTTTCCCCCTACCCTATATACTTGTAACCCTATTTCTCAGTACCCGTAAAGCCTCCAAGCAGACGTCTACTTTCCCCGACCATACTCGCTGAGGCCCCGATGCGAAGGCATCGCGGGGTTTTCGTGGTTTAGGGTTTAGGGTTAGGGTTTAGGGTTTAGGGTTTAGGGTTTAGGGTTTGGGGTTTAGGGTTTAGGGTTTAGGGTTTAGGGTTTAGGGTTTAGGGTTTAGGGTGTATAGCTCAGGGTCCTTGATCCCGAAAACCCTCCAACAACTCCTACTTGGAGGCTCATAGGTACTTATAAATGAGGCTATAAGTCGGGCAAATATAGTTATAAGAGTTTATCACCAACATACCTAAACTTTAAACCCTAAGCCCTAAACCCTAGGGGTGGCTCGCCTTTCAACTAAGAGGGGCCGTGGTGCTGACGCTCTGGGGGAGGCCCCTGAACGTGGTGGAGTTGATGTTGGGGGCGCAGCACCAGACGCACTACGTGATGTGGAGCTCCGTCTTGCTGCTCTTCGTGGACTTGTGGTGGGACCGACGGGGGAGACTGACTATGCGGAGACCCAGGGGACCGTCCAGGAGGTGTTTGGGATGGGGGCGAATGCTCCGCATCTGTGGTTGCCAGCGACGTGGTTGGGGGTGCTCCGTCAAGAAGTTCTACGTCTTCACCCGGTGGCGGTTCTGGAGGTGCTCGCGGCGGTCCGCTCCCTGGGGGACAACACCTTGGCGGAGATCCGGGAGTGGTGTCGTGCGGTGGACGCGGACAACGCAGCCAGGCTTGCTTGGTGGGATGATGGGCCTACGGGGGTGGAAACTCTGGTTGGGGGGGCGGCTGGGACTTCTTCGACGTCGTGCTCTTCTACGCCGATGGTGGGCCCCCTGGGGGTGGAGGTGACAGGGGTGGAGACAACCTGGACTTCGTCGCCGCCGTGCTCTTCTACGTCTATGCCGAGGCTGGGACCGTTAGGGATGGAGACGACAGGGGTGGAAACAACTGGGACTTCATCGCCGCCGTGCTCTTCTACGTCTATGGATGGTCCGTTGTGCTTCTCCGTGGGGGCGACCTTGGGGGATGGTGCTACTACTGATGCTGTGGTGGGGGACCTTGATGTGGAGGAGGTGGTGGAGGAGGAGGCACCTTGAAGTTCGACTGAGTACCCTGAGGGCGTGTACGTTGGGATGGGTGGCTGTGGACCTGGTGATCTTTGGGGGACAGTGGAGGAGCAGTGGAGGAGGAGGAGGAGGAGGAGGTGGTCGTTCATCATTGTTTCACGTCTGGAGAACGCTGACGTTCCGCCCGCAAAAGGTGCTTCCAGTTAAACAAAAAAACCCTAAACCCTAAACCCTAAACCCTAAACCCCAAACCCTAAAATCTAAACCCTAAACCCTAAACCCTAAACCCTAAACCCTAAACCCTAAACCCTAAACCCTAAACCCTAAACCCTAAACCCTAAACCCTAAACCCTAAACCCTAAACCCTAAACCCTAAACCCTAAACCCTAAACCCTAAACCCCAACCCTTTGGAGAGCTTCGGGATGGGCAGGTAAGCTGCCGACACTGGAAGACCGCTATCGGTCCACGTGCAGCTAGGCGTTTAGGTGTTAGTCTAAGGTTGGAACCATGGGCCGTTAGTGTGGTCCCTTACCCTTGATCCGAAGTGTGGGCCCTTACTGTACACGTGGCGTATGTAAGCGTTACATAGCAACGGACCCCAATTAAGGCCCAACCCTAAACCCTAAAACCCATTCTTCGGATCCCCTATTTAGGGTCTTATTGAGGTTTGGCTGTACGTTCCGTATATCCCTAAGTAGCCTGCATAAAGCCCTTTGTATCGGTCGTTTTTAGTCCTTGAGGTTTAGGTCCTGCGGCCGGATGTAGGCTTGAGTTAGCCAGGAGGCTTCACTTGCTTCGCAAAACCCTGGGGTTTATGGGGCCTGGACCTTGTGTGTTTGCACACGGCTTGGGCATGGGTTTTTGTGCGTGTGAGGCGGGTGTATGTAACATCATCCCCATATGATCCCATTGCAGAAGTCTTGACAAATAAAAGCCATCCAGAATACACATTCCAATCCCATGCCAGGTCGTGCCCCAAACCCTTTAAGCGCTAAACCCAAGTGGGCCTGGCCGGCATTGGCCATCAGTCCCAAACAAATGGGCTTTGGTTTTAGAGTTATGAGAATTAAATCCTATATAATACCGATATGGCCCCAAGTTCAACAACAATATTTAAAATCTAACAACAAATCAAAATCAAATCAAAATTGAAATCAAACAAAATAGGCACCAACAAAATGAATGAACATTGAATAAACATACATGAACATCACTTCAACATCGAGAAAATGCACATGAAAATCAACCAGAAAACAAGCTGGAAAATAACAACAACACATACAAACAAGGGAGGCTGGAATGCCCTCGGCCCGCGGCCCAGAAAACGAGTAAAGCAACAAAAAGGAATGCGTAACACACTCATAACTACGAAAATTCAACATAGGCTGGAATTCCTGCAGGCCCGGAAATCCCCCCCCCCCCCCCCCGCACTCCCCCGCAGATTCCAGGCTACAGTTTTTTTACTTTTTTGTTGCCTTTTTGATTTTTTTGCATTTTGCGAACCCCGCAGGGACCTCTCCAGCATACTTTTTTCCGTTTTTTTTAGGACTTTTTTGATTTCCGGCACTCCCGGGAACTCATGAGAACTTTTTTCGATTTTTCGATTGTGTTCGATTTTTATTTGAGTTGTTTTTGTTTTTTACGATTCTTTTTCGATTCTTTTTTTATATCTTTTGATTTTGGAAGACATCTGTCTTACAAGGAATTAATTCTCACAATTTTAGAGTTGAAGGTTTCTTGGGAATCGGAGTTTTAGGGTTCAGGGTTTAGGAAACCCTAAACCCTAAACCATTTTGGGCTTCTAGGGTGCAGGATGCAAACACTTCGGCGTATGTCAGATCCCGCGGAGCCAAGAAGCCCTCGGCCCTCAGCTAAGCAGTATGCGACTCGCTTACGCCCTAGTGCCTCCGCCCCGCCGCAACCCCAGGCGTTTCTGACGCGAGTTTCATCCTAAACCCTAAGCCCTCAAGCATAAATCCTCAACCTTAAAGCCTAAACTAGGGGCTATTGGAGCGTCAGGGCTTGCCTTCAGCCAAGGTCGCACCAGGCGGACAGTGCCGGTGCCCTCTTCCTTCGTTGAGGGAGGGTGTCCCGGCGAGATACACTTAAACCCTAAACCCTAAACCCTAAACCCTCGAAAGCCCCGAAGGCTCAGCTTTGGGGTTTAGGGCTGTGACGCGGGCCACATGTTTAGTGGCACGGAGGAATGCGACGATGTGTTCAACAGCAGGAAGAGTCTCCCGAAGATCTGACGCGCGATATCCAGTCGTGCTTCAGCCAAGACTGGAGATCAGCGGTCAGAGGTGAGCCGCCAATTAAGATGAACTTCAGCAGTAGCGAGTCGGCGGCGATATGCTCCGTGGCAGAAAGGCTGACGAGCCCAAGCATGATTGCGGAAGGCCTAGGCTTCGGCGAAGTCTGAGCCAGTACAGTGGATGTCACTGCTGTGGGGATATCACTGCAACACGCGCTTCGCCTGGTAAATGGGATGTAGCATGATGTAGCGTGAGTGACCCAAACCACTTGTGCGCAAACCCTGGACACTCTTCAAGTGGCTCGGACCTAAACCGACACTCTTGGGTTTAGGGTTTAGAGTTTGGGATTTTAAGGTTTAGGGTTTGCATGGGGCTTGTACCCTACCAGCCGCTCATTGCAGGGTGCGTGGGCTGGTAGGGGATGCCAGGAGGTATACCTATTCGTCCCCTTCTTTTTGGGGTGTTCGGTTCCGGAATAAACCCCATTCCGCTGAAGAGAGGAGGGTGCCCCTTATATAGCCCTTGTATACCCTATACACTGCAAGGGCCCATACATCAGAACCCTTTAGAGCGGTTAGGGACCATATTACGGGCCCATGAAACCACTTAAAGTTTGGGGTTTGGGGTTTAAGGTTCACTGGTCAACCTTGCCTTGCGCGGCTAGAGTCTCAAGCCCTCCATCTTCAGCTTAACCCTGTGACCTCTATGAGGGTAGTTTCCTAAGTTAGGGTCCCTTTTCGGATACGCATGGTAAAGCGGCACCTTCCAACAGGAGCTCCCAAAAAAGGGACCCTAATTTAGAGAACTCGCCATGAACTTCCCGAAACCCCAACACCCCAAAACCCCAGTGTCCCTATAAGCCCAGAGTCCCTAAGAGGGTCCTCATCATATCTAGATTCTTAGGTAGTTCTTTGAGGTTCATGGGTACTTAAATGGTAGGGGGGATGACTGGGGCAACTATGGCTAACGAATTTATTTAGGGCATTAAACCCTACTTCTACACATGGTTTCCGAGTAGTCTCTACCCTCAAGGTCTAAGAAGCTGGATGGAAGGGGCATGACGGAGGTGGGCCGTGGGTGCAGTGCGGGTCTTGGGTCTTTGGGCTTTCGGGAGTTTGGGTTTGTTGGGGTCTGGGGTTTAGGGCTTCGGGTTTTGGGTGTAGAGGGCTTTAGGCTTTAGGGTTTAGGGTATGCTGGAAACTCCAGCACCCCCCCCCCCCCCCCCTCCCTGTCGAGGGTTTAGGTTCCCTGAGAAGCTTTGTTCAACCAAAAGGAAAACACCTTTCTATTCCTGGGTTAGTCTTGGGTCTAGAGAGGCTTGCACAGGGTACACTTAAACCACAAAGCCCGGAGACGGGTTTAGGGCTTTATGGTTTATTCCTTTACCCTAAACCGAAAGCCCAAATGGGGAGCTTCAAGATAAACTCCGAATTGGGGATTCGGGTTCAGAGTTTAGGGTGAAATTACATGGCTCAGCTGTCAGCAAGAGACGGCAGTAGGCACCATGTGTGTACTTGGAGTCCTTGGGTAGGCGCTTAGTGTAGGGTTGGTGGTTGATTGTGTTAGAAGTTCCCTAAACACTAAACCCGGAAACCGTAAACCTTCTACTCTAAACCCTAAACCCTAACCCCTAAACCCTAAACCCGGCTGCGGTGTCTTCGGTGTGGTGCTCCTGGTCCTGAGCGTGCTGGGCGTTCTTGTGTGTCACCTTGCTGGAAGACAATCGCTGTCGTGCTCGGAAAGGGTGACTCCAGTCCCTAAACTGACCTTTGTGGTACTTTACCGTAACTTTAGATCCTTACCTTTTTTGGGTTTTTTGGGTTAATTCGTAAGGCAGCTAAAAGTTTAATGTATAGCTACCCTCCTGAGTGCGGCCAAGTGACTGAAATGTATCCCACTTGTGAGGCCCAGCTGCTTTCCCTGCTCCACGTCCTGGACGACGGGAGACAGGTCGAAGATCTCGACATCGTCCGGGGCCTACGGGGATTGGTTTTTAGGGTTCAGGGATAGGGTTTAGGGTTTAGGGTTTAGGGTTTGGGTTTGGGGTTTAGGGTTTAGGGTTCAGGGTTTAGGGTTCAGGGTTTAGGGTTCAGGGTTTAGGGCTGAGGGTTTAGGGTTTAGGGTTGAGGCTTTGGTTGAGGGTTGAGGGTTGACAGGCTTGGGGTTCGTGCAAAAACCTTAAGCTCGGTGGGTGTCTTGTGATTTTCTGGTTGTGCGCGTGCTCATTGGCAGCCATTCGCAGACGGGCTCCCATTCGTAATGTGATCCCCGGGCAGGCGGTATTCCTAGTCGATGTGTGTGACTCTTACTTAAACCCTAAGCCCTAATAGCCCTAGACCCTAAACCCTAAACCCTAAACCGCAGAGCCCTTGTAGCGAGGATCCTCCCTGGCGTCCGGGTTGTGCACCCCATCCATAGCCTTGAAAACCCTGCCCCCACGGAGCCCAACACTCCCTAGACCCCTAGGGTTAGGGTTTAGGGTTTAGGGTCTAGGGTCTAGGGTCTAGGGTTTGGGGAATATGGGCGTCCTGGGCGCGCGAAACCCCTAAACCCCACACCCCAAACCCGAAACCCGAACCCTAAACTCCCTAAACCCTAACCCTAAACCGCCTAAACCCTAAACTCTAAGCCCTCAACGCTACTGCTGCCGAGGAGAGCAATCGTCTCGTGTCGCCCTCAGGGCTTTCCATGCCTCAGCACATCATGAGCCAGTTTCTAGGGTTTAGGGTTTAGGGTTTAGGGTGGTGCAGGAGGAGTTCGGTAACCCTAAACCCCAAGGACCGAATATTGATCAAGGGATTCAGACTCGTACCCAACCCTAAACCCTAAACCCTAAACCCTAAACCCTAAACTATGGCCCTTTAGATTCCTTTGGGGGATCCTTAGAAAGGGACCCCAAAACCCAAGAGCACATCCTTAAGGGTCACCCAAAACCCTAAAACCTAAACCCTAAACCCTAAACCCTAAACCCGGAGGTCAGCGACCTCTCTCTGGCGCCGTTGATGCGGAAGCTACGGGAGCCGCACATGCGAGCGCCCGGACTCTTTAGTAGGGTTTAGGGTTTAGGGTTTAGGGTTTAGGGTTTAGGGTTTAGGGTTTAGGTCTCGGGCCTTGCTTTAAGGTTCATGGGTACTCAATGTGGTCCAGTATTAACAGGGTTCTGAAGTATGCCCTTGGGTTGTATAGGCTATATACGGGGTATATCAGGGGGCCCCTTTCATCAATGGCCCATACTAAGAGACCATGTAACTACGCTGAGGGTTTAGGGTTTAGGTCGAAGGACGAAAGGAGGGGTTGGGGGCTGCTTAGGTATAAAGGGGCTAATTATATAAGGTAAAATACAAACCCTAAACCCTAAACCCTAAACCCTAAACCCTAAACCCTAAACCCTAAACCCTAAACCCTAAACCCTAAACCCTAAACCCTAAACCCTAAACCCTAAGTCATGTAGGGGCAACGTCCGCAAGGGTCTTCCAGTCGCTGAGGAGTCGGTGCGGCGGATCAACTTCCGTCACTGCTGCCGCGTGGGCAGCGCCACCCTGGACATGTGCGTGGAGCCTGCCTGGCATGTTCAAAGCCCAAAAAAATCTCTGAACCTTAAATTCTATCCCTAAACCCTAAACCCCAAACCCCAAATCCCAAACCCTAAACCCTAAACCCTAAACCCTGAACCCTGAACCCTGAACCCCAGGGACGCCCTATTTGACATTTCCTTTTTTTGGGCTTGACAGGGCCCTAAGCCTCACAACCCTAACCCGAAACCCAAATTGTTCAGATGTGTTGAGGCCTAACCTGGTTCGCGTTGGGTTTAGGGTTTAGGGTTTAGGGTTTTTAGGGTTTGGGGTTTAGGGTTTAGGGTTTCGGGTTTAGGGTTTAGCGGTGTACCCTCTTGAGGCGTAAAGTTTGGTTTAGTTTAGGGGGTTTTAAGCCTAAGAGCCCCTGTGCCTGCGAGTCCGAGGCTACTTGGGCTGTTGGAAAACACCTGGGTTCAGGCTTTAGGGTTTAGGGTTTAGGGTTTCAGGGGTTCAGGGTTCGTCGCTAAGCCCGACGGGAATCCCAAATATTCCGCGGCCCCTCAATTCCAAAATGCCCAACGCAAAGTCGAACATCCGAGGTCCGCTAAACTCGAAAGCCTAAACTCCAAACCCAAAGCCCTAAACCCGAAACCCTAAACCCTAAACCCTAAACCCTAACCCTAAACCCTAAACCCTAAACCCTAAACCCTAAACCCTAAACCCCCACCCCCCTCTATTTCTAAAACCGCACAAAGTGTGGGCTCGGGTCAGGCTCCTGGCTGTGGCCATGAACCTTAAGCATGTCGCAGGGGCGCCCAGAGGTTTAGGGTTTAGGGTTTAGGGTTTAGGGTTAGGTTTAGGGTGAGAACTTGTTTTAGAGGTTGTGTTGGGCGAATTGGGCGTAGTGCTAGTGCGGGCTCAGGGTTTTAAGCTTCAGGGGTTCAGGTTTTAGTGTGTTCGGCGTAGGGCTTGAGGTTGGAGGTTTAGGGTTTAGGGTTTAGGGTTTAGGGTTTAGGGTTTAGGGTTTAGGGTTTAGGGTTTAGGGTTTAGGGTTTAGGGTTTAGGGTTTAGGGTTTAGGGTTTAGGGTTTAGGGTTTACCCTGAGTTTAGGTGCCTGTGTGCGCAAAGCCTACAGTAGCTCCTCGGGTCAACATCCTAAAACCTAAAACCTGTTCGGGTTCGAGGTTTGGTCTCAGGTGGCATGTCTCCAGTCTCATGAAGGTTTTCAGGGAACCCAATACCCCTTCATCAAGGAATATACCTTGAACGATCACAGGGGTTTGCAATTCAGAGTTAAGTCCTTCATGAAGGGCTCTTTGGGTTTTCCTGGGCCTTCTACCGTTTTTTGGAGGCTTACAGCATTTACGGTAAAGGTATCTATCCGACCGCAGACGCCTTTCACCAATTTGGGGAGTTCTCAAATTTCGGGTCGCTTTGGGGTGTCCCAGAGCCTGGAGCTTTAAGCCCTAGAGTGTTTTGCTTTTGGCTTTAACCCATAGCCCTGGACCAGGGTTCCGGGCTTCTGTCTCTATGAAGATTGAGAGCTTACAGGGTCCTATTCAAAACAAGCAGAGACCAACCCCCTCAATACAGGGTCCGGGGCGGGGGAGGGGGGGGGGGGTTATTATTATCAGCTTAGCATGACTACACTATATATATATATATATACACATGCATATCGATAGAGAAACATATAGGTGTAAATGTATACATACAGATAGATGGAAAGAAAGAAAGAAAGATAGATAGATAGATCGAGTATGGTGTTTTGATTGGTTTTGAAGTTCGGTTTAGGGTTCGAGGTTCTTGTAACCGTTAGGGCTGCGGGTCCAACCAGAAGAAGCCGAACGAAACCCCTACAATTCCGGCAGGGGTTTTGAGGCTTTTGGGGTTTTAGGGTTTAGAGATTACGTAGCGGTTAATTAGGTTTCAGGGTTTACCCTAAACCCCACAAAATTCTGAACCCAAACACCAACCCCGAACCCTAAACCCCACACCTAAACCCCGAACCCAAAACCTCAAACCCTAAACCCTAAACCCTGCAGCCCAAACCCCCAAATCCAAAGCCCTAAAGCAACCCCAACTCCCTCAACCCTACAAGGACAAAACCCTAAACCCTACATCCCAACCCAAAGCCCTGACGAAATCCCGACACCCTCAACCCTACAAGGACAAAACCCTAAACCCTAAATCCCAAACCCAAAGCCCTATAACTGAACCCCAACTCCCTCAACACTCCAAGGACACCCCGAAACCCTAAACCCTAAACCCTAAACCCTAAACCCTAAACCCCCGAACTCCCTCAACCCTAGCAGCCCTAGCAAGGACATGAGTGGCCTGGCACTCGCCGTAAAGCTCCAGCTGCCGTTGTGCATGGGGCTGGGCAGCCACCAGGTCGGGGGGGCACTGGAAGCTTCGAATTGAGGGTTTAGGGTTTAGGGTTTAGGGTTAGGGTTTAGGGTTTAGGGTTTAGGGCTTAGGGCTTAGGGCTTAGGGCTTAGGGCTTAGGCCTTAGGGCTTAGGGCTTAGGGCTTAGGGCTTAGGGTTAGGGTTTAGGGTAGGTCTTGTGTAAGGGGTCCCCCAAACCCTAAGCCCTAAACCCTTCTCGACAATCATGTTTGGCGTGTAAAGGGGTCGGTTGAAGGTTTCTCACGCTTCTGCCTTGAGGGACGTAAGGTTGCGCCACGGACCCTAAACCCTAAACCCTAAACCCCTAAGCGACAGAAAGGGGTCTTGACTGAGGGGCCCCAACACCACATAAAACACAAGGATCCTATTCTTAGGGGTAGAAGTTCCCCTAAACAGAGACTGTTTTGAACACCATGTTTGTAGAATCCTAAGTGTTTCTGTGGTTTTTGGGCCCCAAGTGACACAGACTCCGCAGAAATCATCAATGAGGGCCATGAAAAGGCAAGGAGTTGCGAGTGTCCAGTGTCGCTATGAAGCAGAAAGGGGCAAGAAGAGGATGTTGAGGAGGGCACTCCGACTGGGTAGTGTAGGCTCGAGTGGTTCCTGAATTATACAGTGTACAGTGTTCAGCGTTCATTTCGGGTGCAGAGGTGATGGAAAAAAACGATATTCACAGCTTGTCAACCAAACCTTCGATCCTCAGCGGGGTTGGGAAGTTGAGTTTTGGGCTTGCGGCAAAGTGTGCTCTTCGAGGATACTCTTGAGGGGCTGCCTTCCAGGGATTTTCTGGAGGCAACCCTAAACCCTAAACCCAAAACCCTAAACCCTCCAGGTTCTTTGGGCACGCTAGGGGCTGCAGCGCCACAGCCCATGTGACAGTCGGAGCTCCAAACCCTCCTCGGCGACAGGAAGCGAGAAACAGGTGGAAATGACTCGGAACTGCGCTCAGCCAAGCGCCGCCTGGAGTTCGACAGCGCGGCGGCAGAAAGAAGCAGACAGGTTCCTGGTCCTGCTGGACAAGCACCTCGTGTCGCGGGCGACACCGATTTGTGCCACCACGACCATCAGGCCTCCGACAAAACTTTGCGGGATCTTTTGCAGGGTTCGGTACTCGTGCAAAATTAGTTCAAAGGCGACAGGGGGGAAACGGCCAGAAGCAGCAAGATTGCTTGCAGTGTTCTTAGATTCTTGCCCGAGGGATTCTCTGGCCGCTTGGGTTTGGAAACCTCAGGGATTCATTGTGCTCTTGGGGGGGTTTTGGGGGGGTTTTGGGGGGGGGGTTGGGGGGGCACTTCAGGGCCGCGAAACTACACGACTTGCCTCCTACGCCCTCTGCGCCCTCCTTGGCCGCAGTCCCTGGAAACGGTGGCGCTGGCTGGCGTGGGTCTGGGAGGCCTGGTGGTGGTGGGGCTCCCATGCTCGGACATTATTGGTGGCTTAGGTTTTTTCGGGTTTGGGGACTTCGGCTTTGGGGGTGTCGGGTTTTGGGTGTGGGAGAAACGCAACACGAGTCGTAGCTTTTGGAACCCAAATGTGCTCCTTGAGTCCCATGACAGGGTGAGACTTCGATGAGATGTGACCCTAAACCCAAATACCCAAACAGGTGGCCTGCTGTGGAGGCTTATGGGTAGAGGTAGCGTTATTTCAAGGAGGGTAAAATGTAAGAGAATGATTTTTAGATGTAGCCAGTTATGACTATGACCCTTCTTGAGGTATGTACAGCCGCACTCAGAACTAGCCATGTAATCTAGCATGCAGGATATGCTAGGAAGGAACTTTGCATTGCTCTCACTTCGCATACTGAGGTTTATTCAGAGGACCTTATTCAGGAAGACTTTCTGAGGGTTTTTACAGAACCTGCATCCCCGCCTTAAACCCTGAACCTAAGTCCTGAACCCTAAAGCAACCTCGTCCACAGTCGCAGGTACCACTCAGAGTTTCGCGTTAGGATGAAGTCGCGTGTCGACAACCGTAAGTCCAAACCCTAAACCCTAAACCCTAAACCCTAAACCCTAAACCCTAAACCCTAAACCTAAACCCTAAACCCCACGCTGAAGCGTACACCGAAACCCGCAAGTGGGAAGCCAGACCCAGATGTGGTAGTTGGTCTTCACACCGAACCCGAAACCTTAAACCCTGCATCTTGAAACCTAAGCCCTAATTAACATCAAAGCAGTGTTGTTCCTGGCCGTGGCTTCCCTGGAGCAAGCTCACCACCTGCTTTATTGTCATACATATGTTGTTGCTCCTACGTAGTCGTTTATGCTGTCGTTCTTTAAATCGGGTCTCGGTGCATTGTTGGGCTTCTCAGTACAAGGTTTTGGACCCACAACTTCCTATGGTTCCTGGCAGGGTTTGAGCTTCTTTGCTTGGGGTTCAGGGTTTAGGGTTTACAACCTACGAATTTGCAGGGCTTGGGGGCCGGGTCTTACCCAGTGCTGTGTCTAGTCTAACATTTGGGGGGTTAGGCCAGGGGTTTCAAAACCCTAAACACTAAACCCTCAACCCTAAACCCTAAACCCTAAACCCTAAACCCTAAACCCTAAACCCTAAACTCCCTAAACCCTAAACCCTCAGTGGCCCTAGTTTATCCATGTGCACCTAAGCCAGCCCTACGTAGGGTTTAGGGAGGCCTAGGGCTGAGTGGGTTTAGGGTTTAGGGTTTAGGATTTAGGGTTTAGGTTTTAGGTTTAGGGTTTAGGGTTTAGGGTCTAGGGTTCAGGGTTTAGGGTTCTTGGACTTCTCACATTTTGGATTTCTACATCCCCCCCAGCCTAAAACCCAGCCGGAACATACCGCTGACCCGAAACCTTTCGGCCCTAATCCGCAAGTAAGCCCTAACCCCCAAACCTTAAACCCTTCTTGAAGATTTATGGGTGCTTATAATTAGGGTTCTCAGTACCCTAAGAAAGGTTACAACCATTTAGATACCCTACTTATAGCCCTACTCCTGGGACCGGGAGTGGGCCCCTTTTTCCTTTTGTTAGTGTTGGGGTTCCCTTACAATCCCCTGAAAGCCAAAAAGTGCACCCTTTGTATTCCTAGGTTACTCCTGGTAGCCCTCAACCCTAAACCTTAAACCCCAAACCCTGAACCTCCCGGGTCTAGACTAATTAAGTATAGTTAAGTATAATTAAGTATAATTAAGTATAATTAAGTGAGACCTCGCAGAGGCAGCTGCGGAGCGGCCGAGTGCGTCCGCAACCTTGTCTGCAATGCCGAGTACACAATCCAACGCCTAGGCTGCTTTCGGTTTTTTCGGTGTAGGGTTTTGGGTTGGGTATAGGGTTTAGGGTTTAGGGTTTAGGATTTAGGGTTTAGGGTTTAGGGTTTAGGATTTAGGGTTTAGGGTGGTGCAGCCTCTATGTTCTGGTAGGGGTTTAGGCAGGTTCAGGGTTGAGGGCTCTAGGGTTTTGGACTTGGGATTCTCCGCTGCCCCTTTTTCCACACTCCATAAACCATGGAGTGGGGTGCATATTTCTGCTATTCTGGTATTGGCGAGTCAAAAAATCGTTGCTTGCAAATTTCGGTGGGTGTATATATTGAGTGGTCTGGTAGGATACGAGCAAACACACACGGACAAACCTGCCTCATATACCTTAAGCCAACATCATGCAGGACTGGTGCCTCCATTTTCATGACAAGGCTAACCCTCACCCTAAACTCTAAACCCTAAACCCTAAACCCTAAACCCTAAACCCTAAACCCTAAACCCTAAACCCTAAACCCTACTTGCATCCGAGGGCGGCTGGTGGGCAGCATCAGCATTACATCACTGGACTTGAGCTGGAACTGTTTCGACCAGCAGGAGACAAGAAGCCTAAACCCTAAAAACCCTAAAAACCCTAAAAACCCTAAAAACCCTAAAAACCCTAAAAACCCTAAAAACCCTAAAAACCCTAAAAACCCTAAAAGCCCTAAAAACCCTAAAAACCCTAAACCCTAAACCCTAAACCTAAACCCCTGAACCCCTAGACCGTAAACCCCCAAACCCCCGAAGCGCATGGCTCGGACGTCCCGGCTGGCACGCTCACGCGTTGAGCCCCAGCTCTCCGAATGCCATACTACTAATTGCTTAAGAATCAACAATATTCTTCCTTATTAAGGGTTTAGGGTTTAGGGTTTAGCTTAAGAATCAACAATATTCTTCCTTATTCAGGGAAATATAGGGATTATAGTTTTTTATTCTCTTGGGGTTCTTAAGCAAATAGTAGCATATGTCTGCGTGTTTCTACATAAGTTTCGTGGGTTTTAGGGGTCTAAAGCTTGCTATAGAGATCGGAGGAATTACTAATAGCGTTCCCTTATGTTCCCTTTTAAATAGACTAGAGAAACCCCAATTATTAAAGGCCCTATATTAGTGGTTTTGGGTTGCTTCCAGAGCACGCAGGAGTTTCAGCAGATGGGCAAGCAGCTCGTACAGACGAGGCGCAACCTTTTCTTGCCCGAAACCCCAAGCCCCGAAAATCGACATGAATCCTAAACCCTTAACCCTATCGGCCCGTAAACCCTAGCTAATGCCCTTCGAGCCGTAAGCCCAACGACCCTTCCTACTTTCCATGATCCACAACGGGAAGGCCAAGCCAGTCTCCAGTACGCCTGAGCCAAACGCCCGAAACTCTCACAGCATCCTGAAGGCCTGTTCGGTGTAACCCTACAACCCAAACCCTAAGCCCCAAACTTTGGGATGTTTCCCCTTATACTAACATGCCTAAACAGGGATTCGGGTACCCCTTACTATCCCCATTAAGGACTGTTAGTTGATGGGGAAACATCCCAACCTAAACTCTAGAAACCATTAGCCCTAAAACCATGAGGCGTCTATGGTTCGTACTAGATCCCAAAAAAGGGAGCCCACGTTCAAACCATTCAACCCTTTTGAGGAAGGGTTACCCCCCCCCCCCCCGCCCAAACACAAAAACCCCAAAGTCCTTTTTTGACAGAGGCTCCCAAAACCCTCTTTAATCGTAAATCCTAAGCCCCAAGCCTCAATGCCTTTCCTAAGCCCTAAACCCCAATTCAACCTTAAACCCTGAACCCTAAACCCCAAACCCTAAACCCTAAGCCCTAAACCCTCTTCAACAGGGGCTCCAAGCTTTCCAAGCTCTACTTGGACTCCACCTCCAGCGTGGTGGGGGCCAGCGACTCCTCTATCGCAGAGCGGCCCAACAGCACTTTAGGGTCTAGGGTTTAGGGTCTATAGGGTTTAGGGTTTAGGGTTTAGGGTTTAGGGTTTAGGGTTTAGACTTTAGGGTTTAGGGCCTAGGGTTTGGGATTGAAGGTATGAGGGCTTTGGGCTTGGGGTTGAGGATTTAGGGTTTATAGGGTGTCGGGTTGAGGGTTTTGGGTTTTGGGTTGGGGTCTAGGTTTAGGGTTTGGAGTGGTTCTGGAAGTATGTCTGATTCTGGTTCTTTTCTGGGTTTTGTCCACCCAACGCCCCTAAAAAGCCGTTTTTTGCGCGAAAAATCTGAAGCAAACAAAAGTCTTGGAAGCCTTGAGCCTTCAGACACCCTGTCTGAACGACCCAGCCCCTTGCCCTAAACCCTAAACCCTAAACGCTGGTTACGCTGGTTACCCTGGTCCACACCGTGGGGTTGCGTTCCGGGTCAACATTAACACTCCCGGCATCCTGCTGGCGGGAAGCACACAAGAGTGTGCCCCGTTGCTCAGCAAGAAGGTGCAAGCAACAATTCGGTCAGCCGGCCAGGATTCGAGAGTGAGAGAAAAAGAGAGAGAGAGAGAGAGAGAGAGAGAGAGAGAGAGAGAGAGAGAGAGAGAGAGAGAGAGAGAGAGAGAGAGAGAGAGAGAGAGAGAGAGAGAGAGAGAGAGAGAGAGCGAGAGCGAGCGCGAGCGCAAGCGAGAGCGAGAGCGAGAAAGAGAGAAAGAGAGAGAGAGAGAGAGAGAGAGAGAGAGAGAGAGAGAGAGAGAGAGAGAGAGAGAGAGAGAGAGAGAGAGAGAGAGAGAGAGAGAAAGAGAGAGAGAGAGAGAGAGAGAGGGGAGGGAGGGAGGGAGGGAGAGGGAGAGAGAGGGAGAGAGAAGGAGAGGGAGGGAGCGAGAGAGAAGGAGAGAAAAAGAGAGAAAAGGAGAGAGAAGGAGAAGGAGAGGGAGAGAAGGAGAGGGAGACGGAGACGGAGACGGAGACGGAGACAGAGACAGAGACAGAGGCAGAGGCAGAGACAGAGACACACACAGAGCGAATGATGACATTTATGACCTCTGCCATCAACAAAGTCACGGCCACATTCGTCGCAAAGCTCCAGGCCGCGCCGCCCAGAAGGATTTCACATGTTCCTGAATGGCGAGGGCCATACAGGCGAGCTGTTCGAAGCCTTCTGCTTCTGGTTCCAGGCATAGAATTTCCTGGAGTGAAGCATGCTCCCATAGCTGCCTGGGGGATCTGAAGGAACTCCATGCAGTGCACCGCAGGAGCGTGTGTGCTAGAGGCGCCACAGTGAGACGCTCGCAGCACACGCATCGAACTTCCCTCGCTCTTGACGGTTTGTCCGCCTTGCACCCGAGCACCAGCAAGTCTAGCCTTAGCCTGCTGATGGCTCTGGTGGCAAGCAGGGTATTCCAAGTCGCTGGCCTTCGGACAATGTTCTGCAGCGTCAGTCTGGGCATTCTAGAGGGGAAAGCGTTGTTAATGCACGGTGCCGTAGAAGGGATCAGAGCCCTCCTCGTTTTCTCAAGGCAAATGTCTTTCAGAGCGTCCTTTACATAGTTTTTGTAGGCGCGCAGCCCCAACGACATGTTTCCTTCGTTGAAATCTCGGATACCCCAGTCTTGGAGCAGCTTCAAGCTCCGTGCAGCCCAAGAAGCAGGTGATTTGGAAGCCTCACAGAACATCTGGCGGTACCAGTCTTGCCGCGGCCATGACTGGATGCGGGCCCGACGAGAGGCAACATCCAGCACAGCACGGGCAAAACCTGACAACTGCCAGCCAAGTTCCCACGAAGCAAGGTGCGCTGGCTTCCAAGGTGGAACACCTAGCAGCGTGCGCGCCCACTTGTCCTGCGCGGTATTCAACTCGGACTCCGCATTCGGGGCCATGACAGCGAAGAGCCACCTCCCAACTCTAAGAGTCCCGTCTACCTTACTTTCGAAAAGTGCAGCTGCGAACGGTAAAGGAAGAGCAGCCTCAATGCACAGGCCAGCTAAAACACACAGTTGCGAAGACGCAGCACGAAGGCGAGCATGTAGGGATTCGGTGGCGCCACCGTCGGTAGACCACAACCAGCCCAGCCAATTATGCTCTGAGGCACAAAGGCAAAGACGCACAGGGGCGGAACGGGGCCTAGGGCGAAACCAAATAGGGCAAATTTCACCATAGCCTCCCACACGAAAAAGTACAGTCTTTGAAGCTCCCACATGGAAGCAAGCCCCGTGCAGGGGGGCCCATTTTTCAATGATCAATAATGTCCTTGCCAAACCCTAAACCCTAAACCCTAAACCCTAAACCCTAAACCCCTATAGACCCCCACACCTTTAACCCTACAGACCGCAGACCCGAAGCCCTAATCCCAAAAGGAACTGCACCACTTTCCCGTTCATACGGGGTATACTGCAGTCCAGGTGCGGTTTCTGGCGGGTACCAAAATGAGAGCGACTACTGGTATCTGCAACCCCCTTGTTCCACATGTATAGTATATGTATATCCTAAACCCTAAGCCCTAAGCCCTAAACCCTAAACCCTAAACCCTAAACCACATGTATATGTATAATTATTGCAGATGCATGTTTGTTCTCGGGTAGCTTGTCCCTTTTGGGGTCCCCATATAGTTAGTACGGCACCCTTAAAAAATCAGGGACCCTAATTTAGAGAACTACATATACATATACATATATATATATATATACATATACCTATATATATATATATATCTGCACACGCTTGATAGTCTGCAGACTTGGAGACCCTCAACCCTGAGCCCTAAACCCCAAACTTTGAACCCTATAAACCCCAAACCCTAAACCCTAACCTCAAACCCTAAACCCCAAACCCTAAACCCTAAACCCCAAGCCCTAAACCCTAAACCCTAAACCCTAAACCCCAAACCCCAAACCCAACCCTAAACCCTAAACCCAACCCCCCCCCCCCCCCCCAAACCCTCAACTGAAAGGCTCCTGGAGGCCTTGGCCTACAACAGGACGCTGTCCTCCTTGAGCATTGCGGCCAACCGACGCTGGGCGGCACCCTTCTATACCCTGTAAACCCTAAACCGGGGGTTTAGGGTTTAGGGTCTAGGGTTTAGGGTTGAGGTTTTAGGGCTTAGGGTTCAGGGTTTAGGGCTACACACTCTAAACCCTAAACCCAAATACCCAAACCCTGAACCTTAACCCTAGGCCCCCCCCCCCCCCCCCCCCTGCACAGGAATCGACTTCAAGGCGTCGTTGGTCTTGGAGGATGCGCTGGAGAATCACCGGCCCATGAAGCAGTTGAACCTGGCACAGACCCTTGGTGCGGTTTAAGGCTTAGGGTTTAGGGTGTAGGGTTCTAGGGTTATAGGGTTATAGGGTTATAGGGTTATGGGGTTATGGGGTTATAGGGTTATAGGGTTATAGGGATATAGGGTTTAGGACTCATTATAGGCGTGACAGGCATGAGTCGGCATGAGAGTTGAAGGTTTTTTGGGCCCTTCACCCAAACTTCCCTCAGGGTTCCACTCGCAAGCTTGTTCTGACCCGAAGGGCGTCACAGAAGCTACGACGGTTGCTACCCCTTTAACCCCCAAACCTGAAACCCTAGCCCCCTATAAACCCTAAGCCCTACCCCCCCCCCCCCCTCCTCCCCCCCGAAACCCCTAAACCCTAAACCCTAACCCCTAAACCCTAAACACACCCCCCCCCCCCTCTCAAAGTATGAAAACCTTAGGGTCGGTGGCTCCCCAAAAACTTCGGGGGGCCAGAAGCTAGAAACCCCCTAGACCCTTAGAACCCTAAGCCCGAAGCTCTAAACCCTGTTTTCCTAAACCCCAAACCCGAAACCCCAAACCCCAAACCCTAAACCCTAAACCCTAAACCCTAATCCCTAAACCCTAAACCCTAAACCCTAAAAGCGCTCAAGCCTTAAAGGAATCCACTGGGATCCCTGGGTCTGCGCAGCCTGCTTCGGCTGTTGGCCAGGGAGTCGAACGAAATCCGGCGCCGGGCCGAGGGTTTGCCAGAGGGGGGGGGGGGTTTAGGGTTTAATTCGGGTTTAGGGTTTAGGTTTTAGGGTTTGAGTTTTAGGGTTTAGGGTTTAGGGTTTAGGTTTTAGGGTTTAGGGTTTAGGGTTTAGGGTTTCCAGGGCTTGATTTTATTATTATTATTTTATTTTTATTTTTTTTTTTTTTTTTGGGGGGGGGGGGTTGGGTCTTCAGGGCCACTTCTAGGGTTTTGACGGTTTAGGGTTTGAGGGTTTGAGGGTTTAAGGGTTTTTCAGCTTACGAGTACTAGGACTTCAGGGGCTTCGGTTGTTTCAAGGTGTTGGGGTTCGGGCCATTACCCTAAACCCTAAACCCTAAACCCTAAACCCTAAATTGCTCCCTGACTCGTCCTTAAGCACCAGGAAGTTCTCACGAGTGTCTTGGATCTTGGGCCTGATGGATTCGGAGTTTCCGTCGTGGGGCTGATGGTTTCCTGGCTTTAGGAATTTGGGCTGAGGGCTGAGGGTTTAGGTCAGGCCCTAAACCCTAAACCCGAAACCCTAAACCCAAAACCTTAAAACCCCAAACCCCAAGCCAGGATGGAGGGTTTAGGGTTTAGGGTTTAGGGTTTAGGGTTTAGGGTTTAGGGTTTAGGGTTTAGGGTTTAGGGTTTAGGGTTTAGGGTTTAGCCAGGGTTGGGAAGTTTCGGGCCGATATGGGCTTCAGAGGTAGGACTTGAGGGGGGGGGGGGGACCCCATGAGTACCTGCAATACCATCGAAGAGATTGAAGAAAGCCACGTGGTGTCGATCTCAACCCCAAATCTCGAGTTTAGGGTTTAGGGTTTCGGGCTTGCTAACCCGAAAACCTAAACCCCAAACCCCAAACCCTAACCTTGCAACCTTCCAGCCTAACACCCCCGACCCCCCCCCCCCCCCCACATGCCGCCTAAACCATTAGAGCTACTCTAATCCCTAAACCCTAAACCCTGCATCCCCCTTAAGCTCCCCAAACGCCCTGAATCCCCCTAAAGCCATTGGGCCTCAGCATGTCCTCATGCCCTTATAATAAGCTCCCTTATTCCCGCGAACGCCTTGAACCCAATGCCCTGAACCCTAAACCCAAGACCCTTTGGGGTTTAGGGTTTCAGGTCTGGGGTTTAGGGCTCCCTAAACCCTGAACCCTAAACCCTAGACCCTAAACCCTAAACCCAATACCCTTAGTAGTTTAGGTTTAGGGTTTGGGGTGTAGGGTTTAGTGTTTAGGGAACCTCCAGGCCGCTTTGCTCCCATTGGGTGAGATCTTCTTGGATCAAGCTGCCCGAATTTCCCCCCCTAAGCACCAGCATAAGCCTTTAACATACAGGGTTTAGGGTTTAGGGTTTAGGGTTCAGGGTTTAGTAACCCCCAAAACCCTATTCTAATTATTAAGGCCCCTATATGTTCCTTATCCCTGGTAACAAAGACGGTGCACTGGCCATGGACATCGTCAGTTGCGAAACCTTGCCGCACCCAGATCAGGCCGGATCCTCTGTGAGACGTGCTAAGTCCAAGGTCTTTAACCACGAAGCCCAAGACCCCAGAAAAGTTCTATAACCACTAGTTCATGCCTAGAGCCCTTGTCCGTAAACCCCTCCTCCGAAGCCCTACACCCCCCAAAGTGAGAAAGTTCTGAACCCTAAACCCGCCTACGCCCGACACCCCAAGTGAGAAAGCTCTTCCCCTTAGGCTCAAAATAGCCCCAAAAACCTTCTGCAACAAGGCCTTTGGGTCCAAAAAACCCTTTAAATAAAGTCCCTAATTCGGTTCAAGAGGATCGTATTCAGAATATGTTAAAGAAGGTTTTCAGGGCCATCCTAGCCCTAGCTAAGTACCCATCAACCTCCAAATAGGGCAGTTTTTCAAATTCGGGTCCTTTTCGGGGTTCTGATTGTAGGGGTGCCATATCGGGAGAAATCACTCAGAGGGTCAATGTAGACCCCAAACAGCGTAAGAAACTCCAAGACCACTTGACCCAGGGAAAACGCACTCAAAGACCACTCTAAACGCATTCCAAAACGCAAGAACCCTAAAACCCTAAACCCCTTAGCCCCAACGTCCTGCACTTGAGGAAGGCGAACGGGACCGAAGTGAGAACGCCACACCGCGAAATCCTAAACCCTAAACGTTGACCCATACACCCCTAGCTGGAACCCTTGAAGGGGAGAACCATCCATGGAGCTCCCCACCGATGGCTCACCCTGCACCCTAGACCCTCTAAACATCCCTAAACCCTAAGAACCCTAAAACCCTAAAACCAAAAACCCTGAAACCTTCAACCCTGAAACCCTCAACCCTGAAACCCTAACACCCTAAAAACCCTAAAACCCTAAAACCCTAAACCCCCAAACCCTAAACCCCCAAACCTTGCACCTTAAGCCCCTAAACTGAGTGAGCCCAGGGCCGTCGAGCAGGGCGAACGTGACGAAGCCGGCAGGCGAGGGAGATCCTGAGCCAGAAGCCCTCCAGCTGGCAGCGAGTCCCGTATGCAGCTACGGGCTGCGCGGGGGGGGACCCGGCAGGTCGCTGGCGAGTAACACGGCAGGTTATAAGATACCCCAAATTTTTGGGGCAAAGCGTAGCTAAGCGCAGCCTCCTCGGGGAGGAGGCCCCCTCCGGCCATGGCCGTGGACCAGGTCCAGGCAGGCAGGTGCTTTGCCTTGACAGAGACCCGGCCCCGCCTGAGAGGGAGCCTGGGAGCCCGGCCTGGTAAGAGTGTCCTGAGAGACCCCCCTCTGCTTTGATAGGCCCTGCCCCTGCCTGCTGGGAGGCCACTGCCCTCTCTGGCCCATTCCCGGAAAAGCAAGGCCCCTTTAATTTCAGCAACGGTGAAGGCGGCAGCAAGGCGAAGGCGGCAGCCAACCCCAATCCCAAACCTGACGTTTTGGCTTTCCGAATGATGGACATGACATCATCCCTTGCAACGCCATTGGGCTGCGAACTTGCGCGTAATTGATCTGCATCGATGCCGAGCTTCTAGACCCAACCATTAGAGGAAAATAACAAAAGCACGATCAGAGTTAAAAAGAACCCTAAACCTATAGAACAAAGCACGATCAGAGTTAAAAAGGAACCCTAAACCCGTAGAGGTTAAGGCGAGGGTGGAGAGCCAGCGGGGTGGGCTTTTGCAGCTCGGGGCGCGCGCCTGGGTGCTTTTAGCACCAGTGCGCCCACTCATTGAGACACCCCAAACCCCAACCCTACATCCCTAAGACACCAATTAAACCCTAAACCCCAGACCTAAACCTTAAACCCCAAACCCTGAACGGGGGATGCTGGTAAACCTTACGTAAGCCCTTAAAGCCCCTTAACCTGAGGTGGACTGGCTGAGAATCACCGTGCAGGGCTCTAGCAATACTGTCGTTCTCCTGTTCATCGTGCTCATCTTTGGGCCACTTGTCCCAACAGAGAAGCTGTTTAGGGTTTAGGGTTTAGGGTTAGGGGTTCAGGGTTCAGGGTTTAGCGTTCAGGGTTCAGGGTTCAGGGTTCAGGGTTTAGGGTTTGGGGTCTAGCAAGTACACGTCTCATGCCAGGCTTATGTAGGTTGTTAGTCGTACTGTATAGCCTACACGGCCCGCATTCTAAAAGGATCTGCACAGGGGACTTTCAGGAGGACCTTAGAAGCTTGCCCGTTGAGGGTTTATAACCCTAAACCCTAGACCCTAAATCCCCTGATTGAGCCGTGAGCACTCAGAAGTTGGGCGAACAAGCTTCAGGCTCTCGATGGTGTGGCTTCGGGGTTTAAGGGTTTAGGGTTTAAGGGTTAAAGGTTTGCGCCTGGGGCTGTTTAAGTTTTTTTAAGCCTATTAAGTAGTCCCTGTTTTTGCATTTCTTCATATCCGAATCTGCAAGATAACAGGCTCTCAAGGAACTACAGATAACCCTCCTCCTCCTCCCAAGACTCTAAGACCCTAAGCCCTAAACCCTAAACAAAAGGATGCCTCTGATCTTCAGCTTGGAGGTTCATGGGTGCCATATATATATATATACATAAGTAGTTGTTAGAAGTACCCCAAATTGGGTTCGATCCATAGCTACCCTACTTGTTTCCTACTCCATTAGGCTCAAAATATCCCGAAAACCTTATAAAATCATGCCTTTGGGCCCAGCAACCCTTAAGGGAGAGTCCTTGGAGCCTTAGGGCTACCATGAAGCCTAAGCTCTGAAACAAAACCCTCAACCCTAAACCCTAAACCCTAAACCCTAAACCGTACAAGTACCCATGAACACCCAAGCAGGGCTTTAAGAGTTTCGGGCTTCGGGCGCTTGTAGGGGTTCCGGTATCACAGTTTGAGGTGTAGGGTTTAGGGTTTAGGGTTTAGGGTTTGGGGTTTAGGGTTTAGGGTTTAGGGTTTAGGGTTCAGGGTTCAGTTCGGGTAGTTGGAGTTTAGGGTTTAGGGCTTAGGGCTCAGGGTTGAGGATTCAGGGTTTAGGGGGGCTTATCTTGAGTACGCTCCATCAAGGCTCTTCCTTCTGGCAACGGCGGACGTTTGAAGTCAACTCGTAAGGGCTGATCTGAATCGTTGGTACCTTTGGGTTTAGGGTTTAGGCTTTAGGGTTGAGGGTTTTGGGTTTAGGGTTCAGGGTTCTCTTGGGGCTGGGGCTACTGAGGTGTGCAGGGACTGCACAAGGTACATTGCAGCGAGCATTTTAGTGTACCTAGCTCCCCCCCAACCCTACCAGCGATGCCGTCAGGACGAGCGGCCCGGGTGGGTTTAACTCGGTTTAGGGCTTGGGGTTTGGGCTTTGGGGTTTAGGGTGCAGGGTTCTGGTGTAGGATTTACAAGGTTTAGGGCAAATTAGGGTTTAGGGTTTAGAAAAACTGCACTTGACTGGAGCAGAACGCCACTCCTAGACCCGTTGCGGAGGGCGTATACCAAGGGCCAAACCCTAAACCCTAAACCCTAACCCCCATCATTCCATGCAGACTTGCAGTCGCAATGAAGAAGCGAACTGCAGGTAAACCGCGGTTGTTTCCAATCATATGTGTAGCTCTCTAAGTTAGGGTTTAGGGTTTAGGGTTTAGGGTTTAGGGTTTAGGGTTTAGGGCTTAGGGTTTAGGGTTTAGGGTTTAGGGTTTAGGGTTTAGGGTTTAGGGTTTAGGGTTTAGGGTTTAGGGTTTAGGGTTTAGGGTTTAGTTCCTTTTGGGGCACTTTTTTAAAGGTTGCCGTACGATGTATGGGGCTTCAAAAAGGGACCCTAAGTAAGAGAACTACCCCATATATGAATGACGAGGTTGGGTTTGTTTTGTTTTGGTACTTTTTTCTTATTTGGGTTGATAAGAGACCCAATATGTGTATGAAGATTCACAAAATATACGTATACATATACATATATATATATATATATTGTTCAAAGGGATTAAAGGCTAACTCTGATAAGCTACATGTCATCAAAGGGATTAAGGGCTAACTCTGATAAGCTACATGTCATGTATGGCTGAGCATTTTGGATTGACCGAGCCTTAAAGCCAAAAACCTAAACGCTAAACCGTCAAGGTTTGGGGACCGTATTGGTAAAGGGCTGGAGGAGAGCAATGGCCCAAAACCTACACTCAAGGTGTTGAAGAATACACACGTAGTCTCTTTGTTCCCAACCCTAAATCTCAACCCTAAACCTTATATAATCATTGAAGCCCTGAACCTTATAAGCCCTAAACCTTCCCAAAGCCCAAAGCCCTAAGCCCTAAGCCCTAAGCGCTAAGCCCTAAGCCCTAAGCCCTAAACCCTATAAACCCTTAAACCCTAAACCCTATAAGCCCTAAACCCTAAACCCTGTAAGCCCTAAACTACCCGAAGAGACCCAGGCCCCCTACGGGCTTATTTTTGGCACCTCGGCAGCAGTCTCTAAGTTCGAGGGCTTGAGCCTTTGAGGGTTAATTCTGGCCGCAGAGAGGTTTAGGGTTTACGGGTTTAGGGCCTAGTTCAGGGTTTAGCAAGTCGGGTTCTATTACAGTAGCTGCCGGGTGTACGTATGATTCCGTATAAAGTTTGATATCAATTCTTGGGCCTTTCGGGGTGGGTGGGGGATGGGGGGCTCGATTGAGGCATTTGTTCTTGAAGTTTTGTGTGCCAACAACCGCCGATAACGTTGATTAGCTGCTAACCCGAAGCCCTAAACCCTAAACCCTGAGCCCCCTAAACCCTAAGCCCTAAGCCCTAGGCCCTAAGCCCTAAGCCCTAAGCCCTAAGCCCTCAGCCCTCAGCCCTCAGCCCTAAGCCCTAAGCCCTAAGCCCTAAGCCCTAAGCCCTAAGCCCTAAGCCCTAAGCCCTAAGCCCTAAGCCCTAAGCCCATGCCAGACAAAATTCTGCATCAACTCTGGCTTCGGCTTTATGGGCTTGGGGTCCGCCGTGCCCTGAGTTGACCTTAAGCCCTAAACCCTAAACCGTAAACCCTAAACCCTAAACCCTAAACCCTAAACCCTAAACCCTTTGTGTCTTTGTGCCTTTGCGTGCACAGTCGCGCTTTGCAAGACCTGATGGCCACATCAGCTCCCCCAGTTGCCGTTGAATTGCGGCACCAAGCCAGTGGGTTTAGGGTTTAGGGTTTAGGGTTTAGGGGGTTTAGGGGGTTTAGGGGGTTTAGGGGGTTTAGGGGGTTTAGGGTTTAGGGAATAGAGACCAGAGTTGACGAGTTTCCCCAAGCCAGGCGAATTTTTGCGGTGGGCCTGCGCAGCTCCTTGCACGCACTGGGTTTAGGGTTTAGGGTTTAGGGTTCAGGGTTTAGGGTTTAGGGTTTAGGGTTTAGGGTTTAGGGTTCAGGGTTTAGGGTTTAGGGCTTGGGGGGGAGCGTAAAGGCTTTCGTACCCTGTTTTCCCATGTTTGCACAGGGCCAGGGGTCCTTCCAATCTCCTGGTAGGGTTTAGGGCTTATTACGGGGAATCAGGGGACCCCTACAAGGGACCCTGAGTCTCCTTTTTTCACCCCTATATACCTTTCAAAGTCCCTCTATACCTAAGTAGCCCCCAAATAACCCGCGAAGGTCCCTCCTTCAGTCCCTTGAGTTTACAGGGTGGGGCCCCCTAGTTATAAGTAGAGTTATAAGGGCCCTAAATTGGGTTATAAGGACCCTAAGTTAGGTTATAAGTCCCTTAACTACAGTTAGTATAGTAAGGGGGCCCACCCTGTACAGGAAATTGTAGGGTTTATAAGGAGGAATCTTGACATCTGGCACTCTGATGGCAACCCCTGGAAATGAGCGGGCTTAGAGTTGAGGGTTGAGGGTTTAGGGTTTAGGGTTTCGGGTTTAGGGTTTAGGGTTTAGGAACCCACAGCCCGTAACGCCAGAACAGCCGACAGGGAAGGGGGTTCAAGGTTCCCGTACAAAATGGAAACAGCTCCAAAAGGGTACGGTAAACCCTAAACCCTAAACCCTAAACCCTAAACCCTAAACCCTAAACGCAGATATGGTTACTGAGCTACCAAGTTTCAGCAAGCGCCTGGGGCTGCAGTGAATCTCAGTCATCTTACCAACCACCAGCCAGGGCCTTGGTATGGGTTTAGGGTTCAGGGTTCAGGGTTCAGGGTTTAGGGTTCAGGGTTTAGGGTTTAGGGTTTAGATCCGGTCTAGGGTTCGGGGGCTTAGGGCTACTTTTCATAGGGTTTGAGGCTCCAACCTAGGGAACTGGACCCATGCTGCCCCTACTCTGAGGCGGGTTCTGGCTGAAGGTTTGTGGTTTAGGGGTTGGGCTTTCGGGTATTCGGGTCTAGGCACTCCTAAATCCTCAACCCTAAACCCTAAACCCTGAACCCTGAGCCCTAAACTCACTCTGGGGCCGCAGGGTCTGGGGTTCAGAAGTTTAGGTTTGGGTTTTCTGTCGGGTTTAGACCTTAGGGTTTAGGATTAAAGTTAGGGTTTAGGGTTTACGTCTTAGGGTAGGCCATCTGCGTCTATAGGAAACATGACCAAGGATACGCGCCAGCCTGTGGCCGTGGATCAAGGAGCTTTTAGGGTTTAGGGTTTCGGGTTTAGGGTTCAGGAAGTTTGCTGCGACTGCCCACTCCTTGAAAACTGAAGGAACCCACGAATTGGCAGGATCATATGCCCGTTTTCCACTTGAACTCCTCCGAAACACTACAAGCCCTCAGGTGTCGGGAGTTCATCGAGATCCCAAGGGAACAAAGCAACAACGGCACAGAATCGCACCTACTCCGGAAGACCAGCAGCAGCGAAGCAAACGAACTTTGTGAGCATGAAGCACCTCCACACCCGAAACCCTAAACCCTCAACCCTAAACCATAAACCCTAAACTTCCAAAGGTTAGGGTACCCACGTCGCTAAGACCACAGTATGCAACCATTCATCGCGCAACTTGAGCCCCAAAAAACCGGAAAACCCTGACCCCTCAAGCAATGTTCGCACCAAGCCCGTAAACTATGCACCATCTGACTATATACCCTAAACCCTACAGGGTGGGGCCCCCTAGTTATAAGTAGAGGTATAAGGGCCCTAAATTGGGTTATAAGGACCCTAAGTTAGGTGACAAGTCCCTTAACTACAGTTAGTATAGTAAGGGGGCCCCACCCTGTATACCCTAAACCCTAAACTTGAGCCCAACACCCCTTACGCACCCGGCTCGTTGCTATGATAGGTCGCTTCCTCTTTAAGTATGGGGGATCCCCAACACCCCTATAAACCCCTCGGAAACCCCACATTAACCTCCATAAACCCCCTATAAACCCACAAACCCCTATTCAAACCCTACGTATAAATCCCCTATAAACCCCTAACACCCCTGAACCCCCAGACCCCGAACCCTAAGCCCTAAACCCTGAAGGCCCCTACAAACCCTTGTAAACCCTACAAACCCTCAAACCCAAACCCTAAACCCTAAACCCTTTGGCAGGACAACCTGCTGTGCCGTCGGGCGGATCCGGATAGCAGCCTGCGAAAGCAGCTCCAGGAGTTACTGGGGTTAACGGGTTTAGGGTTTAGGGGTTTAGGGTTTTAGGGTTTAGGGTTTAGGGTTTAGGGTTTAGGGTTTAGGGTTTAGGGTTTAGGGGTTTAGGGGTTTAGGGTTTTAGGGTTTAGGGGTTTAGGGTTTAGGGTTTAGGGTTTAGGGAAGGCAGCTCCAGGAGTCATACGTGTTCAGGCTCTAAGGCTTCCAGGGTTATGGGTTTATGGGGTTTAATGGTGCAAAGGGTTCTGGGTTGAGGCTTCAAGGTGTAGGGTTCACGGGTTTAGGGTTCAGAGGGTTTGGGCTTCAGGCTCTGACATTGCTGCGCAACTTCCGTTCCTAATGTGAACGATAGGCTAACTAGTGACCATGTTATCCGCTTCTATACATCCTCAGATAGATAAGAGCGCTAGACACTACACCCTTCAACGCACATACTACACTGTCCCGAAAAATCTACGTAACCCGAAACCCTACATCGTAAACCCTAAGCCCTGCATCCGAAACCCTACATCCTAAGCCCTAACAGTGCTAAATCCGAAACCCGAAACCCGAATCTAAGCCCTGAATCCTACACCCTAAGCTGCGGCCCTTCAGTGTGCGGCTGGAACTCCCCCCCCCCCCCCCCGGAGAAGAAAGAAGGTTCATGTTCAGAGGGTTTAGGGTTTAGGATTTAGGTGTTAGGGTTTTAAGGTGAGAAAGGTGAGAGGGCCGACGTCACAGGCTATGGGTTTAGGGTTTAAGGGTTTCAGGGTTTTTAAGGGTTCAGGGCTTTGGCCTTCTAAGGTCCTGAGGGGAGTCTAGCGGAATGGGCCATGCGGTTCACGGAATTTTGGGAGTTTGCGGCTTAGGAATTGCCAAGGTTTTGCTGTAAAGCTTTTCGAGGACGTTCTGGTTCGGGGGTTAAGTGATTTTGCCTTCAACTGCATTATGTTTTCGTGATGAGCTGTACTTTGTGGTACTTTACCGTAACTTTAGATCCTTACCTTTTTTGGGGTTTATTGGGTTTCTTAGTAAGGCAGCTAACAGTTTAGTTTACAGCTACCCTTCTGAGTGCAGCCAAGAGTAGTAGAGTTTCGTGCTTTAGGGCTTGAGGGTGCGTGTAAGGTTTCAGCAGTTCAGCAGCATCCGCCTTTTGGGAGCCCTGCACCGAGAACTGCCGAGAACGGGGTGTAGGTTTTAGGGTGTTTAGGGTTTAGGGTTTAGGGTGTAGCAGGCTTACGAGTATATGCAGTTTAGGTTTCAGGATTTATAGGTTTTTTCCCGGGAATCTGCGAGGAGAAGTATCGGATGCGGCTGCACGCAAGTTCGCTGTGTGGCTGTTGCATTTGCTGCCTCGTGGGCTGTAGTGCCTTTGGTCAAACTGGTTTAGGGTTTAGGGTTTAGGGTTTAGGGTTGTAGCCTTTGGTCAAACTTCCGACCGGTTCAGGTTTTATGGGTAGTTTCGTTTTCAAAGTTAGGGTCCGATTCAGGGGGTCTTTGCTATACATTCTGGGGTATACAAAGTTCAAGGTAGAGTCATGTGTGTTTCCCAAAATAGGGGGTTGCCCCCGTTCCCCCATATACGACAACAATCCTCGCAATAGGACCCCATCCTAGACACTAAACCTTAACCCTAAACCCCCCCCCCCCCACATGTGCATGTGGCATAGCCTGTGCGGCGGAGAAGCAAATTCACCCGATTTACCGCTGGGGTCCAGGAGTCTACAAATGTGGGTTTAGGGTTTTGGTGTTTGGGTTTAGGGTTTAGGGTTTCTGGAGTCCAGGAAGGAGTTAGGGGGGGGGGGGGGGGGGGGGGGGGAGGGGGCTTTGCTCTTGTTCTGGTTGCGACGGTCTTGTGTACTCGCGGCTTTGGGATGTTGCTCGGGCTTTCTACCTACGGTGATTTCAACAACGGGGCCACATTTAAAGAGCTACCCTGAGTGGTTAAGGGTTTAGGGTTGAGACCAAATTAAACCCCAAACGCTAAACCCTAAACCCTAAACGATGGGCATGCCGAGTGCCGAACAGTGGCGTATGGAGGTAGAGTCAACACGTAATCTCAACAGTACCCATGAAGCTCCAAGCAATTACCCTTTAACATGCCCCAATTCCTACATTTAGATACTTTTTCAGCTTTTAGGCCCTCACGATGGGGCAAAAGTAGTCCTTCTTGGAGATTCCAAGCTGGTTCTCCGTTGAGCCACGTTGAGGTACTGGCAGGAACGAAAGTTGAAACCTTGTGGGGCTACTCAACTCCAATTCCTGAACACTAAACAAAACTCCTAAACCCCAAATAGTTCAACCCTGAACCCTAAACCTAAACCCCAAACAGTAGCAAAACACACATATACGTGTGCATAAAAATTGTGTACATATATATATATATATACTTATTTATTTATTTATTATTTAGTTTTTAATTTATCTATTATTTAGTTTTTAATCTATTTATTTGTTTATTTATTTATTTATAACTGCACCCCTAAGACTTCAAGTGAACTCAGGATTCCTGAGCTTCGTGATCCAAGATGAAACAACCTGGGCGACGTTGATTCGCATAGTGCCCTCTGGCGTCCAGGTAGTTCAGAGTTTGGGGTTTAGGGTTTAGGGTTTAGGGTTTAGGGTTTGGAGTTTCGGGTTGGGCGGTTTTCGGAAAGAGCGGGTCCCTTTCGGGGAGGGAAAGGAGTCGTGTAAGGGTTTATTGCTCATAGGGATCGAACAGTTCAGGATTTCTAAGGGTAGTTACATGGGCCCTTACCAGGGTTTAGGGTTTAGGGTTTAGGGTTTAGGGTTTAGGGTTTAGGGTTTTGGTCCCTTATTACCTCCTTTAAAGGGTTCTTATGCAAGTGCTCTTCATTTGTATAGGGCAACTAAGGGGTTTGTATAAGAGGTAGCCCTTTTCAGGGCCCATACGAAGGGACCATGCATCTACCCGAAGACCCAGAGACTCCAAAACCCCTTAATTAAGAATATGCCTTAAATCATATTAGGGTTGCTATTCTAATTTAGGGTATATTCCTTAGTTAAGGGGTTTTGGAGTCACTGGGGATGGTTTGTAACGTAGGCTTCCGAAAGACGTGCTCAACCTCGACTGAGGCTTCTGTCTGTGGGATGGATGACGCTTATATGCAGCCTGGCAGCCCATTGGTGCCCTTTTTCCTTTTGTTGGTTCCTATACCCTAAACCCTAAACCCTAAACCCTAAACCCTAAACCCTAAACCCTAACCCTAAACCCTAAACCCTAAACCCGATACCCCCCTTGGGAATTATTTTTTATATTTGTGTATATAAAAACCCCAGAGGATGTTAAACATGATATGTTGATCAAGGTTCTAAGGGGGAGTAGAGGTTCTGGGTTCGTTTTTTTTCGGTAACCAACCCCAAGCAGGGGTACCCTAGGCAAACTGCGGGAAACTGGGCTGCGCCCTAAACCCTAAACCCTAAACCCTAAACCCTAAACCCTAAACCCTAAACCCTAAACCCTAAACGTACCAAGGCAGCCATCACCTCAGCCAGTGCGCGCAACGAAGATGGGTCCTTTGCGTTGCTTGGTGTAGCTTGCACTTGACTGTGTGCATAGGGTTAGGGTAGGGTCCCGGTACTGCCCTAAGCCTTAGGGTCTGAGCCATCAATAACTCAATAACCATATATACATTAATTAAAACCTAAAATCCGGGTTGAGGATCCAGGGTATAATGTGAGGTTTAAGATTGCTAAGGCTCAGGATCTAAAGTTGATGGGTAGCAACAAGGCTTTGATCGCATTCCCCTTGGCTACCCCGAACCTGCGAAACAGGGACCCACTGGGTACCAGTGCAGGTTTTTATGATCCTAAACCAAAGCCTAAACCCTCATCACAACATTGTTACGGGGCTTTCAAGGAGGGTTAATAGTACCAAACTTGGGTGGACTCGGCTGCTCTTGAGCGCGTGCAACCTGAGGGGGTTTAGGGTTTAGGGTTTAGGGTTCAGGTGTAGAGTTTTTCGGGTGTGCAGTAGGGCTTGTGGATTCATTCAAGCTATTGCACAAAGTACATCATGTCCTTTTTTGGAACTCAAGGACACCTAAACCCTAAACCCTAAACCCTAAACCCTAAACCCTAAACCCTAAACCCTAAACCCTAAACCCTAAACCCTAAACCCTAAACCCTAAACCCTAAACCCTAAACCCTCAACCCTAAACCCTAAACCCTGCCCCGATTCCCCAGACCGTGGCTTCCTTGAACCACAGGCCCTGCTTGGGAATTAGGGTTTGTGGTTTTTTGGGTTTTGGGTTTTGGTTTTAGGGTTTAGGGTTTAGGGTTTCGGGTTTAGGGTTTAGGGTTTTGGGTTTAGGGCACCCGCACAGAAAGGCCCAAAGGTATTGAAACAGCCGGCCATGTATCCCCGCAGGTTCCTTACCACGCAATGATGGCTATCGCTTGTTTGCTGGTGACGCCCGTGGCCACAGGAGACCTGAATACCATGCGGGTCATGCCACTTGGTGAGTCAAATAAGGCAGTCGGTGATGGACCATACAACCCAAACTGTAAACTTAACAACCCTAACCCTATAAGGCCCCAAGGACTCTTATTTGTGGGCTGTGATGGACCATGCACCCCAAACTTTAAACTTAAAAACCTTAACCCTAAGGCTCCAAGGACTCTTATTTGCGGATCTTTGCGCCCAAAGAAAGGCATTGTTTTGTAATTTTTTGGGGCGATTTTTTGAGCCTGAGGCTACTGCAAACCCGGGTTTAGGGTTTAGTGTTTAGGGTTTAGGGTTTAGGGCCGCAAGCCTCACTGTTCTCTCCACTTGGAGTTCGCACTGGCGCTTTCCAAGGTCCAAAGTGGGCACGTTAAGCCAGAGAGCCTGCCAGCCAAACCACGCAAAGCCAGGCCAAGCAGTCCCCATGCAAAAAGTACCGGCAGACCGAAGCCTGTCAGATTTAGGTATGCGGACCCATGGGCGTGGCGTTTTTATTCGGAGGCACGGGACTGTGAGGGTGACGCGGATGTACGAAAGTGCACTAACTACTATCTGGGCGCCGTGAGGCCCCGCGCCTTACAAACCCTGCGTGGAATCCATGCGCAAGGGACCATATTCAGACTAAGCCTATGTCGACACTATGCTCGGATAGTATACCCTCAACCCAAGCATGATGGTACATGGCTGCGGGTGCACAAATCTAAAACCCTGGGCCATAGCTTAACCCCAAGCTCTAAACCCTCAACCCTAAACCCTCAACACATCTTCAAGGTCAGTTAGCTTGGCCGTGCGCGTTTACGCCACAAGCTTCCTGGATGCGACTACTTACGGTCGAGGGGCTGCTGGTTGCGTACTCGGATGTGCCAAGGGCACCCTATTTCCTATTTAGGGTTTAGGGTTTTTAGGGTTTAGGGTTTAGGGTTTAGGGTTTAGGGCTTAGGGTTTAGGGTTTTGCTAAGCCCTGCACCCTTAAACTCAGCCACAAGCCCTCAACCCTAAATCCTACATAAGCCCTAAGACCGAAACCCTAAATCGTATAAGTTCTCATCCCTGAGGTCCCACGTGTTTAGGGGTTTAGGGTTTAGGGTTTAGCAAGCCACGTCAAACCACAAAAGGGCGCCCACTTCTCACCCTCAAACCCCTGTAAACCCCTTTCAACCCCCTGGAAGCCCTTACAAGCCGCAGTAGCTGGATGAGCTTTTGTGGGAGAATTACAATCCCCTCTAGAACTGAAAGTGTACATTTTTTCTATTATTGTGGAGGGGGGGGGGGGGGCTTGTGAACTCAGCGGCGAAGAAGCTTCTGAACTCCCGACTAAGAAGCCCCTAACGGAGTTTAGGGGTTTAGGGCTTACGGGGCTTAAATACCCCGAAGCCCTAAACCCCATAAAAATGTAGAAACCCTAAACCCTAAACCCTAAACCCTAAACCCTAAACCCTAAACCCTAAACCAGATCCTGACTCTTCGAGGATGGCCCAGGTCTCCATAGTAGTGAAGACGCTGACCTAAGGCGTGGTCTAGGGTTTGCGGTTTAGGGTTTAGGGTTTGGGGGTTTAGGGTTTAGGGTTTGGGGTTTAGGGTGTAGGGTTTAGGGTTTAGGGGTTAGGGTTTCGGAATTAATTAGGGTTTAGGGTTGAGGGTTGAGGGTTGAGGGTTGAGGGTTGAGGGTTTAGGGTTTAGGGTTTAGGGTTTAGGGTTTAGGGTTTAGGGTTTAGGGCCGAGACATGTTGTTTTGAAATTTCGGGGATCGACGCTGTTGCTTTGGGTGTTGCAAACCTCAACCCTATGCTATATCCCCCTTGGGAATTATTTTTTTATTTTTGTTTATACAAAACCCAAGAGGGTATTAAACAAAAAAGACATATCATTTTTTTTAAGGTTCTAAGGGGAGCGTAGTATGCACCCTATGAACCTTACCCCGTGGTTCTTAGTAGGGAATGGGGGGATGAGGTACCCTACAGACTCCCTTAAAGGTTATACATGGGGGGGATGTAAGGTACCTCATTCCCTCATTCCCTACTACGAACCAGCCAGTATGACGCCCGAACTTTGCACGCCGAACCACGAGGCTTGTGCCAGCAGGTGGGTGCAGTTGCTCAGCTGAAACATGTCAGCCCTAGACCCTAAACCCTAAACCCTACACCCTACACCCTACAGGCCCCACTTACCAAACCCCAAAAGACGGCTCCTAAGGTGGTCAACTCCCGCGGCCATAGTTCAGGGTTTAGGGTTTAGGGTTTTTTTTTTCTCCGGTTCAGGGTTTTCAAGGGTTTGAGGCTTGTTTCGGGTTTAGGGTTTGCAGGGTTTTCAGGGTTTTCAGGTTGTAGGGGTTAGCCTTGTTATGGGGTTTCTGGCTCAGGGATCAAGCGCACTGCAAGTTTCCAGTTTCGGGTTCATGCTTTAAAGTTGTGGTTAGATAAGGTTTTTGTTTTTTTTGTTGGGGGGGAGGGGGTGGCTTTTGCTTGGGGCCGAACCAAACCCTGAGCCAAACCCCAAGCCAAGCAAAGCCAAGCCAAGCCACACCTTAAGAAATATTCTTCCAGCCCCCAGCCAAGCTAATCCCCTAGCCAAGCCAAGCCCGCACCCCCCTCTAAACCCCAAACCCCAACCCTTTCAACCCTAAACCCGAAACTCCATACCCTAAACCCTAAACCCTTTCCCTAAGCTCTGCCTTCAAGACCCCAAAGCCCCAACCTCCGACACCTTAAAAGCCTTCACTGAGAATGTCAACCTTCCTACGGTTTTAGGGTTTAGGGTTAGTCCCTCGACCTGAAAAGCCCTCGAGCTCCAAACCTAATCACGGTTGCCAAAGGCATCTTCATTCTTTTCTTGGTAGCCCAGTGGCACCCTTTACACTTTTTTGGTCCAAGGTTCCCTTAACAAGTAACCAACCAAAAAAAGGGTTTAGGGTTTAGGGTTTAGGGTTTAGGGTTTAGGGTGTACCCTTACCCTAACATGGTTACTGGGCTACTTAGTTTTTTTTGCCAGGGACAAGGGTCGCTGATGAACTTCCCGTTCAACCAGCAAAAAGGCATCCTTCAGCCTGAAGCTTGAGCCCTGAAACTTTAGGGTTTAGGGTTTAGGGAGCAAAAGGCCCCCCACCCCCCCCCCCATTTTGCGTTCTTAGGTTTTTTCTATATAGCCGTACGCACCCGAAGCACTGAAGCCGAAGAAGCCCAAACCCTGAAGACAGAGCCCCCCTGAGTGAGAACCTTAAATTTTAGAGCCTAATTAGACCCTCCACCCCAGACCCTCGACTCTAGACCCTCAACCCTACACCCCAAACCCTATAAACCCTATAAACCCCAAACCCTAAACCCCAAACCCCAAACCCCAAACCCTAAACCCTAAACCCTAAACCCTAAACTCAACCTAGTGAGGCGCTGTTCTGGAACGTGGTCCACGCAGGCGTGGTCACGTGGCGGGACTCCGCCTTCACCGCCGGGGGCTTGCACTGGAGGGTTTCCGGTGTCTCCTAAACCCTAAACCCTAAACCCTAAACCCCAAACCCCAAACCCCAAACCCCAAACCCCAAACCCCAAACCCCAAACCCTAAACCCTAAACCAGCCCAGCGACCATGAACCCAAATGAGATGCACACATTAGCCTTCTGAATTAAACAGTCGAGGGCTCTGGTTGAATCCTTGGGGTTGAGTCCTTCTGCAACTGTACCAAGTAGTACCTACTTTGGGAGATGTTGCAAAGTCTGAGAATGCTTGCTAGTTACCTTGCAGGTGCATGGATACTATATAGGGTGTAGGGTTTAGGGTTTAGGGTTTAGGGTTTAGGGTGTAGGGTGTAGGGTTTAGGGTTTAGGGTTTGACGGTTGCTGTTTGGGGTTTCGGCGGAGTCTACGACCTCACTACCCCCGAGCCCCGCAACTTGCAGAACTCTCTAGCGGCTAAGCGAGAGTCCCCGGGAAGGCCACACATGTGCAGCCTCATCGTACTTTTTTTGCGAACCCTAAACCCTAAACCCTAAACCCGAGACCCGAAAACACTAAACCCTAAACCCTAAAACCCCGTTGGCCTCTCTCAACTTGGCCTTGCGGCCGGCTTCCCATCCTCTTCTACCAATTGCTTGTCCCAATACTACTATTTGCCTAAGAACCCCACTAAAAAATGTTCTTCCTTATAAGGGCAATCTAGGGATAATATTTTTGGGGGGTTCTTAAGCAAGTAGTCTTGGGACTTGCGCCGTGAAGCCAGCGATGTGGTGTTGAGTGTTTTAGCTTTCGTGGGTGCGCGGCTCAAGGTTCAAGGTTTTAGGGTTTAGGGTTTAGGGTTTAAGGTTTAGGGCTTAGGGTTAAGTGAGGTTTAGGATTGTGGGTTTCCGTTGTAGGGATCTGGTTGGAGATTGAGGAGCGAACTTCGCACTCGGGTAGAGAACTTAGGGATCACCCTAAACCCTAAACCCTAAACCCTAAACCCTAAACCCTAAACCCTAAACCCTAAACCCTAAACCCTAAACCCTAAACCGCCTCATGGCTCAAATGTCCAGAAATCAGGATTGCTGGCAAGTACAACACCAGGGACTTCTCCACCGTCCACCCATGCCCACCCCCCGTCGCAGATCCCCTCAGCAGGGTTTGGGGGTAAGGGTTTGGGGGTCGGGGTTATAGGGTGTATAGGGTCTATTAGGGTTTATAGGGTTTATAGGGTTTATGGGGTTTACAGGGTTTACAGGGTTTATAGGGTTTATAGGTTTAGGGTTTGCAGGGTTTATAGGGCCCAGCTAAGGTCAATGATGGCATGATGACGTTGATGCTTGTGTGCCTGCAGCTTGTACGCAAGTTGTGGAGCCAGCTGATTGGATGTCACTATATCTCAGCACTAAACCCTAAACCCTAAACCCTAAACCCTAAACTACCCTAACCCCCCTCGTTGCCAGCCTTGACTGTGCACCTCGCGAAGTAGCCAAGAGATGCTTTTCCTTAGAAGATGATGGTAACACCCCGCTCTGGGCGCTCCCACTTCACGTCTTCAGAGGTTTCGGTTTAGGGTTTCGGCGCCTTCCCAAAGAAGGACAACAGCTTCATGGTTTAGAGCTAGACCCTAAACCCCAAACCCTAAACCCTAAACCCTAAACCCTAAACCCTAAACCCCAAACCCTAACCCTAGACCCTAAACCCTGAGCCCTAAGCCCTATGGGCTCTTTTGTAAACAGCGGGATGACACGTGAAGCAGCTTCCTTTGTCTACTGCTCGCTTCGGGAAGTCCATGTAGCACGCCTGCAACCCCAAACCGTACACCCTAGTAAGGGTTTAGAGTTTAGGGTTTAGGGTTTAGGTTTTAGGGTTTAGGGTTTAGGGTTTAGGGCTACCAAATGCTGCGCCAGGCATGTTTGGATCCGTTCCGCTACCGCCTCGAATGTGAAGTCCGACCTTGAAGTTCTGGAGGTGAAGTCAGAAAGAAACTTGACATTTCATCAGACAGGGTTTACGGTTTAGGGTTTAGGGGTTTACGGGTTTAGGGTTTAGGGTTTTGGGGTTTAGGGTTTAGGGTTTAGGGTTTAGGGTTCAGGGTTTATTTGCTTCAGAACCCCCCAAGAATATAAGATAATAATCCCTAATATCACCTTATAAGGAAGAATTTGACCTGTCTTCTTGGTCCTTGCTGGTTGTATGTTTACATTTTGTGATATTAAATTCCCAATAAGGAAACCCTAAACCCTAAACCCTAAGCCCTAAGCCCTAAGCCCTAAACCCTAAACCCTCAACCCTAAGCCCTAAGCCCTAAGCCCTAAGCCCTAAGCCCTAAGCCCTAAGCCCTAAACCCTAAACCCTAAACCCTAACCCAATAAGAATGAGCATTTTAACAAGGACTTCGGACCGCCGCTTTAGGATGTAGGGATTGCTGCGATTGGCTCTTTTGGGTTCTTTGGCCCGTGCCCCAACTTGGAGAGGGTTTACTGTAGGGCACGGTGTAGGGTTTGGGTTTAGGGTTTAGGGTCCAGGGTTTAGGGTTTAGGGTTTCGGGTTTAGGATCTAGGGTTTAGGGTTTAGGGTTTAGGGTTTAGGGTTTAGGGTTTAGGGATGGTACACAGGATTCCCCCGCCGCATTTCTTTTGGGCTCAGAAACTAGTGGTCTCCGAGGGGCCCAAAAGGTTTAGGGTTTACGGTTGCGGTTTCGGGTTTAGGGTAGAGTCCTCAGAGCTTGAGGATCTGAGTGAGCCTTTCTGAAGAGAGGTCCGCTCGAAGATTGTGGGGGGGCTCTCGGGGTGTATGTACATGTGCCCTGAAGCCTAAGCTCTAAATCTGCCTTACGCCAGCAACTCGACAGGCGAGCTGCGATCTCGGGATTCTACCCCAAACCCTGAAGCCCTAAAACCCTCAAACCCTCCTATACCCTAAACCCTAAACCCTAAACCCTAAACCCTAAACCCTAAACCCTAAACCCTAAACCCTAAACCCTAACCCTAAACTCTAAGTCCCAAAGTCCCAAACCTCAAACCCCGAGCCCTACGTACACCACCTTCACAGCCCACGCGCACCCCCCCCCCCCCCCCCCCCCCCGGTTCCTGCACCTTTTCTCTGAAGCAAATAGGGGCCAAGAGCCGATGCGCCTTTGAAAAAAGGCCTGAGCCCGAAGCCCGAAGCCCTAAACCCTAAACCCTAAACCCTAAACCCTAAACCCTAAACCCTAAACCCTAAACCCTAAACCCCAAACCCCAAACCCCAAACCCATCACCTCGCATGATTCAACAGGACGCGTGCTGATCTCTGTTCTAAATCAAATACGGCTACCAAAGGCCCCCCCCCCCACTATATTTAGGGCCAAGGGTTTAGGGTATCTTGGGTGGAGTAGGACCTCTTTCAGAGTTTCTAGACATGAGAGTGAGACAGAAGGGCTCGGACTCGTCATCCGAGCCTACCTAATTCCCCAAAGTGTGGACCATCAACGCCTGAGCCCCTAAAAACCGTCCGTCCCCCACAGCGCTAACTCCCGCATGGGGTTCTTGCGTGACCTAAAACAAGCCTTCCCTAAACCCGAAAGCCTTAACCTTCATCTGCTGGCAGGCAGCAAGTTGATTCAGGCCTTCTGCCCTAAACCCTAAACCCTAAACCGGAAACCCTAAACCCTAAACCCTAAACCCTAAGCCGAGTTCGAACTGCACGGTGCCTGCTGCCCTCTTTAGGGGGGGGTTCCGAAACTACAGGGGTGCCTTGTTGGGGCCCTAATGCAAGTGATTCCTATCATTTGGGGGTCTATATCCCTAAACCCTAAACCCTAAACCCTAAACCCTAAACCCTGAACCCTGAACCCTGAACCCTGAACCCTGAACCCTGAACCCTGAACCCTGAACCCTGAACCCTGAACCCTGAACCCTGAACCCTTAACCCTAAACCCTAAACCCTAAACCCTAAACCCTAAACCCTAAACCCTAAACCCTAAACCCTAACCCTAAACCCTAAACCCTAAACCCTAAATCCATACACCATGGGTGGTTGTCAAAATTATGATCCCTTTTGGGGTTGCCCTTATTAGGTGCCGTGTTATATTCGGGGCCCCAAAAGGGGCCACAATTTTGACAACCACCAATACTAGGGGTCCCTTGCGCAAGCCCCCATGCCCCCCCCCCCCCCCCCCCCCGCCTCACGTGACTCAGGACAAGCTTGCCGCATGCTGCTCTCGTCCGTGTGCGATGCAGCAACTTGCCTGAAACAGTGCTTAGTCTGCCACGGACTGAGTCTGTGAACCCTATAAACTATAAACCCCAAACACAACGTTCGACACCACTCAGCATCCGAACGTTCCCGAAACCCTCAAACCCTGAACCCCAAACCCTAAACCCTAACTCTACCCTAAACCCTACTACCCTAATATCCTGAACTCTAAAGTCTGGCGCCTCTCCTCCGCATATGGCGGAGGTGGTTGAGCTGGACCATGAGCTCCGCATTGCCGAGGAGGCACGCATCAGACATCTGCGTTTGAAAGCCGGCTTCTTGGAGCTTCATGGGTACCATTACAAGTAGGGTTATTAAAAGTAGGGGAACTATGGTCATAAGCAGGGTTATGCGTAGCCGTATTTCGGGTACCCGTAATTATAAGTACAGGTGAGCCTTCAAGTGGGGTTAATATCTGATATACTTCGGCTCTAGAGGGTTTAGGGTTTAGGGTTTCGGGTTTAGGGGTTAGGGTTTAGGACAAATGCTTGCCTATAGTAGGGCTTCAGACGGTTTGTACACCTAACGTAGGCTTTGCCGGGTTCTCCTGGACACTTAGGCTTTAAAGGGCTTACTTGCGGTCTATGATTTATGTCAGGTTTTACAGGTTTTTCTTTGGCTTTATACGTGTTTCTGAGGTTTTCTATAGGTTTACGTTGAAGTTTTAGGGTGGCGCGTTCACAGGGTTAACTCGGGGTTTGCTGGGCTAGCTCGATGTGGTTTCGGGTTCAGGTATAACCCTCTAGGGTTCAGGGTTTAGGGTTCAGGGTTCAGGGTTTAGGGTTTAGGGTTTAGGGAGGAAGAAAGGGCTACGGCGAGGTACACACCACGGACGTAGTCGCGGATCGGCCTCCCTCATCATAGCTTATAGGGTTCTAAAGGGAGGGGGGGGTTCATGTAGGGTAGGTGCCTAAACCCTAACCCCTAAACCCTAAACCCTAGACCCTAAACCCGGGAGTGTTACTGTCAAGGTTTGTCCAATGGAGACGGCTCGAAAACAAAAGCCCAAAGCGCCTGAGCCCGAAACCCTCAAAACCCTGCAGCTCACTTTAAGGGTTTAGGGTTTTAGGGTTCAGGAATTAGGGGTTAGGGATTAGGGTTTAGGGCAACCCTTGAAACCGATCGCTTACCGGTATCTCGTCGTGGACCCTTGCGGGAGTCTGCTTCCTTGCAACCAGGAGGTTCACGGGTCGTATCTGTGGCGTTTTTTCCTAAGAATGCGCCTGGCTGGATGGCTGCAACGCAGCTCCCGATCTGTTTTACGGGGGGAAGTGGACTAAAGCTAGGATGCCCAGTAGTGCCCTTATTCCCTTTTTGGGGGCTCTAGGTTCCCCTATAAACCCCTTTAAGCAAAAAGGGGCACCCTTTTTAATCCTAGGTTACTGGACAACCTAGAAAGGCATCATCGAATCGCGGGCACCTGATGCCTCGGCACAAGCATGATGGCGGATGGTCGCCTCTATCGCATACAGCACTTGCCCTCGACTCACTGCCCTCTTCAACCCACGTGAATTCTTCAACCTGAACCCTGAACCCTACAAATCCCAAGAAACCCTAAACCCTCAAGCCGAAGCCCTTGACCCTAAACCCTAGACCATAAACTCAAAACCCTAGACCCCAAACCCGAAACCCGAAACCCTAAACCCCAAAACCCTAAACCCGAAACCCTAAAATCAAGAGGCACCGAGTTTGGGTGCTTGGCTCCTCCACGGCCGCACCTCCTTGCGGGGCCTGTTCCTGGAGCAGTTTCTGTGCCTCGCACCCTGGATTTTGGTGGGGTTTAGGGTTTAGGGTGTAGGGTGTAGGGTGTAGGGTGTAGGGTTTAGGGTTTAGGGTTTAGGGTTTAGGGAGAGTCTCTCCTTTGCGGGTCCTTTAAGACAGAGGTGCCGTACTAGAAAGGGTCCCCAAGAGGGAACGCGACGTACATTCGTTGGGTATAGGGCTTGGGGTTCAGGGGTTCGGGTTTAGGGTTTGGGTTTTGGGTTTAGGGTTCAGGGTTTAGGCTTCAGGTTTGGGTTTAGGGCATAGGGTTCAGGGTTGGGGTTTAGGGTTTAGCTTGAGGTTCGGGGCATCTGCTTTTGGGTTTGGCGTAACCGGAGGAGGAGGAGGAGAAGAAGAAGAAGAGGGAGGCGACCCTGAACCCTAAGCCCTAAACCCTTAACCCTAAACCCTAAACCCTAAACCCTAATCAAGAGGCTCCGAGATGAAACTGTAGGAATCTGCTTCCAGTGATGGTCATGGAGGCATGACTCACGCAGGCTGTGTACACGGACGTGTGTGCAGCTGCGACCAGTACAGGGTGGGGCCCCCTTACTATACTAACTGTAGTTAAGGGACTTATAACCTAACTTAGGGTCCTTATAACCCAATTTAGGGCCCTTATAACTCTACTTATAACTAGGGGGCCCCACCCTGTACTCCAGTATAGAACCTAGCCAGAACACCTGAGCCTGTCAGGTTAGACAGGGTGCACGATCCACCTCCCTTAACGCTAAGCCCCCCCCTAAACCCTGAGCTTGGTATCCCTAAACCCATGTCGAGTTCCTTGCACGTACGGTTCGGGAAAGCCAGAGGCGCTTGAACAGGAGGCTTCTCAAACCCCTGAACCCTGAACAGCCCAAACACCCGAAACCCTAAACCCTAAACCCTAAACCCTAAACCCTAAACCCTAAACCCTAAACCCTAAACCCTAAACCCTACCTGAACACCCTGTAACAGCCCAAACACCCTAAGCAACTCAACCACCCCAAGCACCTTACTTGGAGGTTCATGAGTGCTTAGAAGTAGGGCGTTCAGTGCCTTAGGGTTTAGGGTTTAGGGTTCAGGGTTTAGGGTTTAGGGTTTAGGGTTTAGGGTGTGCCCTGAGGAAGGTGATAACCATAGTACCCTACCTTACAACTCTTAAAAGTACCCCTAAGCCGAAACCCTAAAGCCTAAACCCTAAGCCCTAAACCCTAAACCCTAAACCCTTGAAATTTCCCGAGAACCTCCAAGTGAACACCCTAAACACCCTAAACCCCCCACGCAGGGCGCTTCGGGAGCTTGAGTGTTCGGGGTTAGGGTTTGGGGTTTAGGGTTTAGGGTTTAGGGCTTGGGGTTTAGGCTTTGGGGTTTTGGGGCTGAGGGTTATGGATTTGAGGTTTATTGTTTGCGGCTTTGAGTTTGGAATTGTAATTCCCTCCCCCGCACCTCTCCTCCCTTGAAGTCGTGTGAGTCTTTGGGGGTTAATCCGGGCTCAGCATGAAAACCTTTGTTGTTCGCTCTACGCCCTAACCCAAACCCTATACCCTAAGCCGTAAACCCTAGACCCTAAACCCTTTGAAGCTGCAGCCTTTCCAACGTGTTGCTCAGAGGTGCAATGAAGACAAGGACCTCTTCTTCCAAGAGGCTGGCCACAGATTGCAAACCTTGGTGATGAACTAAGGCCGACAAAAGGTTCAGGGTTTGGGGTTTAGGGTAAGGGTTTAGGGTTTAGGGTTTAGGGTTTTGGGTTTAGGGTTTTGGGTTTTGGGGTTTAGGGCTTAGGGTTTAGGGTTCAGGGTTTGCATAGAGCTGTCCAGGATGGGGCTTGGAGTGGTAGTAGTTGAGTGCATTGTGAGAGTTGAGGGTCTTTGCTGGAGGGTTTGCTGTTGTAACAAGATTATAGGGTTTTAGCCAAACCTAAACCCTAAACCCTAAACCCTAAAAGAGTAGTGCAACTTGGCTTGACCCCTTTTTTATCACTCGGCTTGTGGGCTCTAGGTCCCCTATTCTGCCAGGTTTTCGAGTGCAGGCGGCGTTTTAGGGCTTAGGGTCTCGGGCTCACAGGGTTTCGGTCTTCAGGGTTTAGGGTTCGTAGCCCTAAACCCTAAACCCTTATCCCTAAACCCTAAACCCTAAACCCTCCCCCCTCGACGCCTTGTAAGAGAGCCGCCGAAGGTGAACCGGAACCAGGGACAGCAGACGAGGTGCGCCGCCTTTCAGCTCACGTCCTCTGGCGGCACTTCGGGTTCGGGGGTCCGGGGTCGGGGGAACCCTGAAGCCCTAAACTGGCCCTACACCCTAAACCCTAAACCCTAAACCCTAAACCCTAAACCCTAAACCCTAAACACTAAACACTAAACACTAAGCCCGAGCTGGGAAGGTTCAGAGGGCGAATCATCCCCTCCCTCAAGGAAGCATTGGTCCCTCAGGCATCCACCAATTCTGGAAGACTAAGTGGTTTAGGGGATTTAAGGTTTAGGGTTTAGGGTTCGGGCTTAGGGTGCTCCATTAGGGGTTTGGGGTTTCGGGTTCAGGGTTTCAGGGGTGGTTACGGGGTGTTCGGGGATTCCCAGCAGCTCACATATCTAAGACCTAAGACTACGGCCCCCAGTCCGTGTCTAGGAAGGCTTCAGAGAGTGCACTCTGTCGGGGGCGCCCTGGCCGATTGAGAGTCTAAACCGCGATTGAGGGTCGCAATCGCGGTTGGGATTCTCAATCCAGGTTTTAGGGTTTAGGGTTAGGAAACCGTGTCCAAAACTATGGAATCTCCATGGGGTCAAAAGCCGAGTTTTTGCAGGGGCCAGGGGGGGGGCATCTGCGACTAAATTGCACCGGCCGTTCTTTTTTAATAGAGGATTCTTCCCTTGTGAATTGTAGGATTTCCCACCGTGACAAACAACCACGACAGGATTTATAGGAAAATGCCCTTGACGAGTTTGTAGGAAGTGTCACTATAGGGGTCAGAATAATTACTAATCGTCGTCCCTTATGGTTCATTTATGAATATACTATACTAACCCCCAAAACCCTGTTAAGATTATTAAGGCCCCTTCGTTACCTGCCTCCGAATGGCCAAGAGCTCCTGAACGTGTGTGTCCATCTTAGAAAGGGTCGATTTCGAACATTGGCGCTACATCGAATGATGGTCCTTGAATTATCTGGTGTCTTCTCGAACTCGGCACTCAGATTGATGAGATCTGATCGGAAGCCCCGTATATTCCTATCGGCTTTGACGGTTGAAGTCCTGCAATTCATATGAATGTTATTCCAAGAATTTCTACGCATAGCAACTTCGCGCAGATGCCATATCACTGCGGCGCCACGCCCCAAAGGCATTGCCCTGTGAATCCTACAATGCTTCTTGCTCTGCTGCTCACCTATTACATCCTGCTTGTACTGCTTTGTATTGGTAGTTCTGGCAGGTTCTCCCGAAAGCGAAAGACGGGACATGTGTGTGTAGGGTTTAGGGTTTAGGGTTTAGGGTTCAGGGTTCAGGGTTCAGGGTTCAGGGTTCAGGGTTCAGGGTTCAGGGTTCAGGGTTCAGGGTTTGGGGGTGCTAGGCATAGCATACCAGCCCTAAACCCTAAATCGCCTTCGGATGTATCTCCAGAAACAACCGGGCCTTAGATCCTAAACCCTCCTCCCTCCCAGCCCTAAGCCCTAAACCCTAAACCCTAAACCCTAAACCCTAAACCCTAAACCCCAAGGATGCGGGACGGATCTGGCTCGCACATCCCAGTGCCTTGGGCTGTTCTCTTTGGATGTTGATTTGCCATTGGGGTGGTTGTCGGAGTTGTGGTCCCTTTTGGGGTCCCTCATGTTATACGGCACCTAAGGGCGTCCGGGGGGGTGGTTCGGGCCATCGTTGGTCAGGATAGGCTTGGCGCTGGGATGGGCAATTCGGACCGGGAGTAGGCCCTTTTTCCGTTTCTAGGGTTGGGGTTCCCTTGCAATTATAACCCTCTCAAAGCCAAAAAAGGGTACCTTTTTTTTCTCCTAGGCTACTCCCGGGTCTAGGCAATTGCACCCTACTTCAAAGGGTGAATTGATGGTTGATAGGGTCAGCCTGACATTCTGGATGTGTTGCGTCCCAACCCCTAAACCCTTGTTCGTGGGGCCGAAGGCCCCCAACTTCAAGCCCGAAATCCTAAAGGCAGGCCCTTCAGGGCTGCTAGGTCCTACAGGCAGAGCTTAGGTCCTGAAGCCCCACCGCACCCTCAACCCTAAGCCCTAAACCCTAAAACCTGAACCCGAAAGTTGAGAGTTCGCCCTCGAGGTCGAGTGCGTCCACGTCAAGTTTCACTCAGGCAAAGCATTCGTGTTATTACTACTAATTGCTTAAGATCACCCCCAAAATAGAAGATATTCTTTCTTAGAAGTGCAATATAGGGATGTGTATTTTCCCTATGTTTCCAAATGGTAGATGATGGTTATGATAATCACGATCCATAGTGGTTCAGGAATTTAGGAATATAGTTGCAGTTTTTTGCGTGTTTTTATCATCGTTTTGGTATTCTTACGATTATGGTTCTCATGCTTGCTAGTAAGAGTTCATATATATATATATATACATATATATATACATATATATATATATATACATATATATATATATACATATATGTACATATATATATACACATATGTTTGTAGAGATAAACAAATGTTTCTGGTGGCGGAGGAGGGGGGGTGGGAGGGGGCGGTGGAGGGTGGGCTTGGTTGGGTTCGACTATTGTCCTTTTGGACTCCAAGAATGGTAATGAAGCAGAGCAGTAGCAGTAGTCGCCGTAGCTGCCGTGGAAGAAGAAGTAGTGGTGGTAGCACCAGTGGCAGAGGTAGAGGAGACATAGCAGAAGTAGAGAAGCAGTAGAAGAAGCAGAAGTAGTGGTAGCAGTAGTAGCCGTAGCCGGAGGAGTTGTGGCAGCGGTAGTGGTAGCGATGGTAGTATCAGTGCTGGGGATAGTGGATAGTAATGATAGAGCATCTTCATCGTCATTTTTATTTCCAACATAACTTTCATACAGTTCAGCAAATTGGACAGGAAAAACACTGCAAGCTGAGCATGTGTAATTCGTACTGTTACTCGAAAAGGCAGTGTTGCCTACCTACTTCGGGTTCTTCACAACCATACCACCCCCCCCCCACCCCACCCACCCCCCACCCCCCACCACCACCAACCCCACCCCCCCCCCCCCCCCCCCCCCCCCCCCCACCAGCCCCCAGCCCCCCACCACCAGCCCCCACCAGCCCCCCACCAGCCCCCCACAAGCTCTGCAGATCTAAGGTTGGAACCATGGGCCCTTACCATGGCCCCTTACTTGTTTCAAGGCATTTTGAGGGATCCGAAGCATGATCTGTAGTTCATAAAAGGGTACAGGGTGGGGCCCCTTACTATACTAACTGTAGTTAAGGGACTTATAACCTAACTTAGGGTCCTTATAACCCACTTTAGGGCCCTTATAACTCTACTATAACAAGGGGGCCCCACCCTGTAGAACAGGGGACCCCAAATTAAGGGCCCATGCTTCATACTATAAGGGTGATATATCAGGGGACCCCAAAATTAAGGGCCCATACTTCATACTAAATTAAGGGCCCATACTTCATATTATAAGGGTTGCAACAGGAACCCTAAACCCTAAACCCTAAACCCTAAACCCTAAACCCTAAACCCTAAACCCTAAGACCCAAATTAAAGGCCCATACTTCGGATCTTCTGGCAAAGCTAGCAAGACGCCAGGCTTTGACTTTGACGAGCGTCATCTTCTTGGCTTGCGAGAGCAGCTTGGTGACTTTTTTTTCTCCTGCAGGGTGGGGCCCCCTTACTATACTAACTGTAGTTAAGGGACTTATAACCTAACTTAGGGTCCTTAGAACCCAATTTAGGGCCCTTATAACTCTACTTATAACTAGGGGGCCCCACCCTGTAGGGTTCGGAAGTTAGAGTTCGGTTTCGGGTTTCGGGTTTAGGCTGGAGTGTTTAGGGTTTAGGGGTAGGGTTCAGGGTTGAGGGTTTAGGGTTTCGGGGTTCGGGGGTTGCGCGCCAGCTGCCTTTCTGCCCGGAGGCCTGAGACGAGCTACTCTTCGCTCCAGAACCCCCAAGACAGTAGAAGCGTCCTTACTCAGAAGGGCGATATAGTGATTATTCTATTTCGTTTTCCTAAACCCTAAACCCTAAACCCTAAACCCTAAACCCTAAACCCTAAACCCTAAACCCTAAACCCTAAAACCCTAATCCCTAAACCCTCACTAGCCTTGGGAGTCCCGGAATCTACAGCAACAACAAACCTAAAAACCGTATTATAAAAAATGGTAAACCCTGAGCCCCAAGCCCTAACAACCCTAACAACCGTAAACCCCTTAACAATGTCAGTTTTTGGGGTCTCCGAACCTACCACATGGATACAGAGGCTCTTTGAAGCCTAAAGCCCGAACCCTCAGCCCTAAGACCCCATAAGCCCGCAAAGCCCTAAAAGAGCTAAATGAGCTGTCGACGCCTACTAATTGCTTAAGACCCCCCCCCCCCCCACACACAAACAGAATGTGCCTATTCCTAATAGTGGCAAATTGGGATTTTCATCTTGATTCTTTGGAGGGTTCGTAAGCAAACAGTAGACGCCTTTTGCGCCTAAAGGGCCCCTGAAAGCCCTATTCTATGAGACCTGAGCCCATGGCACAGGCACGGGGAAACGTCACCACCTGGCAAGCTCGTCCTCAGCGCGACTCCTGATCCCCAGTCGCCATTTAAGGTTTAGGATGAGGGTTAGGGCTTAGGGATTATAGGGTTTAGGGTTCAGGGCTTAAGGTAGTTCAGGGTTTAGAGTTCAGGTTCAGTGAACTTCTAATGGGAGGGGTAGGGATCCCTCACCCTAAACCCTTCGAATTCCCTGTTTCTAGGCAAGGTCCGGGCTCTCTAGTCTTTCTTTCCAAGTGTAGCTGCGTGGTCCTTTGATATGGTCCCTTACCTGCGTTCAGGGGTTCTGAAGTGTGGGCCCTTGGGTGTTGCAGGGTATATTATAACCCTAAACCCTAAACCCTAAACCCTAAACCCTAAACCCTAATGGGGTATATAAAGGGGTCCCCATCGAAGGGCCCATACTAAGGGATCATGTGACTGCCCAGCGAAACGTCTGGGCCTTGCCAGTGGGACCCCTTCAAAGCTTCAATCCTCGGCTTCCTGACCATATCATCCCTGCACTAAACCCCAGACCCTAAACCCTAAACCCCAAACCCTAAACCCTAAACCCTAAACCCTAACCCTAAACCCTAAACCCCAAACCCTAAACCCTAAACCCTAAACCCTAAACCTAGGGTTTAGGGTTTAGGATTTAGGATTTCGGTTCCGGGTCTGAAATCCATGTCCTCAGCGGTCTATTTCGGGAGCCCAGTACCCCTCTGAATCCTTAGTAGCTGAGTGGGCATTTACACTTTTTGGGATACTATAATCCCCTATAGAACTGAAAGTGTACACTTTGTTGGGGCTTCTGAACTCAGCAACTAAGGAATCAGGGAGGATATGTCATGCAAACAAACATCGGGGTGGGGGAGGGTCCCTGTAGCGAACTCAGGTGTGTTTCTTTTTGGGGTTTAGGGTTTAGGGTTTAGGGTGTAGGTTATCTAGTCAGGTTCGGGTTTCTTTCGGGCGGGGGGGGGGGGGGGGGGGGGGGGAGTGTGCGTGAGATGAAAGACACATCATGAAAGAAAGGAACAACAGTTGTTGCTCTTTAATTTCTTGCGCCATTCGCTTCGCTCTGATTTTCCTTTGCTTGGTTGCGTGAAGGCATGCTGCCAAGCGTGTAGAAATCTTGCCCCCAAGAAATCTTGGTCATGGTTGGGTAACATTTTACATGTTGAAGGGTACTTAAACCCAATAAGGAATACACATTTATGTTTTTAATACGATCCCAACCATGAACTAGAAATGTCCCTTACTGATACCCCTCCAAGCTGATAGTGGATGAAGCCATCGATCTTGGTGCAAAAGCAACTATCAACTTGCATTTTCCCCCTGGTTCTTAGTAGGGAATGAGGGAATGAGGGCCCTACATATACCCTTTAAGGGATTATGTAGGGTACCTCATTCCCTCATTCCCTACTAAGAACCAGCCAGTTTTGGAAAGGAGCGGGCGTATCCTCACAATAGATTCAACGCGGGCCTGTATTAATGTGTATCACCCCCGCACATTGCAAGCATTGCTCAGATGATCCGCCTAAGCCCTGCATTCACACTATTAAAATACCGTGTGGAAAAACTAACACGGAACAACTATTGGAAAAAGGCTGGCAGCTGTACTTGCTTTCTATTCGATTACGGAATTTCTTAACATCTTTTCTTATTTCGCCTTTAGTTGAACTTTCAACTTTTTGGCTTTCCTTATTTAGTAGGAATATTAAAGTTTAGCCTTTTTTTGCCTTTATTATTGGAGAAGTAAGTTTTGGGGATCTAGGAATTATCGTTGAAAAGCTCGGACCTGTAACCCTCAACCCTTCACTGAACCACGAGCCCTAAACACCTGGCCCCCACCATACCGAAATCCCCTAAGCCTCAAAAGCGGAAACCTCCTCCCAAACCAGAGTTTAGCGCTCGGGGTTTAGGGTTAGGCTTCTAGAGAAGCCTATCTCAGGACGCGGAGGTGACCTTCCTTGGGCGTCTTGGGCTTCTGGAATGTCTTGGAGGTTCATGGGTATGCTAACAAGTAGGTTGTTTGGTTGGTTGGAAGGTAGACACATGCGTGTCAGTCTAGGGTTTAGGGATACTTCTACGTAGGGTTGTTAGCGGGGTGACTATGGCTATGGTTCATGGCGCTGAGAGTCCTACTTAATAGTTCCCCTAAGCCAAACACCCAAAACCCTACTTATAAGTGCCCCAACGCCCGAACCCTAAACCCTACTTATACGTAGCCCTCACGCTCATTTAATTAGGCGCTTATACCCCTACTTACAAGCTACCCTCCCCAACAAAAGAAGTACGGGTCTGGGCAAGTCAGGGGTTGGGTACTCTGCATTTGGGTTGACTCGTGGCATTAGCTTCTTTTCTTGCGGGCGCCCAATACCCGTTAAAGGTTTAGGGTAGGGTTTTTTTTGTTTGAGGTGAATTGGGCTCCGTAGGCACTCGTTCTAACCCAACGCTTCACCTGCTCCAACCAAACCGAAGCCCGCAGAAATGGTGGTGGCCTGGGGTGGGCAAGTTGGTCAAACCCTAAACCCTGAACCCCAAACTTTTCCTAAGCCCTAAACCCTAAGCTAAACCCTCAATGGTAGAGGGAATCTTGGTTCTTAGAGACACCCAAACAGGGCCCATCATAAGTGGATCAACCCCAGCAGTGTAAGTTACTGATGGGGTTTAGGGTTGAGCCCCTTGCAACAGGCTTGCTGAGCTCCAACGCTTTCAGTAGGGTTTAGGGTTTAGGGTTTAGGGTTTAGGGTCTAGGGTCTAGGGTTTAGGGTTTAGGGTTTAGGGTTCAGAAGCTTACGGTTCAGAGTTTTTTGTTTGGTGCTTCGGGTTCAGGGCTTTTGCTACTGCGCAGACAAGGCAGCCAGCCCCCGACGCGCTGCCTGACTGCTTTGGCAGCATCGCTCTTTGAGTTTGGACTGGGCTTAGGGCTTAGGGCTTAGGGCTTAGGGCTTAGGGCTTAGGGCTTAGGGCTTAGGGCTTAGGGCTTAGGGCTTAGGGCTTAGGGCTTAGGGCTTAGGGCTTAAGGCTTAGGGCTTAGGGCTTAGGGCTTAGGGCTTAGGGCTTAGGGCTTAGGGCTTAGGGCTTAGGGCTTAGGGCTTAGGGCTTAGGGCTTAGGGCTTAGGGCTTAGGGCTTAGGGCTTAGGGCTTAGGGCTTAGGGCTTAGGCTTAGGGCTTAGGGCTTAGGGCTTAGGGCTTAGGGCTTAGGGCTCAGGGCTCAGGGCTCAGGGTTTAGGGTTTAGGGTTTAGGGCGTAGGGCTTAGGGCTTAGGGCTCAGGGCTCAGGGCTTGCGGGTGTCATATGGCACACTCAGCGAAGCGAACGCTTCAGAAGATGGAAAACGAAAGAACGTGGGCGCGGGAACACCCCCCTCTCCGCCTGGTAGACGCCCACAGTGTTTCCCTGCACCCGCTTAGACCTTCTACCCGGAAAAACTTGTTATTGTAGACCGTATACACCATGTCGCTTAGCTCTCGCCTCCGAATAGCTTTGTTAATGTTGGACTCGCTTTAGTACGTAGGGGTCCCCCCCCCCCCCCCCCAAACAATTTTGGGGTTTTCGGGGATCCTGAATAGTGTGGGCTGGGGCTGGGACGGGGCTGGGGGTAGGGCGGCTAGGGGTCGAGGGTTGAGGGGAAGCCTTGAAGCTTGAGGGTCTAAGCTTTCCAGGCTTTGTAGCTCCACGGTCGCCGGGGCTCCGCATAAATGCGGACCACCGAATCAACTTGCTAAAGCGAATCAGGGCAGCTCGTGGGCTACTCCCTTGGAAAATTGTTTGGGGGCCTGTTTCGTAATGAAATTTTAAATGGAATTTAAATAAGGCTGGACACCAACAAATTCCGGAGTTTCTTATTCAAAACTGTTTTTAGTTTTTGGCTCCCCGGCCCCCCGCCCTTCAACCCCGGCCGGCAAACATCGCATAATTGAGGACCACCCTAAACAATGGGGGGTCCCCTATAGGATTTCCGGAACATCGCATAATCGTGCCCCTTCTCACTAAAGCCAGTCCAACATTAGTTTTGAATTACGTAAACGCCCAAGGGGATGTGCAAACAAAACAAACGCGAGACGAGGGATCGGGTTTAGGGTTTGGGGTTTAGGGTTCAGGGTAAAGGGTAAAGGGTTCTGGCAACCTACAAGCGCTCGGCTCCCCCAAAAATAGGCGTTGGGGTTAGTTCCCACGGACTTAGCATTCAAGGGCGCAGGGCGCTGTTGCATGTCGGCCAAAACCCCAAACCCTAAACCCTAAACCCTAAACCCTAAACCACAAACCCCAAACCCCAAACCCCAAGCCCCAAACCCCAAACCCCAAACCCTAAACCCCAAACCCTAAACCCTAAGCCCTAAGCCCTAAACCCTAAACCCTAAACCCTCAAGGCTCGTTCTGGAGTTTGACGCGGCCACCTGGGAAGTGCTCACCGCTTCAAGGACTGGCTTTCAGGGTGCTCCTGCGGATCCCAAAGTGGCTTTCATGTGGTATGCAGAGACGATTATAAGGTGTATATATATAGGGGTTATCCCTGAACCCTAAACCTTAAACCCTAAACCCTAAACCCTAAACCCTAACACCATTCTGCATCATGACCTCCGCAAGGCCGTTCTACTACAGCTTTCACATGGAGGGCCCGCTACGGAAGCAGGTGCCTGGGCCTAGAACCCAAGGTGACCTCACAAAGCCAGGCAGGACCCTAGTTTAGGGTTTAGGGTTTAGGGTTTTGGGATAATTCATACTATGACACCTAATTCCTTCCTGGGGTTTAGGAGGGTTTGGGGTTTAGGGTTTAGGGTTTTGAGTTTAGGACCCCGACGTCGTGTGGTGCTGCCATACATTTTCGCCACTGTTCTGTCGGCCCTCCTCGCCTCCCATGGCTGCCCATGTCACTTCTCCTAGGGTTATGAGGGTTTAGGGTTTAGGGTTCAGGGTTTAGGGTTTAGAGTCAAGGGCTTTAGGTTTCGGGGTTTAGGTTCCATTTCTTGGTTTGCACCGCCACAGTTATGTCTAGGGTTCCGGGCTCAGGGTTTTGCACGTTTCGGGTTACGGACTCAGAGGGCTCCGGGGCATTGCCGTGTTTAGGGTTTAGGGTTTAGGGTTTAGGGTTTAGGGTTTCATCAGCTGGAATTCGGGCCTAAAAAAGCCTTCTGGGTGGGTAACTATCGTTAGATTGACTCAGCATTGGTCTTTTGCAACCTCAATTCAGGGTACTTGTCACACTACCTCGAACTGCCCATGAACGTCCAAGTGAGGTCACCGACTACTTGGATGAAGCAGGGAGGTTGCTTTTCCGCCAAGAGCTCACAAAGTTCTGCCGCTCGGTGGCATGCAAGAGGGAAGGAAACAGCTGAAGCTCCACGTCTTATGCGCATCCAAGGCAACCTAAGCCACCAACAGGTCCATGTACCTGTACAGTATATACTTGGGCTTGGGATGTTCGCCCTTATACTAAGAGTCCTTAGTAGGAATCCTAGTACCCCCGATGATAGTCCCAATTAAGGACTGTTAGCATTACACCACCGAAGACCCCAAACAGTCAAAGGCACGTCAAAGAAACAGTGGAGACGAAAGAAAGGGAGACGAAGGGAGACAAAGGGAGGCAAAGGGAGCCCAGCAGCCCGGTAAAGCCGCCCACATGAAGGGAGACGAAGGGAGACAAAGGGAGAGGAACCCGGCAATAGTCCTCAGAATGTCGGCAATACTTAAATGAGTTTAGATCGCCAACAGTAGACTGTTTGGGGAATAAGGGGGAAGATCCCGCACTTGGGCCTGAAAGGGGTTCCCATGTAGTTGCTTTTGAACCCAAGTATATACTCTATAGGTACATGTACCATGAGGGACCGTAAATTTAGGGTTTAGGGGTTTAGGGTTTAGGGGTTTAGGGTTTATGGTTTAGGGGTTTAGGGTTTAGGGTTTAGGGTTTTTAGGGAGGGCAGGCATTGCGGATGTGTTGGCCGGGGCTTACCCTTATGGACCCCTTGATGTTTTTAAATGAGAACGATATACATATACATATATATATATATATATATATTATGTATGTATGTATGTGTATATATATATATATACATACATACATATATACATATATACCCGATGCTCCATGCTACTTGACAAGGTCCCTATCAGTTTTGTGCGGGTTTTCGTGCTTGGTGAGGTACCCTAAACCCTAAACCCAGAAGCCTAAACACAGAGCCCAGAACCCAGAAACCTAAACCCTGATAGACAATGGTGCAGGAAGCTGAAACACTCAACTGCGCTGTTCAGCGCAATGAACAATGATTAGGGTTTAGGGTTGGGATGTACCCCTTACACGAACAGTCCTGAATAGGGATTATAGTACTCTATTATTATTCCCACTAAGAACTGTTAGTATAGGGGGGGACCATCCCAGGTTTGGGGGTTTATAGGGTTGTGGGTTTAGGTTCAGGGGGTTGGATACTGCTTCCCGCAGCGGATCAAAGGACGCTGAAGCCTAGAAACCTCAACACCCTAACACCCGAAACTCCCTAAACACCCTAAACCCCAAACCCCAAACTCTAAACTCAAACCCCAAACCCCAGACCCTAAACCCTAACCCTTGCCAACATGCGGGACTCGTTGTCGGGGAAGCCCTAGAGTCTTCATTGAGTTTTCTCGCGTGTTTTTTCTTGGCCTAAACCCTCAGCTCTGAACCCTCAACCCTAAAACCCCGAACCCGAAAGTTTTCGCCCGGCCACTCAGGCAACGAACTGCTACATTCGCAGGACAGCGTCTTCTCGGTGGAGGCGGCCCGTGCTTTTCGGTTTCTTGTGGCTGTTGGCGTTGGGACCTATGGCCGGCGGGGGTGGGGGGGGGGGGACCCTAGACTGTTATCGAGCATGTGAGGAGAGTCCAAATTGCTGCAACACTAAACCCTATACCCTATAAACCCTACACCCTAAACCCTAAATGTTCTTGGTGCGTGTATCTATGGGGGCGGATGCTGGTATTGAACACGCTACTTCACAGGTGAACCACGGGGTTCATTTTCTGAAGGGAGTTACGTGTCATGTACGGTCCCTAAATCTGGTCCCTTACCTTCTTGACAGGGTTTGGGGTTTAGGGGTTAGGGTTTAGTGTTGAGGGTGTGGGGTTCTGAAGCATTTTTATAAGGTATATAAGGGGTGAACCCTAAACCCTACACCCTAAACCCTCAGTTAAGGGCCCATAGTTAAGAGGCCATGTAACTACCCTAAGAACGTTTTAGTAGGGGCGTCTCCGAGCCTTGCTGAAAGGGTTTAGGGTTTGGGGTTCAGGGTTTAGGCGGGAATCCTCGGGCATTCTCTGTTGAAGCAAACTTGCCGTGAGCCGACCACAAAGTTCGGCCTGAGGATGTGCTACTGTTGTAAGTTCGATGTATTTATATGGGTATGCCCCAAAACAGACAGAGATGTAATACTCGAAAAGGAGAGACCCTACACACAGTATAGACTCTGCACTCAGTCGCTGAATTAGTACACTGTTCACTTTGTGGGACAATATATTCCCCTATAGAACTGAAAGTGTGATTTTCTTTGCGGGAGCTTTTGAACTCAGCAGTTTATAAAGCCCGTAAACCCCATAAACCCTACACACCCTATAGACCCCCTAGACCCTCTAGACCCTAAACCCTAGGCCCTAAGGCCTAAACCCTAAGCCTCAAGCCCTAAGCCCTAAACCCTAAACCCTAAACCCTAAACCCTAAACCCTAGCCCTAAACCCTAAACCCCACACAATCGGGCCCCAGCAGCCCCGACACGGCAGACAGGGCGTCCCCTGGGCCTTCAAGATGCCAACTGGCGTCCCAGTCACTCAGCGATACTTGGGAATGTTTGTTTAGGGTTTAGGGTTTAGGGTTTAGGGTTTAGGGTTTAGGGTTTAGGGTTTAGGGTTTAGGGTTTAGGGTTTAGGGTTTAGGGTTTAGGGTTTAGGGTTTAGGGTTTAGGGTTTAGGGTTTAGGGTAGTTTTGGGGGTTTGGGGTTTGGGGTTTAGGGGTTTAGGGAAATAGCTGAAATTATGATTTTTTCCAGGGTTCCAAGTTCAGTATAGGTCAGCTTCTCCACCAACATCAAGCTTTTCAAGATGCTTCCCGAGGCGCCTGTGAAGTGTGGGCTTAGGGTTTGGGGTTTAGGGTTTAGGGTTTAGGGACCCCAAACCCTAACCCTACAAATCCTAAACCCTAAGCCGTGGCTTGAGGGGTTGAGGGGGTTCGGGGTCAGCCTTTCAGGGTTGAGGTGCTTTAAAGGGTTGAGGCTAGGAAGTCTAGTGATACACGTTACCCAATTATCAGGGCTCTTCCAACTTTTTAGCTGCTTGGTGTCGCCCACCTCCAACAGTCTACAGGGAGTCCGGGGGGACCTAAGACCAACCCAATACACCCCACCAACCGTGTGAAGATCCTGTAGACCCCATAAACTCCCTGTAAACCCCCATTGAGACATAAGCCTCCCCATAACCTCTACCCTAAACCCTCAACTCTCAACCCTAAACCCTAAACCCTCAACCCTCAACCCTAAACCCTAAACCCTAAACCCTGTAGTTTCCGAAATCCTAAGCTGGGAGGACTTAGTAGGAGGCGATTTTGGGGAGGGATTCGAACGATCAGAGAAAGCCGGGGTCAGTTGTGGGTTGGCCTTTTGGGTGCGTGTAGGTTTCAGGGTTTGTGGATGGAGGTTTAGGGTTTAGGGTTTAGGGTTTAGGGTTTAGGGTTTAGGGTTTCGGGTTTCGGGTTTCGGGTTTAGGTTTCAGGGTTTAGGGTTTAGGGTTTAGGGTTTTAGGGTTTAGGATTAGGGTTGAGGAAGTGGGGTGCAGGCTTTAGGGCGTTGAGAGGGCTTGCAGGGTTCATCAGGCTGCCCCAAGAAAGCCCTGCACCCCCGACCCAACCCTAAACCCTAAACCCCAAACCCGAAACCCTAAACCCCCAAACCCTAAAACCTAAACCCTGCACCAGAGCTTCGGGTGCGGGATTTTGGTTGGGGGTGTGGGTTTTTTGCGTGTAAGTTCGGGTCTTCTCGGCTTCCTCAGTGCCGCCAGGAGAGCATGCAATCCGAGCCTCGGCTGCTAAGGAAAGGTTGAGAGGGTTGCTTTAGGGTTTAGGGTTTAGGGTTTAGGGTTTTTAGAAATTGTACAGGGTTTGGGTCCCAAAAAGCTTTGAACGAAACGTTTTGAACGAAGCGTTGGGGTGGGGGTGGGGGGAGGGGGGGGGGGGGGGGGGGGGGGGGTGTGAATTGAAATGAGCTGGATATTCGGCTAGCCAGAAGCGATTTGAACTAATTTGCTTAGGGTTTGGGTGCAGAAGAATACTTGGGTAGCGTTCTAAGATTCTAAATACACGGATATCAACTACCCATAGAGTTTAGGCCGTTTTTTTTTTGTGTTGGGGTGGGGGGTGGGGGGGGGGGGGGTGGAGGGGTGGAAGAGTCTGAACTTCGGAGCTCAATCCTCAGGGCGGACCTGAGAATGTTCGCGGCCAGCTGGTGCTCAATCCCCGGATCGACTCTTGGAATGAAGGATTGCGGGGAGGTTTAGGGTTTAGGGTTTGGGGTTTAGGGTTTTGGGCTTAGGATTTTGGGTTTAAGGGTTTAGGGTTTAGGGTTTTGGGCTTAGGATTTTGGGTTTTGGGGTTTAGGGCTTGGGGTTAGGGTTTGGGGTTTAGTTTGGGCTTTTGGTTTTCGGGTTTGGCGTGTTGGGAATCAGGGTTTTGGGTTTAGGGTTTGGGGGCTGGCTGAGGGTTTAGGCCGTAGAGTTTGGGCTCAAGGCTGGTTGAGGGTTGCCTCGTTAACTAGGATGCCCAGTAATTAGTACCCTTATTCCCTTTTTGGGGGGGTTTAGGTTCCCTTATAAACCCCTTTAAGCAAAAAAGGGCACCCTGTTTAAGCCTAGGTTACTGGGCAGCCTAGTTAATATGATCACTGGGCTACCAAGTGAGGCAAAAGGAAGGTCACGGAAGAAAAGTCTTAAGCGGGCTTTGGCCTGGGACGCCTTGCGGGTTTCGAGCTTAGGGTTTAGGGTTCATGGTTGCGGGTTCAGGGTTTAGGGAATCCGTCACAGAACGGCTTTCTTTTGGCAATCTTGCACTGCTCGGGATAGGTGTCCAGCCCATAGCGAGCAGGGGGGGTTCGTTGCGCACCGGGAACTGGAACCCTGAACCCTGAACCCTAAAACCTAAACCCTAAACCCTAAACCCAAGTCGAAGCAACTTGAACAAGCTATCTGGGTGGTCGGCCAAATTAAATGCAGCATCAACAATGTACACATCAGCAGCCAAGATTTGGGTTTAGAGTTCAGGGTTTAGAGTGAGGGCTTAGGCTTTAGGGTTCAGGGTTTTGCAACAAAAACTGGGTGCAAAAGAATTTGAAAGGAGAGGGAAATGTGAACAGAGCAGCTGCAGCCGTGTGATAGACACCCTTATTAACTTATTGTTTTCCTTTCCGGCATTCCCTAAACTTTCTACCCTGTCTGTAATCATTCACTTTTTTCCTTTGTTCAGGGTTTAGCGTTCAGGGTTCAGGGAAGCGCTCAAACCCGCATCCCACAACCTACATTCTCTCCCCCCTGGGCCCGCCCGAGAGTGTGATCCTCCTATGAAAAACCCGAACCACCAGGGCGTCGATCTTAAATTTGAGCCACTTTTTTTTTGGCATAGTCTCCTTATGAATCCTAAACCCTAAGCCCTAATCCCTAAACCCTAAACCCTAAACGGGTCTAGGGCTGCGGGCTGTGTAGAACCCGAGGCAAGATGAGCATTCTTGTGTTGGGGTCTTTAAGGGGGAGTGCCGCTTTGGCTCGGCCGGTTTTAGGTGGGGGTTTAGGGTTAGGGTTTAGGGTTTAGGGTTTAGGGTTTAGGGTTCAGGGTTTAGGGTTTAGGGTTTAGGGTTCAGGGTTTATGGGTTTTCCTCGGAGGCGTATACAAACAGAAACTAGCCGCCGGAACCCTCCATGATTTTTGGTAGCTCGAAGTATCTCAAGCACCTTGTATCGAAACCCTGACAAGACCTCGCAATTCCGGCAACCCCACGCCCGAACCCCTACACACCCCACCCTACTTACAGGTTCATGGGTACTTGTTAGGAGGGTTGTAAGCACTCTAAATAGCTTTATGACCCATACCTTACTTACTAAAACCCCAAACCCCCCAAACCCTAAAACCCTAAACCCCTAAACCCGAAACCTTAAACCCTAAACCCTGAACCCTAAACCCCCCCAGATGAATCCCAGGTTCCTGCAGACAAGAAGGCAAGTAAGGCGGTGCGGCCTCCCGACGCGCCAAGTCCTCAGGACCCCCAAGCCCTAAGGCCCTAAGCTAGTTTAGAGTTCAGGGTCTATACAGTTTAGGGTTTAGTGTTTAGGGTTTAGGGGTTAGGGTTTAGGAACGGTTTAGGGTTTAGGGTTTAGGGCTTGGGACAGTATGCTGAGAGTTTAGGGTTTTGGGGCTTAGGATAGTGTGCTTGCTTTCTCCCCCCCCTCTCTCCCCGGCGCGAGCGCCCCGATCTGATGAGCCCCACCCCCGCTGGCGCTCCACCCTCGTCTTGACCTTTGCGGGTTTAGGGTCCAGGTTTTAGGGTTTACGGTTTTGGCGTTTCCTTGCTTTCTGATCGCCCTGTGTGCTTTCCAGTGTCGCCTGACGTATAGATGATAAGGAGGTCCCCGCTCGAAGGCACTGGATCTTGGGTTTGTCAGCAGATCCTGATAGGCCTCCCCTGGCAGGCCTCTAGGTCTGAGCTTTGGCGTTGGGGGTTGGCTCAAGTCCCAAACCCTATATCCCTAAACCCTAAACCCTAAACCCTAATTAAACCCTAGACCCTAAACCCTAAACCCTAAACCCTAAACCCTAAACCCTAAACCCTAAACCTAAACCCTAAACCCTAAACCCCCGTCTGAGAGCTCCGTCGCCAGCCGGAGGGCTTCCGGCTTCGGAGCTCCCTCGCCTGCCGGCTTCGGTGCATTCGCCCTGTTCGACGGCCCCGGTCTCTTTCAGTTAGGTATAGGGTTTAGGGTTTTAGGGTTTAGGGTTTAGGGTTTAGGGTTTAGGGTTGCGGGTTAAGGTTTAGGGATTTAGCCTTACACTTCGAAAGCTCAAACTAAGCTCGAACCAACCGGCAGGTGGTCGTCATCTGTCGACAGCTTTACTTCTGAAAGCAAGTACGTCTGCTTTTTGTGTTTTTGGAGGTCAGGGTTCATGTGTAGGCTTCAGTATTCAGGTCCAGGTTCAGGTGCGGGGAAAGTTTCGAGGAAAGTTTCGTTTTTAACTTTTCAAGACCTTCAAGTTAGAGGGGTTTGAGAGTTTAGGATTTAGGGTGGCTGCGGGTTCGAAACAGAGAAGTGTTGCAGGGCTTTGGCTTGTTTGGGCTTAGGATTGTTTATGTTGCAGTATGTTGCTTGCGGATGTTTTGGCAGCTTGAACCCAAATCCCCAACCCCTTAACCCTAACCTCTAAACCTTAAACCCTAGACCCTAAACCCTAAACCCCCACAACCCCGCACCCCCCACCCCAGGCACCATTGTCTACCGCGCATCAGAGAGTCAGGGAGCATCCTCGCCATTCGCCGAGGGCGAGGCCGCAAGGGGAAGCCCAGGAGCTTGGGCTTTGTAGTGTTGGGTTTAGGGTTTAGGGTTTAGGGTTTAGAGGGTAGAGGGTTTAGGGTTTAGGGTTTAGGGTTTAGGGTTTAGGGTTTCAAGGAGTTTGTTTTAATCTTTGGGGTGGGGTTTAGTGCTGCGGGGTGCATTCGGGTTTTCATTGTTGAGGGGCCTTGAGGGGGTGGGCGGTTTAAGCAGTTAATGTTTATTGTGCATCCAAGAGCAAGTAACTACGACAAGCTGCATGGTCCTCTCGCATGGTTCCTTGGTCTTTATAGGAATATAAGCACCCATGAACCTGCAAGTACCCTCCAGACTCTGCAGCCCTCAACCCTTCGTCATCGCCTAGTCCTTGGGGCAGCTCTTGTCCCCTGATATGGTCCCTTTGCTTTCTTGCAAGGATCCTGAAGTATGGGCCCTTGAATTTTTATGGTGTTAAAAAAAGGTTCCCCAATCAACGGACAATATTAAGGGACCACGTAACGACTCAAACCCTAAACCCTAAACCCTAAACCCTAAACCCTAAACCCTAAACCCTAAACCCTAAACCCTAAACCCTAAACCCTAAACGAGTCCCTAGAGCGTCACGCAGGCCACGATCCACCGGGTGCGACGGCTGCTACACAGCCGAGGCCAGACCTTCTTCAATTAGATGCCGGTTTAGGGTGTACAGGGTGGGGCCCCCTTACTATACTAACTTTAGTTAAGGGACTTATAACCTAACTTAGGGTCCTTATAACCCAATTTAGGGCCCTTATAACTCTACTTATAACTAGGGGGCCCCACCCTGTAGGGTTTAGGGTTTAGGATTTAGGTTTTAGGGTTAATAGACCTAAGCCCGTAAAGTTCCTAAAGAGACTAAACCTAACCCCTAACCCGCCAAGCACCCCAAATCGCAACCCTAGAGTCCTAAACTCTGTGAACCTTAACCCCCCAAACCCTAAACCCCAAAAAAACCCCAAGTGTTCACTTGCACGATGCATTTTTGGCTTCTTAAGGGAGGGGGGTTCATGGGGAATAGGTACCTTAGGGAGCCTTAGGGAAGCTTAATTAGGTTCCCTTAAACCCTAAACCCTTTCCCCCCCTTGAACCCCTGTCCCTTAAGAACCCCGGGCCTTCTCAGTCCCAGCTCCTGCTTCTCCGTCAAATCGGTTCTGCGCCTGCCGATAAACCTTAAAAAATAAACCCTAAACCCTAAACCCTAAACCCGATGCCCTGAACTCTAGAGCCCACACTCTTAGGCCCGACCCAGACGAACAGGAGGAGAGCCAAGCAGAGCAATCCTGTCAGGGAATGTTGGGCCCATAGAGCAGAGCGCAAGACCCCTTCAGGAAGGAATATAGCTTCGACCATGAGGAACCCACACTATAATTCAAGCCCTAAACCCTAAACCCTAAACCCTAAACGGATATCCCATAGTCAAGGGGTGCTGTTGTGCTCTCTGGTTACGGCCAACTGGAGGCCTTTGGACACCTCTCGCAGGCAAGGAGCCGAAGGTGCACGGGGGCCCTCGTTCACTTCTCCCAATCACTAGGGTTAAGGGTTGTAGGGTTGTAGCGTTTAGGGTTTAGGGTTTAGGGTTTAGGGCTAGGGTTCAGGGTTTAGGGTTTAGGGTTTACGGGTTCGGGTCTTGAAGAGTAGGGCTTCGGCGAATGCCGTACCACCCCTCAACGTGGATTCAGGCGTCGGCCTTGGGATCCTGCGTTTCATGTCTTCCCAAACACACAAGTCTTACGGCTTCATCACTGAGCATAGGGAGTAGAGTTGTAGGGTTATAAGGGTACCCTCAGGGTTTAGGGTTTGGGGTTTAGGGTTTAGGGTATGAAACCCTCACAAATGTAAGCCTACAAGGCCTAGCACCTTCGATCTTTGAAGCCAAAAAAAGCCCGAAGCCCTAAACCCTAAACCCTAAACCCTGAACCCTCACGCCCTCATATTACCTGGGTTGGTGGTTTCTTTAAGTAGGGTTTCTGTGTTAAAGGACACCTCTTCGGGTTTATGATTAGGGTATCCAGGGGCTAGATTAAGGTATAAGACAAAACAGATAAAGAGGCCTCATACAGGGTGGGGCCCCCTAGTTATAAGTAGGGTTATAAGGGCCCTAAATTGGGTTATAAGGACCCTAAGTTAGGTTATAAGTCCCTTAACTACAGTTAGTATAGTAAGGGGGCCCCACCCTGTAGAACCTCAAGTCTCTGTGCCCTGGAAGCCCGGCCCCAAAAACCCAAAAGGCTTTGCAGCACCCGCATAAAACCCAAAGGATGTTAGGACCGCAGTGCTGGCAACAGCACGAGGTTTAGGTTTATGGTTAGGGTTTAGGATTTAGGGTTTAGGGTTCGAGGATCATAGGGGTTTATGAGGCTTAGGGTTTAGGAGTTTAATTGGGGGATGAATTGGGGTTTGGGAATTTGGGTTTGGGACCCTCACATATGTAAGGGCTCTTCCTGGTATCAGGGTGGGGACCCCAAATACCCCAAACGCCCTATATCCCTAAAACCCAAAACCCCAAATCATAACGAACGCCCTCCCCCCCCCCCCCCCCCCCCAAAAAAAACCTAAAAGCCCCAAACCCTGAAACCCTAACCACCCCCCCCCCCCCCCCCCCCCCAAAACCCCTAAAACCCTAAAACCCTGGAAACCCTCAAGCCCTGCAATCCTGAAACCCTCAAACCCTAAAATCCTAGCCTTCGCCTGGGTTTAGGAGTACTATGCTTGGATACTTTGTTTTGGTTCTGGGAGGGTAACCCTAACCCTAAACCCGAAACCCTAGACCCTTAAACCTAATCAAACCCTAAACCCTCAACCCTAAACCCAGACCCAAAACCCTAACCCTAAACCCTAACCTTAGGGTGGGTCTCCGGGAGGTCAGGGCCCCGTGCCCGACGTGCCTTCTGCTTGCCAGCCGGCGGTTTCCTCGCCGAGCCTCGGGTGAGACTTTGGGGGGTTTAGGGTTTAGGGTTTAGGGTTTAGGGTTTAGGGTTTAGGGTTTAGGGTTTAGGGTTGTATAGGCTTTAGGGTTTAGGGTTTCTCCCTTTCTACTAACAGTCCTTATCAGGGGTTCTAATAGGGGTACTAGAATCCCGAAAAAGGACTGTTTGTGTCAGGGGGGCATCCCGAGGTTGAGGGTTGGACGGTTGTAGGGCTTTTCTAATGGTTTTTATCGCGCGCGTTTCTACAGACATCTGGTTTCTAAGTCGGAAGAAAGCCGCTTCAGCTATGAACTGTTTGTGAAGACCCAAAACCCCAGGTACCAAAGGGTGGACGTGCACGTTTCTAGATTTTTCGCGTTTCTAAACTGGAAGAAACCACTTAAGCTATGTATCATTTGTGAAGACCAATATAGAGGGGCTCAAGGATGGACGCGCACGTTTCTAAATTTTCGCGTTTCTAAACTGGAAGAAATCACTTTCGCTATGGATCGTTTGTGACAAACCATAAGTGCTTTGCGGTTTTTGGGATTAAAGCGTTTGGGGATTGGGTTGTTTCTGCACCAGTAGTCAGCCCCGCCCCCGCCCCCCCTCCCCTCGACTCCTGGCGGGCTTGGTTTTTGGATTTATTTTCCCTAAACCCTAAACCCCAAACCCCAAACCCTAAACCCTGAACCCTCCTCATGGTGTGCGGTTCATGGCAGGTTTATGGTTCAGGGATTGCAAGCAGGATCGACGTGGTATGAAGACAGGCTTGCAGAAACCCTGACAGCCTGAGCCCTGAATCCGAACACCTGGCAAGCCCTAAACCCCCAAACCAGATTCCGAAACCATCCTAGTGCTAGGGATTATGGTTTAGGGTTTAGGGTTTAGGGTTTAGGGTTTAGGGTTTAGGGTTTAGGGGACAGTTGCACGATGCAGGCGCACCGTGGAAGCGTTTCATAATCTTCATCGCACCTTGCCGCAAGGATGTTTGTTTCATGTCCCGCAAGCCCTCAACCCCAAACTCTGTAGATCCCAAACCCTACACCCTAAACCCTCATCCTATAAGCCCTAAACCCTAAACCCTCATCCAAAATCCTAAACCCTAAACCCTAAACCCTGTGTTGCTGGAGCTGGTATACTCCTACCCGTACTCATACGGCCGTGGTCAGTGGTCACATACTCTGGGGTTGTAGCAGGCCCAATGGACCTTCCCACGACAAAGACTTGTAAGTTGTTTGGGTTATGGGTTTTGGGTCTTGGGTTTTGGGTTTTGGGTTTTGGGTCGGATGTTTCTCGCCCGCCTTCACCCTCAACACCAGGCCTTAACCTCATCCCAGCAGTTGCCCATCTAGAGCCGAATATTTGAAAGCTTTGTTCTTAGGGTTTCGGTTTAGGGGTTAGCAGCTCGAGTAATAGGGTTCAAGGTTTGGCCAAAGACCCCAGGACACGGAGGGAAGGTAGCGAGAGATAGATTAAGTGAGTGGGCGGTGCTCGAGTGAGTGAGTGCGTGAGTGAGTGAGTGAGTGAGTGTGGGAGAGGTTGAAAGAGAGAGAATGAGTGACTGCGCGAGTGAGAGAAGATAAGAGAGGAGAGGAGAGGAGAAGAAAAGAGAAGAGAAGAGAAGAGAAGAGAAGAGAAGAGAACACAATACAGAAGGAGGCCAGAGAGTGAGAGGCAAAAGCGAGACAATAGAATCCATTAACGAGCCGTCTGAGCGTGCTCGAGAGAGAGAGAGAGGGAGAGAGAGAGAGCGAGAACAGGAAAATGCAGAGAGGATGCTGTAACAACTGCAGGCAGGACGCTAGAAGCCCAGCAATAACGTCACTAGCTGTTCGGCTTTCACAAATTCTTGTCGAGTGACATTTTGTTATGTATACAGTGTTGCTATATAGATATAATACATAAATAAATAAATAAATATATATATATATATATGTATATGTATATGTTTTATTTCATGTTACACCACGTCTTTGAATATTTTCCTACCAGAACATGTGACTTGCCTCTTCCTGGGCTTACTACGAATTGCTTAAGAACCCCCCCCCCCCAACCAAAAAATAAACATCTTCCTTATAAGGGTCAAGAAATAGGGTTTGTTATTATTTGTTTATCCTTTTGGGTGTTCTTGAGCAAAGAGTAGTTTAGGGTGTCGGACACCGAAGAGCAAAAGAACCGAGGCGCCAAGAACTCAAGAACCCTGTATTTGAGGATTCTCTAATCCAGGGGGCCCTTGTGGAAACCAGAAGGTGGGTTAAACCCTATACCCTAAATCCTAAACCCTAAGCCCGAAACCCTAAACCCTAAACCCTAAACCCCAAACCCTAAACCCTAAACCCTAAACCCTAAACCCCCTAAGACCCAGGTGAGGCAATCGAGGAGCTCATGGCCGGGCTGCCGGAGGAGGATCCGAGCACCGCAGCTCCCACTTCCACCATCTGCCTCGAGGTCGTAGTTGGGTAAGATTTTGCATTTTTTTAAGGGGTTTAGGGTTTAGGGTTTAGGGTTTAGGGTTTAGGGTTTAGGGTACTTAAGACCCAATAAGGAAAATAGGTGTACATGTTTGAAACAAGGAATATAAATCTAATTTTTTTCTACTATTCCAACTATGAACCTAGGTCCGGCTCTGGAGGATCTTGTCAGTCAAGGTCCCCAGACCCCGCAGACACGGCCAATCGCACTGTAGCAGCCGGGGGGGTGAGGGGAGGGGGGGGCGGGGGGGGGTGCACCCTAAGCCCTAAACCCTGAAACCCTAAACCCTAAACCCTAAACCCTAAACCCTAAACCCTAAACCCTAAACCCTAAACCCTATCATCGGTGTTTAGGGCTTAGGCTTCTGCGATGTAGGGCTTGTCTGGATGTACGGCTTGTCTTGGTAGCTGAGTGGTACCCTTTTGCCCTTTTTGGGTTTAGGGTTTAGGGTTTAGGGTTTAGGGTTTAGGGTTTGTGGGTTCCCTTGTAAACCTCGGTAGCCCCGTGGTACCCTTTATCCTTTTTGTTTGGTTTTAGCTTCCCCATATAAAGTAGCCGACCCCAAAAAGGGTACCCTGATTGTAATATACTTACTGGGCTACCAAGAAAACAACCACCACAAAAACAATATACCCTTGTTGTAAGATAATTCCGGGCTGCCAAGTTCCCAAAACCTGTCATCTCATGACTCTCTACCACATAAACCTAAATGTTAAACACGAATTAGGCAATTCGACCCCCATTGTTCAGCACGCATTTGGCAATTTGATCCATTTTGGTCCCTCTGACCCCCCCTCGGACACCCCCATTGTTGAGCAAGAAGTAGGCAATTTGATCCATTTTGGCTCTCTGACCCCTTCCCCCCCCCCCCCCCATTTTGACCCCCGATTGTTCAGCACGAATTCGGCAATTTGATCCATTTCGGCCCCTCTGACCCCTTTTAACCCCCCGTTGTTCAGCACGAATTTGGCAATTTGATCCTCTCTGACGCAAGCTCTGCAGCTCAGCAGAGCCACGAAGCCAGCAGGGCACGGGACTGACTCAGGACTCAGGGTTCCTGGAAGGAATAACTTGAGGTCTGTGTGATTGTTTGGCCTCTTGGTGCGTCTGCAAGAAAATGACTAAACTTTCTATTTTCGTAATGTTATGGCCTACACACACTGCTGGCCTTGCAAATGCTCGAGCTTGAGATGCTGAACCCTAAACCCTAAACTCTTTAAACCCTAAACCCTGAACCTGTAGGGTCAGTGTGCTAGGGGGGGCCCTTGATCACTCCTCGCCCCCTCGTTGTGAAGAGCGATGCATTTTTCGCGACCACTTTTGCTCGGAAGAGCTATAACAAGCTCAGGAGTACCACGAGGCGTTTGCGCTGGGGGGTTTGAGAGAATGGTCTGGGGTTTAGAGTCTGGGGCATAAGACGTTTCGGAAGGTTTTCCCTGAACCCTAAACCCCAAACCCAAAATCCTAGAAGGGGTGTGGTTTTTCCTTGTGCTTGCCAGGCCTTCGATCTTTTTTAAGGCGACTCTCCAGGCGTAGTGACCGCTGCAGGCTTCGTCGGCCTAGTGCAGGTACGGTTTAGGGTTTAGGGTTTAGGGTTTAGGGTTTAGGGTTAAGGGTGTAGGGTTTAGGGTTTAGGGTGCAGGAGATGGGAGTTTCTCTAAATAGGGGTGCCTTTTGGGGTCTTTAGGCGGCCCCTACTATTTAGGGTACCCACCAAGGGACCCACTAAATTAAGAGAACTGACCGTATGGCACCAAGAAAGTTCGATGTCTCTGTCTCCGGATCCAGTGGCATGTCTCTAGAACCTTGTTGTCCTTCACTTGAACCATACTGTGCGGCGAGAGCGCAGTGTTTCAGCAACGAGTCCACAACTTCTGTGCGGTTCTATTGGTACTGAATTAGACATTCACCGTTTGAACCCTAGAAGCCCCAAACCCTAAGCCCTAAGCTCCGAAGCATGGGCCGCCAACTGGGTTTAGGGTTTAGGGTTTAGGGTTTAGGGTTGACCTCCCTGGTGCAAACGTCTGGATGTCGGTGAGCATAGTGAGCGAGACCGCAATGTGCCCGGAGGGCGTTCGAGCTGTCTGCCTCATGTGGCGCCACACCATAACTGCAAGTTGGTTTGGCGCGACCTTTACTCAAAGGTTTTACTTTTTGTTTATATAAACGCGGTAGAAATGTACTTTTGTAGGGACCAGGCAGGGGCATTGTATTTGTGCAGTGAAGCCTCAACCTTGAACTTTAACCCCTGAACCGGATATCCTGAACCTTGCTAAACCACATGCGCGGAAAATCCGCATGCAGAGCTTCCTGCTTATCTCCCAGTGCAGAGCAACCTCGCATGGATGTCTCAGTATCCCCGAAGGATCCATGTACCAATATGGTATATACTTGGGCCTTACATGAATCTTTAGGGTGTTATTTGGAGGTTCATTGGTAGTTGTAGGAGGTTTGCATGTAGGACAACTAGTAGAACTTGCTGCTTGCAACCCTCTTTGGAGGTGTTTGGGCTTCTGGGCTACGGCGTCACCCTAAACCCTAAACCCTAAACCCAAAACCCTAAACCCCAAACCCTAAACCCTAAACCCTAAACCCTAAACCCTAAACCCTAAACCCTAAACCCTAAACCCGGCATCACTACCATCCAGCCATCTGCTCGTCAGCGGCACTTCGTTTGATCCCTAAAAAGCTGTAAGCCTAAGCCGTCGAATCCTGAAATGATCCCAGGCGCCCCAACTTTGTCATAGTTGGGTAACATTCTACATTTTTAAGTGCACTTAAAACCCAATAAGGAAAAGACAATTAAATTACTAATACTATCCCAACCATGAACTAGCCAAGATGCCAAGGCAGTCAAAGGGGTTTAGGGTTGAGGGGTTAGGGTTTAGGGGTTAGGGTAAAGGATGTTAGCGTTCTGGGTAGGCACTTGGTAAGGTAAGGTTGTGTGACACGGACGCCACAATACCTTAAAGTCAGCACTACCTTAGATCGCATTAGGAGTTCTAAATTTCAGACATTCCTTGGTGTAAAGTATATCCCTCTTATAAATCAACGAAGCCTGACCTCTGATCCTAGTATCGTTCCATCCAAAACCCAAACTCTCAAGGTTCTTTTCATGTTTAGGCTTCACGGATTTAGCATTCAGGGTTTGGGTTCACTAAACGGTTTGGTGGTAGTGCCGTCATCAGTAAGTTCGAAGAGCGGTGACCATTTCTTCCCAGCGAGGCTACTCACTTGATTTATTTTCCGCTAGCCGACAGCTGCAATTGCCAGCTCTGATGCCTCAGGGAGCCCAAGATGTTTTGATTCAGCTCCGCTCAGGAAGATCGCTACTGCTCTCTTTTTTTAGTGTCTAATATATGCAATCTGTAAGGACCCTAAGTATAAAGTTATCGCCATTGTTACCCGTAACTAATAGCCCTACTAAGTACCCGTGAACCCTAAACCCTACACCCTAAACCTAAACCCTAAACCCTAAACTCAAGGTTGGGCTCCCTGGGAATCTCCAAGAGAAAGTTTGGACGCAGGGTTCCTTTGGAGCAGGCTTCAAGGGCCCCTGGGTCGTTTTCCCTAGGCAGGCCCTAGGGACATTTTATGTGTACCCTTATTGGGTTTAAGAGGATGATATATATTTAGTAATATAGTTCAGACGGTTGAGGGCCATCCTAGTCTCCTAGCTTGTCATGAGCCTGGCAAGACACATCGCTGGCTGGGTTTCGGGTATGGGGATCCTAAACCCTAAGCCCTAAGCCGTAAACCCTAAACCCTATAAACCCTAAACCCTAACCCTAGGGGCTAAGACTCTAAACCGTAAACCCCTATATAACCCCTTACAGGACAAATATATATATATATATATATATATATATATGTGCTACCCCCCCCCCCCCCCCGCGTAGCATGCTATATCGTTTCTCCTTACGAGGTGTACAACCACCTGAAACATTCTGAAAAACAAATATATTTCAGTAAAGTATCTAGGCTTACGTACCCCTTCGACTCAAAACCGCCCTAAACTTTCGGCATATGAAGAAAAACGGCACAGTTCCCGTAGCATGCTATATGAGATCATTTCTGTCATGTCTTCTTACGCGGCATACAACCACCTGAAGCAGCCTGAAACAATGTTACCGTAAAGTACCCAAAAAGAACCTCTGGCTTACCCCTCGAACTCGAAACCCCCCTACACTTCTGGCTTACTCCTTGAACTCTAAACTGCCCTCACCGCTTGCTATATTGAGATATCACAGCACAGTTCCCGTAGCATGCTATGTCATTTCTGCTTCCAAGACGTACAACCGCCTGAAGCACTCTGAAAAAACAATATTTTTGTAGTAAAGATGTGATACCCAGTTGCGTTGGACGAGCATCATATAAGAAACCTTATGTGCTTGTGAGTCTTGCGGATCATTTGAGAGATGATAGCCGTGTTGGGAGTCCTGTGGGGAACATTGAGAATCAACAGCAAGATACTTGCGAGCAATTACTAGCAGCCTGTTGGAAGGTCTCAGGACATAGTGAGAAAATATTCGCTCACAGTATTCTCGCGTCCCCGGGACGTACAGGAAATTATGTTTTTCGCACCACCCTTTGCGCTCGAATACTTGCCTAGTCTTACGTTTCGAGGCTTACCATCCTTCCTTCTCCACTACTAGTAGTTGTTACATATTTAAGTTAAATGCAGGCAGACCCCGGGAACCAAGAACCAAGAATCCGGAGTCCTGAGCATCTTGGTTCGTGGTTCTTGGTTCCTGGGGTTTGGCTGCATTTAACTTAAAGTTTTGAATGCGGGTTTACATTCAGAGGGCCTTGTCCGCCTTTAACATAAGTTTGTAAATGCGAGTTAACTTTGCGAGGCCTCGCTCAAGAATGTGATTTCAATTTGTTATCGTCATGTGTTTGCC